>JAFMSR010000015.1:17764068-17831568 GCA_022818135.1 Saxidomus purpurata
AAAGGTCAAACCTTGCTGTCCGTTTCTACAATATGCTTTTTGATCCTGGTCGTTGTGTTTGTCTCGTCTGTAAGCAAAGAAAATGATAGAAGGTACAGTGAACTTCTAGAGCACATGGAAACGATGAATGTAGAAAGAGATGTAACGAATAGAAGGTTGGATACAGCTTTAAAAAGTCAGGTAAGGAGTTTCAAAAATATGTTTATTTTGATTATCTGCTGTTTTTAACAAACAACGACGTTTTCCAGAGAAAGTAAGGGTTTGTTCTCAAAAAGTGAAGAAATTCAGTTATCGGTTTGCACCTGTACCACGCATTTTAACAGACAGTTTTATTAGTTTTATCATTTGAAAGTTGGGATAGATACATTAAAAACATGGACAAAAACTGCTATATATCAAGTTACCACATAATGGGGTGCATGAGTGTATTTGTAATTACGACGCATTGATGCGCATTGAAAGACAGTTTGCAGTGTACTTTTAGAAAAATGACGGTGCAAATGGAACGCAGAACAGCTGAAAAAGTGATAAGCATGACTATGTACAAGGACAATATTTACTTTATGTATGCCCATTACTTTATGTAATGTTTAACTTTTCTACTATTAGGAAATAATTCAGTCGCAATTACCCCTGTGCGATGATCAATTCGTATGAATACTGTATGCTTATTTTGTAGAAACTGAGAAAGAAGAGAGAGATAGTGGAACGAAACGCGGAATCGGGAAATCAATTTAGAAAAGGTATTTACAAACTCCCTATAGGCACGGACTTCACCAGCGACCGATTTCACTTGCTAGCGAAGTTTGCCGGCTGTTTTACATAAGTTCTGACTAATAAGTATACAACTAATTTGCTAATGTTCTTAAATATAATTAAATCTTAATATCTAATCAACCAAATGTCAATTTTCAAAATACTGAAACATTAATATAACGTTAACTGACCACAGTATTTTGGAAAGGGTAGTGTACATGTTGCATATAATTAATTTCGACATTACTAATATAATAACATACGTGCATTTGACTGGAAAATGATAGTATTATTTCAATAAGGCACTCTCCCACTTGCTACAATTCACCTAATATTCGAAATCAGTAAATAAATGGATTATGTTTCTCGGCAGTACTCAACGAAAGCAACGAATTTGAATTTGCTTTCATAATAAACTCTTCAAAAATGAAATTATTAAGCTATTTATTTCGTTCGTTGAGGATCAGCGGGGTGTCAGTATATACTCAGGCCCGTAGCTACTTTGAGGCACACTGTTTTTCTGCCAAGATTATGAAAAAATGATATATTTTGAGGCACCATCTTTTCAACATAGCCGAGCTGAGGCACTATAATTTAATCTAATTTATTTAAACTATCATCTTTGTTTGTAATACCAAGAATAATTACACTATAGCACACTTTTATGTAACTAAAATATACGCGAATCTTTTTAATGTCATATATTGTTTCCGAAATCGGTATCTTAAAAGTATCAAAAACATGTTTGAAATGCAGGAAAATGCACGAAATGGCACCCTCGAAAAAAAAATTCAAGGGGGTGGGGAGGGGGGATGGGGGCATGCCCCCGGACCCTCCTAAAAAGTGCCTCCCTATTTTTTAACCTCTGGTTACATGTACGTCCCTGATACTACATACCCAACAATGCCTTGATAGCCAAATACGCCCGGTAACTGTCGTTCTTTGACAGTATTTGGAGATATTTGGATATGATAGAACACGAGAGCGGTTTAAACGATGTTTTATTATACTATTAACGGGTTTCAATTCTATACATCACAGGAGGTGCCGTATATATTAGATGGGGAAGAAGTTCGTGTCCAGACAACCACACGCAACTAGTATACAGTGGTAAAAAGCTTTTTTTCCCCATCACTTTGTAATGTATTTGTTTACTTTATCAAACGGTAAATGAAGTGAATGAACGGAATTAATCAGCTAAATATGATATAGTAGATATGTGTACATTATGTTTCCCATTGTATAGACCATGACCTGCTACACTAGAACGAGAATCACTGTTATTACATTGAAAGCTGTTGTTTTCGATCAAAGAAAAATGACAAGATCCATCGGTGTTTCAATTACTCGTACGCTAAGACACTATTACAGTTGTATGATGATAGACCGACGTGATTTTTTCAATTTTAGGAATCGCGGGTGGCTCATGGTCCGATCACTATGGTGCCGCTACAAATCACCAGTGTCTACCGAGCAAGCCCGTCTGGGGTCGTTATACTAGCGGTGAAGGAGGCGCCTATGTGTATGGTATGGAATATGAAGATAACATGGAGGGTATAATGCACATGTCTAACGTACAAAACAAATTATTCAATCACAATGTCCCGTGTGCTGTGTGTCGAAGCAGTGTAAGAACAAGTTCTCTCATGATTCCTGCGATGAATATATGTGTTGAGGGTTGGCATCTGGAGTATCGTGGATATCTCATGGCCGGCCACTATGCTCACAAGTCTGGTACCCAGTATATCTGCGTTGACGAATCACCAGAAGCGGACAAAGCTGGTTACAAAGATGATAATGGGGCACTACTTTACAGAGTAAAAGCTCACTGTGGCTCACTGCCTTGTCCAGATTACGTACAATACAGGGAACTTACGTGTGCTATGTGCACAAAATAGTTCCAGAATAATGCCTGTCGTCACGTTTGCTTCAATCATGGACTTTCTACAATAAATGTTTGTTAATGTTAATTAAAACGTGAATGTTTGTATGTATAACCGTAACAATATTTACATTTTCATACATTCTTCTCCATAACATTGATGTTTTGAATAGTATTACAAAACGTTTACAACGAAACCCTGGTAATTAGATCAGGGGTATGTCGTAGGGCAGGCGGCATTAAACAGGGGAACGGCAGGCACTGTATTATTATGTATTTTACATCTTGCCACAAAACTTGATAGGTGAGAAATAGGCAAGGATTTTTTAGGTCACACAAGTGTGGAGTCACTCTTACTTATAATAGAAAAATGGTTTCCGGTCAGTGATGCTAGGCTTCAGAAAAATAACGGGTGCTAGCGTGGGTAGTTTAAATCAACGCATATGGGGCTACTTGGGTGAAGGTTATGGTCACTGTTACGAAAAATTGTTTCCGGTCAACTTTAGTTAGGATTGAGAATTGATCTAGTATCACAAAACCTGATTGGTTGCAGCCTGTAGCAAGACTTAGTTTATGATTTATTTTGGGGTCACCGCTTATAATAAAATAGAAAATATGTTGGGATTGAAGTCAGGTTAGGTCACTGATACTGAATATAGATATATAATGTACAGAAATTTAAAGTGTTTTCTGGCCAATAACTTCCGTTCACATTAACGTAAATTCAAAACGTAAATAGGTAGCCATGAGGCGGTTGTATTCAAGAAACATAACAGTTACTATAACTATCATTAACTATACATTCTAGTGATGTCAAACTATTTACAGCGAATTGACTTGGCGAGCTCAACTCTGAGTTACAACTCACTACCTTCATAAGAAGGAAAATGTCACATGACGGCATGTAAACAATGATATTGAAATGACTATTTCAAATTAAGGTTTGTATTAGGCCTTTTGTCAGTTAAACATTTAAGAAAATTAATTTTATTGAAAAAGTAGTAAAAGATCTAACGCTAAAATTCAAATTTGTATGTTTTGAAATCTTAGTAATGGCAGTGGTTACTGTATACAGTCAAGGGAAGTAACCGCTGTGGAGAGTTTGCAATGATAATATATGAACTTTTAATTAAAAATGTAGATAGATCACGACAAGAAATGAAAGTTAAATAACTGTAGCCTGCAACGTTTTGCTCTCTCACTTTATTATATTTGTAAAACTTGAATTTTAATTTGGTTGATATTTCACAAAATTATATTTGACATTTTTATAGAATCATACTAATATCTTGTGTTATGTTGCCGACATTTAAACTTACTATTGAATAACGCCAGACCTGATAAATTAATGCTGTTTCAGTGTTTTGTTTTAAGATGTCTAATGAAATAAAAATGAAATGTATATTCACATTTATTCTGAAATAACTTATAATGTAGAGAATCTCCAAACAGTCACGTTCCTGAGCAGGAATAACTTTTTAAAATAATGAAGAAAATAACGTGCTTAATTTTCATCTTGACTGTTTGTTAGCTAATTGTGAATGTCTAATGCTATAATTTAGTAGTTAAGCCCTTTAAAGAGGCATGCCATAAATCCAGGTTCAATTAAAATACATGCACATGTAACCCAAAAACAACTTTCTTTAAAATAATTGAACGGACTGCCAATAAATATGACAGTTTAAGCTAAATATTCTAACAAGCATTTGTAGAATTACAAAATGTAGCATAATCGGACGTGTTGTACATGTGTAGTTCCTTCGAACCTTCATAAACACTTACAGTTTACCCTACTTTCCAATCCAATCAAATGTCCTCATTTCATTCAAAAACCATTTGTATTCTCCATATTGACTCAATATCTTTAATCTGAAAATATTTTATTTTTCCAATAAGCGCGACTGTGACATTACAGAGCGAAGCTCCGCCCCAAATCTCTATATATTTCAATGGAAATATTTTCTGTAAATGGGACAAACTGTAAGCCGATATAGGTCCATATTATAGGAATAAACAAACTTATTTCTTCGGTTCGCTAATGCTCCCTTGCAATAAATTCGCTTATTCCTGTAATATAGACCTATAACCTATACTTGTTTCATAATTTTTGGGATATCCGTAAAGTTGGTTTGCAGTTCGCGGTTCGCAGTTCGCGATTCGAATCGCGAACTGGCAACTAAGAAATCAGTTCGCAGTTCGCGATTCGAATTCGTATTCCGGTAAGACAGTGTCAACATTATGAATACACTTTGAAGTAACATCATTAAGAAACATCACTCAGTTCAAAGAGTGTCTTGTATCAATCGACCAGTACTGACCAAACAGTCCATATTTACATCACTTCTGAGGTACCTACATTGTGTGTAACAGAAGCATTAACAGAGCAATACCTTTAATTATTTATTTGAATTCTTTTATTTTATTTGAATTCTAAATTGGATATTTAACCTGGTAGGCACCCAATGTTGACTATGGGTTTATTTTAAACAAGTTTCATTATTAATACAAAAAAAATAATCTTTTCATTGCAAAAAGAAAGTGGTCACTAAAATATTTTACTTTTTGCATACCATTGAATAGTATACATGAAGACCTCTCTAAATTTGTCTTTGAATAATTTATTTGTAGTTGGGTGGTGGAAGGAGATGTGAAAAGGGAGAGAAAGGCTATAATTATCTTCCTTTACCCACCTTATCCATGATTTTTGCACAGCATTTTCCGTTGAACCCCCCCCCCCCCCTGCAGTTCGCAGTTCGCAATTCGAATCGCGAACTGCGAACTGGCAACAAGTCCGCAGTTTGCAACTCGAATCGCGAACTGGCAACTAGTCTGAAGTTCGCAGTTCGAACTGCAAACTGCGAACATGTTTGCAGTTCACAATTCGAATCGCGAACTGGCAACTTATCATTTGAACCGTTAATTGGGAATGAGAAGTAGTTTGCATTTCGTAATTCGATCAGAAAACTCATGTTAGGTTTGCAGTTCGCAAAGTTGTCTGCTGTTCGCAACTCGAATCGTGAACTGCGAACTGGTTGGCAGTTCACAATTCAAACTGGCAACTAGTCTGCAGCTCGCAGTTAGCAGTTCGAATCGCGAACTGCGAACTGTAGACTAGTTGCCAGTTCGTGGCAACTAGTCTGCAGTTCGCAGTTCGCAGTTCGCGATTCGAATTGCGAACTGTAGAAATGCAAACAAGTCACCAGTTTGCGATACTGCGAACTGGCAACTAGTCTGCAGTTCGCAGTTCGCAGTTTATCATTTGAACCGCTCTTTGGAATGAGAAGTAGTTTGCATTTCGTAATTCGATCAGAAAACTCATGTTAGGTTTGCAGTTCGCAAAGTTGTCTGCTGTTCGCAACTCGAATCGTGAACTGCGAACTGGTTGGCAGTTCACAATTCAAACTGGCAACTAGTCTGCAGCTCGCAGTTCGAAATTCGAATCGCGAACTGCGAACTGGCAACTAGTCTGCAGTTCGCAGTTCATCGCGACTGCGAACTGCAGTTCCAACTGGACTAGTTGCCAGTTCGTGGCAACTAGTCTGCAGTTCGCAGTTCGCAGTTCGCGATTCGAATTGCGAACTGTAGAAATGCAAACAAGTCACCAGTTTGCGATACGCATAGCGAATTGGGAACTGTCGACTAGTTCCCAGTTCTCAGTATGATGTTTGAATAGAGATTAGTTGCAAGTTCGCAGTTCATGATTCGTATTGCGAATTGCGAACTGCAGACTAGTTGCCAGTTCGCAATTCGAATTGCGAACTGTGAACTGCAGAGTAGTTGCCAGTTCGCAGTTCGCGATTCGAATTGCGAACTGCGAATGGCAGAATAGTTGCCAGTTCGCAGTTCGCGATTAGAATTGCGAACTGTAGAAATGCAAACCAGTCACCAGTTTGCGATACGCATAGCGAATTGGGAACTGCCGACTAGTTCCCATTTCTCAGTATGCTGTTTGAATAGAGATTAGTTGCAAATTCGCAGTTCATGATTCGTATTGCGAATTGCGAACTGCAGACTAGTTGCCAGTTCGCAATTCGAATTGCGAACTGCGAACTGCAGAGTAGTTGCCAGTTCGCAGTTCGCGATTCGAGTTGCGAACAGCAGACAACTTTGCGAACTGCAAACCTAACATGAGTTTTCTGATCGAATTACGAAATGCAAACTACTTCTCATTCCCAACAGCGGTTCAAATGATAAACTGCGAACTGCGAACTGCAGACTAGTTGCCAGTTCGCAGTTCGCGATTCGAATCGCGAACTGCAAACTGATTTCTTAGTTGCCAACTGCAAACCAACTTTACGGATATATTTTTGGGTGAATAGCAATTTATTATCAAACGTTGTTATATTCGCACAACGTGCGTAAACGAGGTCTTCGTCTTGTAAAAATAAACTTATTTATGTATTATTTCATACATGTATACATTTTGCTCATTGTTCACATTTTGAGATAATAATAAGTTCGTTGCAGGATGATTAGACTTTGACTTAGTGTCAATGGACGGAAAATAATCAAAATTCAGACCTGATTCAAATAAAAAGTAGATATAAAGCAAACATCATTTTAGAGTAGATATTCAATTATAATGAGCTAAACAACGCTTTACCTTTCGACTGAAGTCTCTTCGTAAATAAAAATACTTGTGCTGTACATTTTGCAGTGTAATATAAGCCAGACCGTATTAATCTTCTTATACAATGTAATAGTTAAAATATTTGGTCTTTACGTGTTATGTTATTGTGCGCAAGTGACTTTCATACACACATGTATGCTCCACAGTTAAAGAGAATGTAAAACCATGACACTTTATTTTATGATGTGGTGAAATAAGCGTTTAACGTTACAAGAATGTCATGAGAAAACTAAATGACAATACAGTATCTTAAATTTCTAACTTAATGGCTTGATTTGTACTGAAATGAAGTATAGCATATCTTGCGTATCTAGTTTAAATACGCAACATTTACAAAATCTTTTCCAACTTAGAAAAGTCTTCCATAAGTTAAGGTATGTTATGTCTTACATCCAGATAAAGTTCTTTCTATAGGAAATACATTGTGGATTGCTTTTTAAGTACATTGTACTTTAGTTAACTAGACATGCTACATTCGAAGAGTCAAACTTAATTGAAGAAAATTATTAAATATACTCAAACGTTTAAAAATAATTCAAATGTAACAGTGTTTACAGTCAATTTTTATAAATTTTGTTCGTTTTCAGTTTATGATTCATTTAAATACAGTAAACGGATGTTTACGAAAAAATACAAGATAAACATGATTGTAGGCTTTTCAATGGAAAGTAAAATGATTGAAATCTAAGCTGTCGTTTTCACATCGTGCAAACACAAAAAGTGCATGATTTATCATTTTCATAACCGCACCGTTTGCAGTTACAAATATACTACACTCCAAGGAAGTCCTTGACCTCCAACTAACCTTTTTATATATCATTTTGATAGCGTCTTACAAAAGTAAGAAGTTTGTCAAAATCTTCAAAGATATTCGTCTGACTGTTTTAGTGTGTTGAGAAAGTTCATAAGCCTATACATTAATTTTTTAGAAGGTATTTTCAAATTGTAAACGCATAAAACAAAACAAGTTATGGTTTCCATGACGACATGAAGAAATAGGACAATAAATGATTACTCTAAAATCAAGTCTGATCATGATCTGCACTGATCGTGAAGGCAGAATCTATGTCACTAGTATGGTAAGGGTTCATTTTAACCTTCTTATCTCAAAGTAGTTTGCCGGTTTCTTCAACGCATTACACATAACTAAATTCTGTTTAAGTCGAATTCTGCTTATTAATAAACGGGTTCAACTAACTTCAACTTAATCGGATTCAGCTGATTTTCAACAAAATATATTTGGAGTGGCACCGATGTAGAGCTACCGATATAACTCGCGCTTATAGTTTTAAACTTGTATGTAAGGGGAGCGGTGGTGTAGAGGTTAAGGTGTCGGCCGCTTATCACGGAGGTTGCGGGTTCGGGCCCTACTGGGGTCACGACCGTACCTCCTCATATGACACCAGTACTGGTTTTCCCAGGAAGCGGACTCGAGAGTGACTCGATAAGCTGCAAGCTTTCTTCATAATCTAGCTAAAATAAATTAGTATAAAATAAAATAAAAAAATAAACTTGTATGTAATATTTACTCATTACTCATTAAAATGTCCATGCAATGTTCCTAATGCAAGAGTTGACAAAAAGTACACATATGTCACTTAGAATTTTAAGTATTTCTTTGTGACTGGTATAATTAAAGAAGCCAGTTAAGAGTTCATGTATTTTTGACTGTGCTATATATACACTATGTGCGGTGTAAATCTTTTTTTTTTTAACTCAAAGTTAAACTTTTCTAACCCTGTACACAACATAAAACATAATTGTCTGTAAGGATAGTAGTAAGTCTCGACATTCAATAGATGTACGGAAATACGAGAACTGCAATGCAATTATGAACAAAAACTATTTTAAACTTTTCACGTCGTCTCTTTAGTTCAGTTGTGGTAAAATATCTGTAACGTCAGCGTACCTTGTTTGATTGTAAACTATGAATATTTTTATATTGAATGATTGAAATGAAGAGTGATCGGATATAAATCTATAGTTTTTTCACGGATGATGGATGACCCGGACTACAGTTGTATTACTATGAGTAAATAATGTTCAGTGAATAGTGTCCGCAATTACAGTTATTGGATTAGAACGATACGTCACGCTCGTTTTGTTGTATATACGGTAAGACAAAGTTCAATGCATTTTGGTTTGTATCTGATATTAGACTTATCACCATGTTTTAGTGACTGTTTGCATAACAGATGAAAGTCAGGTAATGCTATGTGAAAGAAGTGAGAGAGAGAGAGACAGACAGACAGAGAGAGACAGAGAGAGATTGGCACAGTGCATTTTTTGCCGAGTTACCGACTGTGAACCATTTATTGAAAATCTGAGTGACGAGGAGTGTAAAGAAAGAGAAATCACTTAAATTCACTGTGTAAATTATGACTGGAAAACCAAAACCTACACATTGGGTACATTGGGTACATTTCTGTTAATTGAATACAATGTACGCACATATTTATTTACCTGAATAGTAACGAAAGCATGAATTTATTTAAACATTTCATGTAAAAACATTGCTTTATAAATGGCTGGGCGTTCGTCTTGGGCGAAAACACACGAGAAGAGATGCGTTTATAGTGAATATCACTTAAATGTTGTTTTATTTCTTGCTCATTTCAGTGAATGGATTATTCATGGATCAAATCAGCTTTATTCAACTGAAACGTATATTTTTCTACAATTTATCAGAGCTTGCAAGTATAAGATGTCAGTAAAATAAGCAGGTTATACTGGATATGATTATAGGGCCTACTAGTCTCGGAAGATGCAAGAAGATACTATAATTAGTAATCAGGGGTTTTAAACAATTTTGTCAAATGAACAGAAATTTAGATGAATAAATTGTTTAAATGTCGCGGTGTCAATGAGAGAAAACGCTTTCGTGTGATAAGATACTTTGCACCAAAGATGATGGCGCACAGTCGAAAAAGAAAAGTGATTTAGTAGAACATATTCAATTACTTGGCGTAATATAATTTCGAGGCAATTTATACTGTTCATACATGTGTTAGTTTCGGAAGACCTTTGCTTCGTAGAGATAAAAGACGGATTTGGGGACATATATTGGTATTTTTATTAACAGAAACAAGATTTAACACTTTTTATATTTAACAAAACATTTTATAAACAAGTTGTAAACGCGGATAAATGAACAAGCATGGCAAGACATGAAAATGCTGCCAAACGTCTTGCGGCTGGAGCTCTGGCAACAGACTTTCTCGGCTTCTGCTTCATGGTCGTCGGAGTGTTCGGACCAGCATGGTTTGTCGTCACAAATAAGGACGGACAATGGCGGCTGCATGAAGGGATATGGTTTGCAAGGTACTGCAAAGATGGCGAATGTGAAACTTCCACTAGAGAGGAAGTGTTAGAGAAAGTCGATGGTCAATTTTCTTCAGGTATGTATACTTGTGTCTGTTTGTTCTGTGCCGCTTTTTGAAAGCCAACGCTTTGATATTAGCTGGCCTCTCTACAGGCAATAGTTCTAAATAAGACGTGTCTGTCTGTCGATTTAAATAATAGATCTACTAATTATACTGTATGAATATTTCAACTGAGTGTTCACAGTAAATTGTCTGGCCGATATCGGTTAGGTCAGATCTTGATCTAGCCGCGGTGTATATGTAGGTTAGGAGATACGATCAAATAGCATTTATCTTAAATGAAGATTTCCCACACAGAAAGTGTCAATATATGTAGGGGCATACACCACTCATGTTATGTCACTTAACATCTTCACTGAGATCGGTTAGCGTAGACCATGTACTGAGGACTTAGTGACAAGGCTGATATGCATCAACATCGGTCGCAAATTGTCGACGCTTGTCGACCATCGCCGGTCGCAAATTGTCTACTTTGAGCGGTTAACTCCGGTAGCAAAATACATACGCTGGTCGAAAAAGTACGATTGCAAATTGCCTACGTCGGTCGGTCAACACCGGTCGCATATTTCCTACGTTCAACTTGGTAGATCAACGCTGATCGCAAATTGCCAGCCTTAGCTTTACCAGTTCATCATTTAGGAAGATTTTTGCCGGCTACATCTCTCATTCATTCTAAATTATCAATTTCAGAATTGATCTCAAATCAATTATAAATCTGAAGATAATTACTTTTTTCTATTGTATCCGCAACACTAACATGATTGTGTTTCATAATTTATATAAAAAAATCTTCAAATATTTTAAAGAAGAGCATTGAGTTATTCAAACGAATATCGTTTGATGAACAGTATGATTTGATTTTAATTTAGTTAATTAAATCATTATTTTAAAGCCATATCAAGTCATTTTTGTATTATTCATTATGTGTATATAAATGTCTGCGAACGTTAGTAACAGTACTGCAAGTGCTTTGATATATATTTTTCTTCAATTTTTGCTTTCTGTTTGTATATTCAACAGCACTTGAGGAGCCCCACTGGAAAGAATTCAAGGTTTTGTCTATCCTTGCCATAGTTGGAAGTTTTATAGCAGTTGTAACAACAATAATTGTTCTTGTAAAAAAGTCAAAGAAATTCCACACTCATATACTTATCATTAGCGGAGTTAGCGCCCTTGGTTCATGTAAGTATACTTATTTCTGGCGGAGTTAGCATCCCGCTCCTTATAATCGGTGTTAGCGCTTTAGTCTATGTTAAATTATTCATCATTAATGTTAGGCAAGTATACTCATTATTAGCGGAGTTAGCGGCCTTAGCTTATGTTAGTATACTCATTATTAGCGGAGTTAGCGGCCTTAGCTTATGTTAGTATACTCATTATTAGCGGAGTTAGCGCCCTTAGCTTATGTTAGTATACTCATTATTAGCGGAGTTAGCGGCCTTAGCTTATGTTAGTATACTCATTATTAGCGGAGTTAGCGGCCTTAGCTTATGTTAGTATACTCATTATTAGCGGAGTTAGCGCCCTTAGCTTATGTTAGTATACTCATTATTAGCGGAGTTAGCGCCCTTAGCTTATGTTAGTATACTCATTATTAGCGGAGTTAGCGCCCTTAGCTTATGTTAGTATACTCATTATTAGCGGAGTTAGCGCCCTTAGCTTATGTTAGTATACTCATTATTAGCGGAGATAGCGCCCTTAGCTTATGTTAGTATACTCATTATTAGCGGAGTTAGCGCCCTTAGCTTATGTTAGTATACTCATTATTAGCGGAGTTAGCGCCCTTAGCTTATGTTAGTATACTCATTATTAGCGGAGTTCGTGCCCTTAGCTTATGTTAGTATACTCATTATTAGCGGAGTTGGCGGCCTTAGCTTATGTTAGTATACTCATTATTAGCGGAGTTCGTGCCCTTAGCTTATGTTAGTATACTCATTATTAGCGGAGTTGGCGGCCTTAGCTTATGTTAGTATACTCATTATTAGCGGAGTTAGCGCCCTTAGCTTATGTTAGTATACTCATTATTAGCGGAGTTCGTGCCCTTAGCTTATGTTAGTATACTCATTATTAGCGAAGTTAGCGCCCTTAGCTTATGTTAGTATACTCATTATTAGCGGAGTTCGTGCCCTTAGCTTATGTTAGTATACTCATTATAAGCGGAGTTAGCGCCCTTAGCTTATGTTAGTATACTCATTATTAGCGGAGTTAGAACTCTTAGCTTATGTTAGTATACTCATTATTAGCGGAGTTGGCGCCCTTAGCTTATGTTAGTATACTCATTATTAGCGGAGTTAGCGCCCTTAGCTTATGTTAGTATACTCATTATTAGCGGAGTTAGCGCCCTTAGCTTATGTTAGTATACTCATTATTAGCGGAGTTAGCGCTCGTAGCTTATGTTAGTATACTCATAATTAGCGGAGTTGGCGCCCTTAGCTTATGTTAGTATACTCATTTTTAGCGGAGTTAGCGCCCTTAGCTTATGTTAGTATACTCATTATTAGCGGAGTTGGCGCCCTTAGCTTATGTTAGTATACTCATTATTAGCGGAGTTAGCGCCCTTAGCTTATGTTAGTATACTCATAATTAGCGGAGTTGGCGCCCTTAGCTTATGTTAGTATACTCATTTTTAGCGGAGTTAGCGCCCTTAGCTTATGTTAGTATACTCATTATTAGCGGAGTTAGCGCCCTTAGCTTATGTTAGTATACTCATTATTAGCGGAGTTAGCGGCCTTAGCTTATGTTAGTATACTCATTATTAGCGGAGTTAGTGACCTTAGCTTATGTTAGTATACTCATTATTAGCGGAGTTAGCGGCCTTAGCTTATGTTAGTATACTCATTATTAGCGGAGTTAGCGGCCTTAGCTTATGTTAGTATACTCATTATTAGCGGAGTTAGCGGCCTTAGCTTATGTTAGTATACTCATTATTAGCGGAGTTAGCGACCTTAGCTTATGTTAGTATACTCATAATTAGCGGAGTTAGCGCCCTTAGCTTATGTTAGTATACTCATTATTAGCGGAGTTAGCGCCCTTAGCTTATGTTAGTATACTCATTATTAGCGGAGTTAGCGCCTTTAGTTCACGTAGGTATACGCACTATTAGCAGAGTAAGCGCAATGAATTTATATAAGTACAATATGTATGTATTTCAATACAGGACTCGGTATCTGAAGGAAAGAATCTTCATAATGTGTACAGAAGCCTTAGTTAAAAGTCATGGTACAAAAAAGATAAAATTACACAAAAAATTAAGACATTTAATCGTCCGGAATGTATCATGATTTTATCAGTTCTGATCATTGACTGCAGACAGGCAAACAACGACAATAAAAAGTGTTTTATTCTTTAATAGAAGAACGGTATTTTTAATTCAAGCGAATAGAATGTTTTCACCAATTCAATTCAGTTCACCAATATATGAAAAGATAATTACACCTATAAATAATAGTAATTACCGTCATCAGCGTTATCGTCACTTAGTCTATAATAATGATTGAAATTATATAATTTCGTAATAAGGGATTATTAAAGTTGTTGTTAGTTATAATAATAATGATGATGACGATGATGATGGTGATGGTGATGATGAGTAACAATCCTCAAGATACAACATTTTTTTGTAATTTTACCTTAATATACCTGCCAAACGAGTTTAGTCATGAGCGAGTTAGTTGTTTACAAATAACGTATTTCACACTAAGCTGATTTTGATCACAAAATAATTTTAACTCCGAGGAGCGTACATCTTAAGAAATACAAGACTCATTCATAGTTTCAAAGTCGTTTTAAATTTTTTTCACGGATAACTTCTTGGTACATTTTTATTGAAGGGGTTATTATGAAACGTTACAATTCGTTAATATTTTATTTTATATACTTTAAAACGTTAATATTCTACTCACCCAAAGTATGACATTAACTAGTAAGTAGGTAAGTAATTAAAGACCTTATTTGACGAGTTACACATTTGGTTTCTCAATATTCCATGTGGGCCTCAACCAAGTAACTCAAATGTTTGATAGAAACACAAAGACGCAAGGAATTATTATGAGATGGATGAATGAATATCTTAAAGCAGAAGAAAAGAAAGAAAGTAGACAATCTAAACTCCAGTCTTAAATATCAGTTTTCATACATGCATTAATATACGTGCCAACTTCTATATTGAGTAACTTTTGTTGTCATTTATGCATGTTTAATTATAAAGCTTTTTTGTAGATCCATATCATCGCAACCTACAGTTTAAATTCAAAGCAGGGTCATAAATCATGTAATACGACCAACAAGCAGGGTTTACGGGCGTTCTGTGTCGGATTTTACGACTGCAAAAAAAATATAATCAAAGCGTTGAAACTACTGATACAGAAAGACTTTCGGCGAGATAAGTTACGAGTAGAAACTTTATTGTCCTGGTTCATACTTTCTATCAACTGCTATAATTTCAATGTTGATACTGGTTGTAGAATAAAAACATAAAACAAACATAGGAGCAGCAGCAGATCGTAAACAAGGCAGTACCTGTCAACAGAAAAAAAACAACAAGAAATTAAATTATTTTCTACGCTAATCCGCTTTTGAAACGTAGGCGGTTTAGAATTAAATGCAGCGGGTGTTGTCTAAATGCAAAACTGAAAAAAAAATCAATTAAATTTACGGATATCATAAATGACCTTTCACATAAACACCCGAGCTTGCATCACAACTAAACTGCACATAACATGCTATCGCGACACACTTAATATGGTGAGATAAGTTGCCGTGTGCCGAAAGTCAAAAACGAGAAGCAATCCGGTATCTCGATCATGAATGACCTTTTCTCTTAAATTTCTGCACTAATAAAGTTTATGGAGTAAAATAGAATTGAATATAGATTGTAAAAGAATCAAAATGGCAATATAATTATAGGTGCTGTATGTGACGTCATACATTGACATTTTAGCAGCCACCTTACGCTACGTAAAACCAAGCTTGTATTCTTTGTGGTTAATATAGCAGACGACTGATCAAAGACAGTAATTGTAACTAATAACTTTCAGATGCAATGACATGCCTTATTTGTGAAAAATCGTACATGTATGACGAACAACAAATGCACCTTTGACCAAAAATTATTTAGACGTTCGGGCACTGTGAGAGCCGGGGGAAACGAGTAAATTCGCGTCGGTTACAATCGAACTACTATACCATATACCGCATATACTTTTTTATTTAATTAAAACGTGTGTATCAGGTTTCACTAAATCTTACTCAGTTGCTAACGCACTTCAGTTGTAACGTCGATTCTGATTGGTCACGGCACTCGAATCGACTAAGGCCGTCGCCGTTTATCATTTCAACCACGATAAACCACATACATGTATACCGAAGCAAATATCAAAGTCAGTTAGCCGATTAAATAATATAATATATTTTTTATTTATTTCAGTATTAAACAGTCAATCATATAATTATAGAATCGTAGATTTACGGATATAATAATGACAGAACTTTGCTCTGTTTAGTCAAGGTCTTTCAAATAGTATGGTCCGGAAACGCCCTCTATAAATGTCTTATCGTACTGATAATCTTGTCTCGGTTATCGATTTTTACCTGGAAGCGTTTATCACATCGTGCATTTATCACGCCGAGCGAGTAAACTGGTATTTGTCCGATAATTGTATGCAAAACTGCCCGTCATTGTGTCATTTAGATACCACATTTAATAAAAAAATGGTATAATTGGAAAGCTGATGAAATTTTCTGTAAAACTGTGGAATTAAAGCCTCTATATATAATTAACTTTTTATCTTTAACGCGAGTTAAACACGGTGCATGCTATTCCGTCTTGCGCGTTTTGGCGTTGTGTGGTAATTTGACTCGCGATACTAGTCTTACAAAACTGTACGTTTTTATTTTATAAAATAAAAAAACGACAATCTAATTCATATCCGACCAAAAATAACTCTTTAATTTACATTTTAATAAGCAATTTTTCATCATTTGAGCCTAAATATATAGTGAAAACCTGTGCACAAAATATCACCGTATCGCGAAAAAAATCACCATTGACGCCAGTTTTAGATTTTGAACGGATCTAACCGTCCCAGAAAATTAAAATACGGGTGAAATACGAAAATCTAAGACATAACAGACGTACATTAGACTTAAATCTATGAGAAACAGATGTAACATCGATCCCATGAACACCATGCAAGTAGGAAAGAAGCGCTAAAATTAGGTCGGTTTTCGGCTTTTGGTCATTTGTGAAAAAACCCGTTCGTATGAGATCAACTTTCCAATGCGCAAATCCACCTAAAACGAAACATCGGTAAAATATAATATTATGTTATGATAAGGGAATGCATATATTGTATTAAGGATCACTTTGTTGGTCAAACTGATTGGTAAAATATCGAGGTATACGTAGATATAAAGTATCAATAATTTCTTTCTTTTTCCAAAATTGCGGGTACCCGGATGTTGGTCACGTGATCCGAGGCAGGTTATTTATCGTATTACGCTCGTTTCCGGACCATACTATTTGAAAGACCTTGGTTTAGTCTAATACAATATTGATCTATACATTTCTATCAAAAGGTATAAGTAGCCTAAATACATCACAATAGATTTACATTATAAGGTTGTCTGCCGGTGCGACTACCCGAAATCTCACCGATTGCTGAAATGCATTTATTTTGTAGAATCATCCTAGTCCCACATACAAAGAACAAGATTTATACATGTGATCTAATACTATACGCCAGTAATTTGGAGATGAATGACACCATCCCCATTTTTCTTAGTTTTAGTGGTCACCGACCAAATATGTCAGTATTTTCAAATACTGTGAAGAGAGACCAACTGGTAACAAAGACCGCCATAGATCCGCCAGATCGGTGGTCTTTGTTCACAGGTTTGACTGTATACATGTTCGGTCAAACTTACCCAGATTTCATCGGTATTATATTTCAGGTATGTTTCTACTAGTTCCGGTGCTCAAAACATCTTACGTCGATTCGTCAGCCACTATTGCCGACGCTTGGACCAAGATTGTAGCATATGTGGGCGTTTTCTTCCACTTTATTGCTACTGTGATTCAAGTATTTGCTGTATACCAAAGCTGCCAGAACTATTGCGCGGTGAAAAAACGTCAAAGACAGCACCATCGCCGCTTTAACATGGTTGTTAGATACTTATCTTCACAACATGGAGATTGCAATGACACCGTGTCAGTAACTTCCGGTTTGCAACCGGTGTTAGCCACTACAGGTGAAGTGGCACTACCAAATACTGTTACTAGCAATAGCAGCATAAACCCAGAGTTGAGGAGGCCTCCGCCATACTCTGTAGCAACAGAATTGCCGATTTACACTGAAATTACATCACGATAACTAAACAATTACAAATCACCGTAGATATACTCCGAACGATAATCAGTACCCATTTTTGTTAAAAAAGTATAGCCGAGACTGTCATAGCGACCCACTGTTGATATTGACTCCCTACCTTAAAGTGACAGTATATTACTTTGCTTTCAAGGCCCTTGCCTATATAGTGGGACTGTATGTAAAGACTCACTGTGTAAAGTGTTTAGTGACCATGCAATTTGCTATCAAAAATAGTTTTTTCTATCAAATGAGACTGCTCATAGCACCTTAATTCCACTATTTTTCAGCTATTAACAATAATTATCTATCAAAACTGTATCAACAAAATCGCTATTTATTGAATGACACATAAACACTGACTAACAATATATAACAATAATATCCTTACTGCTTATTTATTTACAAAAACATGTACAAATACATATAGCATAGTGATATAGTGACCCCCTGTGTATAGTGAATTTTAACGATAAAGTCACCTCCTTCGTATAATGATTTTTACGATATAGTGAATCCCTGTGTATAGTTACTTTTCACGATAAAGGGATCCCTTCGTATAGTGATTTTTACGATATAATGACCCTATGTGTATTTTGACTTTTTACGATATATTGACCCTTGTGTATAGTGACTTTTTACGATAAATTAACCCCCTGCGTTTAGTGACTTTTTACGATAAAATGACCCCCTGCGTAGAGTAACTTTTTACGATAAAGTGACCCCCTGCGTAAATTGACTTTTTACTACATAGTGACCCCTGCGTATAGTGACTTTTTACAATAAAGTGACCCCCTGCGTATAGTGACTTTTTACGATAAAGTGACCCCCTGCGTATAGTGACTTTTTACGATAAAGTGACACCCTGTGTATAGTGACTTTTTACGATAAAGTGACCCCCTGCGTATATTGACTTTTAACTATATAGTGACCCCTGCGTATAGTGACTTTTTACAATATTGTGGTCCCCTTCGTAAAGTGACTTTTACGATATTGTGAACCCTTGCGTACAGTGACTTTTTATGATAAAGTAACCCCCTGCATAAAGTGACTATTTACGATATTGTGAACCCTTGCGTACAGTGACTTTTTACAATATAGTGGCCCCCTTCGTATAGTGATTTTCTTTAATACTGTTAACCCTTGCGTACAGTGCCTTTATACAATATAGTGGTCCTCAGCGTAAGTGACGCCCTGCGTTTAGTGACATTTTACGATGTACAGACGCCCTGTGTAAATAAAGTGACGCGCTGCGTATAGTGACATTTTTACGCTATATAGTGACGCCCTGCGTATAGTGATATTCTTACGATATAGTGACGCCCTGCGTATAGTGTCTTTTTACGATAAAGTGACGCGCTGCGTATAGTGACATTTTACGATATAGTGACGCCCTGTATAAAGTGACTTTTTACGATAAAGTGACGCCCTGAATATAGTGACATATAGAGAATATTAGGCTACTGTCTTTTGATAACATGTGATATCAGGTGAGGTAGATGCGGCCGGAAAAGGCGCGGCTCTGCCGAGCCTTTTCCGACCGTATCTGCCGAACCTGATATCACATGTTGTCAAAAGGCAGTTGACTAATATTCTATTTATCATGCAAATCTTCATATTGTATATTTTTGACACTTTTAGGGGCCTAAAATAGAATAAATACGGTATTTATAATAGAAAATGATTTCAAATTACTACATGTACCTCGAAAAATAGTTCTACATTTCAAAGGACAAAAAATATAAAAACGACATAAATATAGCTTTTATAATTACCTTCTTGAGACTATTTATAAATGTTTTTCTGTCCTAATGTAATGATATTGTTTTGCAAACAAAATATTTGCAAAGACACACGCAAGAATTTCCAAGTAAAACACTGACATTTCAAAAATGGCGGCGTGGGCTCAACACCACTGGGGTATTCTAATTGTAAACAAACGAGGAACTTGAGAGTTGATGAGTGAAAAGTGAGCGGTTTAAAGACAGTTTTCAACTTTTTGATAGGTAGCTGATAGGTTTCAGGCCATTTCAACCACGCATTAAGAACTTACTGTAAAAATTGGATAGTGATAAAAAAATGAAAATCAACTTTTTTCTCAAATTTTGCCTCAAAATTGCTGTAGATGGATAGCAAATGATCTAACTAAGAAAATGAATACCAACAACCCTATGTTTATTTCAAAAAAAAAAAATTAAAAAGGGGATTTTCAATTTTTATGGTGCCTTGCAGTTCGTTTTAAATCATTCAATTTAACTATTTGGGCTGTATTTTTATGCAATAACTACATCATTAACAATGATTTGTAAACAAAAATACAAAAATGATAGGATAAATGAAATGTTTTGATTACTTTTTCTCTGTGATTGCACTTGAGGAGTCTTGCTTGTTGAACTTGAAGTAGTCCGGCATGTGGGCGTGGTTACAAAGTGTTATCACGTCAGTGACGTGATATCATTTTAAAATATCGGACGGGTGTTATCGGTCAGATTTAATGCTAGTTGCATGATAAATTACGGTATAGAGACGGACTGTGTATAGTGACATTTTTACGATATAGTGAAGCCCTGCGTATGGTGTCTTTTTACGATAAAGTGACACCCTGTGTATAGTGACATTTTTACGATAAAGTGACGCCCTGCGTATAGTAACATTTTTACGATATAGTGACGCCCTGCGTATGGTGACATTTTACGATACAGTGACGCCCTGTGTATGGTGACATTTTACGATATAGTGACGCCCTGTGTATAGTGACTTTTTACGCTGACATCTGTGCAGTCTGATCGTAAGTTACACTTTATGCGATTCAGCGAAATAACTGCGTCCAAAAATTATATTTCGGTTTAAATGGAGTGAAACAAAATAACTGTTTTGCTTCGTCATTTTTTACGACTACGTTGCCGGTATTATTTTAACACTCAGCATCTATTTAATACGCCGCTCATTCAAGTCTCAGCCACACATTCAGGAGTTTTACTACTGTCCGTGATAGGCCATAATCGGCACTGTGTGACCGCCGCATAATGTACACTATGTTTTGATAACCATGTTGACCACTTGTTAAAACGTTTGTGAAATAATTTATTTCCTATGACTTACTGGCAAAGTGATAGTTTTCAGCATTATTATCTTGTTCAATGACCATAACATATGTCCTAAAATGTCACTGAAAATAAGAGTTCATCTTTAATGAAGTTCAACAAACTTCATACTTCTTTCTCTTAAAAAGTTTGTACATGTACATGTAGTTGATTTTAATGGTTTGAAAAGAAATTGTCGGAATGACTGATTTTATAGATTTTATATGATTATATGTATTTGAACTTAATAATATAGAAATGTAATGCACAGTTTTAATGTTGTCCTGTATTGTAATGAACATCATTTCTATTTCTCAACAAATGTTGAGATGTGCCACAAATATATGTACAGTTATCTTGTACGGCAATGTGATATTGTTTCTATGGTAACAATATTATATATAAAAACTTTATAGTCACTGTGCAAGACCTTTAAGTTAAGTAGGACATTGTAAGCAAAAAGTAGAGCTTATTTAACTTTTCGGTATGAACGGCTACTTTTTGTTTTTAAGTTTTCTTAGTTACAAGGTTGCTCCTTAAGCCTTTTGATATCTAATGCTATAAATGACGTCTTAAATGTGCCACCGGAGTGGGTTTGACAGCTTACGGTGATAAAAGATAAATAATAGGTGGTGTTACTATAATATAATTGTTGCCATGGTACCTAAGAATTTATAATATATGTCAACAGAAATAGAGGTCGAACGGACAAAGCGTTCTTTTATCATAAACCCTTACCCTGCAGGCGGCAAATAATTCTGCCTATGCGGCCAGTGCAGATCATAATCAGCCCGACAGTACATCCGTGCATTGTGATCATGACTGCCACTTTTCGCTATTCAGTCAGTAAATGATCACATACAATGTAACGCACCTTTGAGCAATTAATGGTGCGGCACAATCTAAATGCTGGATATGCTGTGTAGGACTAAATGTCGCCTGCTGATAACCGGTATACGCTGCAAAGTTGTCACGAATTTGACCAGCAGACACAAAAATAAGAAGTAAGATCATAATTAGTTACATGTACATGTTCTTTAATGTGTTGTAAGAGTGGAGGAAATGTTGCGTTGTTTACTTCTTTACAGCACATAATTTTGCGCTTTTGCACTTGCATTTTAGGTATTATAGTGTAGTCCGTGTCCGGAAAGGGAGGTTACCGCTGGGAGTAATTGACACACACATAGTATAGAGTTATGCATACACATTCAACTGAGCGACTATTTCACGTTTCCGAAAATATTCGCGGAGATATGTGCCAATAACAAACATAGAAGTGAATTGATCAAGATTTAGACATGTAGACATGCCTATCCCCCATTGAAACGACAAACGTGGACCTATCCCTCACTGACACAAACGTGCCTACCTTCTGAACTTACTTAAACATGGTCGAAATTGAACATGAAGTAAAATTTTACACATGTTGGTTTAGAAGCCATTTAATACTTGATTGCTATGGTAAAGTCTCGTTTTAGCAAATAAATAAGGTCATAAGGCTAGTGTTTCTACCTGACACTCAAGTTAGGACCACAGGGCCATCTTGAGACTTTCCCATCAGTCAAAAGTACTTCATTAATTGAAGATCAGTTGTAAAACGTTATGATGGCAATTTATTTATACATACACACGACATTGTAAGACAATAACACTGCAATAAATAATAACAATAATAATAAATGAAAAGCCATTCAGTATAAACAAAAGAGCGGCTCGCTACAACGTTTTCGAAAACTTTCACACGGCAGTGACAACAATAAACAAGAATTAATGTTAAAGTCACGGGAACACATTGATTTTACTGATACAGAAAAATAAATTTACTGATAGGATAATGATAGAAAAATGTTATATTCACTCTAAAACATTGTTGACATATTTATTTCTTTCGTATTCTAGCCATTTCGTCATGAAAAAGAGTGGCCAGAAATTCAAAGCCTGTCTTACAGTTTGCAATATCACTGAAAAAGGATAATACATGTACATTCGTGATAAGAAAGATATATTTTGACTATTACATGAACCTGTTTGGGGAAAAGAATTTTATTTATGTCATCAAGTGGTAAGTATAAATCTATAATTGTTTTGCAGGTCATGAAAACCCAAGTATTAAAATATTTCGTCTGTTTTAGGCAAGCTCATTTTATCTAACAGTTATTGTCACAGATCACTAGGTGAATATGAAAAACCAGGAAAAAGATGATAGAGATCACGGTGAACATCACATGGATATTTATTCAAAAGTTTCCTTTTGTGTTCTTTATCATGTGATTTTGTTTTTTGGAAACTTACATTCGTTGATAATCATTAACAAACTGAAAAGTTGCAACACAATTGTCATATGTATTAACTCTTTACAAGACCTATCACTTGACACTCAAGACCTTTATATTTGTAGTATTTCCGCCGACATCTGTCTGTTATCTAAAGTGAACTTCTTCCTGGTCTCTTGTATTTTTCTCACCACATTGTGAGTGTTTAATACATACATGAAGTATGCACAACATTATGATATTTTTAGAAGTGAATTTTAAAAGCTCTCAACTCGTGAACATCCGGTATAATATCTGATTTAACGTTCAACAACTTTTTATTATGCAGATGAGATAATGAGGTTTCCGAAATTTTGACTTTTAACTTTGGGAATAAGTTTTTGATTGTCAATGATCGGTTATTGTCCGAACATTGCCGATTTAATGGCGTAAAGCCACAATGCAATGGTTTCCGGTGTAGAACAAGACTAGTTGCATTATATGCTAAATTATTGTTTACAATATTTCGTAATCCTACAATGGAAACATCACATGGAAACTCTGTGGATTTCAAAGGATGCACTTTTTTCAAAAGTGTCAAACTTGTGTCTTGCTGAATATATTTGAATATATTATTTTGGAGGACATCATTCATAAGTACACTGTCCTCGGAAGGATAAGTATATCGTACTTCTTCCGGTTTAAAGGAATGCGCCTTGTGTTCGATATGAATGATAAAATCACTGTTTACTCGGACATTGTCGTACACCCCTTGTCCGAGACCACGTTTATCGTCTCTGAGCGTGTGTCGGTCAATCATAACCTCAAACTGGCCCGGTTTTAAACTGGCGCCACCATGCGGTTGTTTACAATGCAGCGTAAATCTTTTCACGTTGTCCTCTAAAATCGCCATGGTTGTCACAGGATAATAATTGGACTCTATCTTATCTGTAGGTCTATTTTCACGACCAATCAGCTGAAAGCCATTTTGATCAGTGTAAAAATGATTACCATTCTGGACATCACTTTTGAACCTCAAAATTACCTCCATTTCTTTCATATTGACAGCTGGCATTTCCACTTCCGTCCTCACATGGATACCTTGACCTTGTACACCGGAGGTGTTGTATAATTTAACGCTGATCATAAACCCCAAAGAAGTCACCTTCACTTCTGAAAACAATTGACCTTTAGTGACCTTTACAGTCTTACTACCAGCCATAAACGCTTGTGCCGGGCCCGCTGGGCCAAATATGTAGGCCCCACTTGTTTTTGCCTGATACACCATGAATTGAGCCGTGATATTTGTCACGTGACCATTATTATGAACGATCCTTTTCAATGTTCCAGAATCTTTTTCGAATTCTACTTTCATATATGTATTTTCTATTGTAATTACACTTTCACTTTCAGTAGGCAGACGTTCGTAAATCTCCATTCTTTCTGCATCACGATGTTTAGGTTGAAGACTGTACTGTTCTATACCAAGAGCAGGTAACTCTGTTTCAAATGAAATGATGAATGGTGTATCACTATTTTCTTTTCGGATAGTCACCTGATACGGGAGATTGGTTTTTGAAGGCGAAGTGATTTCAATTTCTTTCGAGTTAGTAAAAATATTTACAACTTCCTTGCGTCTTCTAGCTACAGAATTAATAAGAATCAAATTTGTCTCTTTGCTCGTGTCAATCACAACATTTCCCGCCATTTTCTTGGTTCCTGGCTTTACAATCTCCTCTTGAAGAAGCTTGGGGTTATGTTCTTTCCCTTTGCTGAGTAACGACATAATAGCCATCTTAAATGCTGCTTGCGCGCGCTCATGAGCTTTGAAAAGTCTTTCTTCATAATCTTGGACAACATGAGGCAGGGAAGTACCTAATATCAAATATAAATGAAAACATGATCGTTACATGTAACAATATGTGAAATATTCTATACCGAAATTGTTTATACATGTATGCAAAAAAAAGTTCAATGGTCCTCTTTAAATTATTTATCGATGTGTGAAAATGTAAACAAATCCGAATCTTGATGCACAGTTGAACCCTGTGTTATTGCCCACCACTTGTCTAAAGCCAATTGCAATGCAATTATTTATTACGAAGACATCCATTTAAAGTGGCCAGTTTCTGAAATTCCTTGGCTGCCTGCGTAAGACAGATTTGACTGCTTATTTTTAAAACATTTACAGTTCAGACCATTAATACTGTTAGTCTACACTGTTTATTGTTTCGTTTGTCAATCTATCTTTAGAAACTTTAGTAAGGGTAAAGTTAAAATTGCTAGCGTAAGCCTATTTAGACATAAGGGATGCTATTATAGAAAACTACGTTCTAGGGTAACAGTCTTATACACGACTGCAGGGACACGGAGTGACGAGTTTAACCAAAAGCTAAATACGTCAGGAAGTTGTCGCTTGGACAAGAAAATTTTGACGTCGGACCACAAAGTATGACCTTGATCTTGGACTTATGAGTCTGATGCTTATGAATATGTGTGCAAAGCTTCATGAAAACTGCAAAATGGATACATGTACGTAGAACAATATGCGAACAATTGACTTCTTATCCGTGACCTTGATCTTAAACGTACGGACCGAGCTCTTGTGTGCGACACTGCCTTATCCTGATGAACATTTATGACAGCGTGTGAAAGGTGATATAAGCGTAAAGAAGATAAGAAGTCCATTGTGGTGTGTGTAGTCATACAGTCATACCGTTAGCAATAGACATTAAGACCAAGTATTGCAGAAACAGCTTTAACCGTGTTTCTGATATACTGCTTCGGACGAACGAAACAGAAAATAAATAGAATGAAGAGACATATACACAAGAAGAAAGAAGAACGGGCATCATGAAAACCGTGTCCTTTCACCCTCGGATTAGGACTGATATTAAAAACCAGCATAAAGCTTACGTTAACAGGCAATGATGTGAAGTTGTCGTACATGTGTAAAGATACAATCAAATTTAGTAACACATAATTTTGTATGGTCTTAGAAAATACGTTACATTAAAAGACTCGGTGATCGGGTCTTACCTGTGATTCCGTCATGGTGCATGAACATCCCTAATTCTCTTCTTGCTGTGCGGAGTCCCCCTGTGACGGCGTCGTAGGCAGTAAACTTCACACCGTAATATTTGAATAAAGAATATACAACGACGTCGAAGATATCTGCGGCTCGAATCAGTGATTCCAGTTCTCTTGAAAATCTTTTATTCAAAGGTCTTGTGGTGAAATAACCCGTCCAGAATTCCTGGTTGCGTTCCGTGTACGGGAAGAAATCACCAGACAGCGTCGGGAATGTCGATGTAGTACTTCGGCTGTTTTCGGATGATTCCGACATTTTACGTTCATCGCTGCGTAATCGTGTGAAATATTCAGTAAGCGTTCCAAACTTTACTGTCATATTCCAAGTCTTCTGTGAATTTATGAAATTTATGAGTTTCTCATAATTATTGTACATATTATCCCATTGGTGAGCCTTCGGATATGAAAAATCTTCTCCCAGACCAATATATAACGTATTATATTTGTAAAGATCGCCTGTAATTCGAAACTGGTCTGATAATTTCCTAGCCTGATCAGCCACGTTCGAGTCAGTTACTTCAACCGCTTTGCTTCCTCCTTCCCACAAATGGAGAAAATTGAACTCTTGGCAGTTTATTTGTTCTGGACCGCAAACATCTGAAACCCAATAATTTGTGTATGACATTAAACTCGATAATACATCGCTATCGTCCGAGGTTTTCCAATATGGTCGCCACATAAATTCTAGGCTTTTCCTTTCCATTAGCTCAGCTTTCACTGGTTGATTTATTCGCAAAAATAGCAAATTGTCCATTCCACTAGATTTCCAAAAATAAGGCATAGTGCTAGAATAACCGAACGGATCGTTGACCCAAGCTGACTTCGGTTTGACTCCGAGGTTTTCTAACAACCATTGGTGTCCCTCAATCAGTTGATCAACAACTGCCACGTAATTTGTACTTGCCTCGTCTGGCATGACCCAACCACCTAGTACAATTTCAAGCTGTCCATTTTGTATCAGTTTTTTCACTTTTTCTTTACCTACGGCATTAAGATCCTCAAACCATCTTGCAAGGAATACTGTCTCTGCCCATTGGAAGGTCATATTCGGATACTGCGCGAGTTTCACGACCATATTATTGAGTGTGTCACGTGTCATTTGGTTGTAATACTGTTCTATCGTCAAACCATATCCTGGATCAGCGTGCGAGAATGGTACTAGAACAACAGTCAGGTGTTTCAGCTTGTCTGATTTCTTTATTTCTTCAATTGTTCTTACTGGTATAGGATACTGGCCATTACTATCCATTCTATAACTTACATTCTTAAACAAATCATACGTTGAGATGTCTGCATTATATTTTTGTCCCCAAGATTCTACAAGCTTACATTTATTCTTCATTTCTGTATTCACACGCATGCTATCATTGTCAGAATCCGTTCTTTGAACATTCGATGCAGTTTTAGCACCAGTTTCTTTAGACTTTTCGTTAATATGTGGCATTTGTTCGCGTAATTTTCCGTTTATATGTGACTTTTCTTCGCGTAATTTTCCGTGTATATGTGACTTTTCATCGCGTAATTTTCCGTTTATATGTGACTTTTCTTCGCGTAATTTTCCGTTTATATGCGGCTTTTGTTCGCGCGATTTGTTAAGCTTTAAGTTATCTCTAGAATCATAATTAAGAATAATTTCCTTTTTATTGTTAGTTTTTGACTCATTTGCAACTTTGACTTTTTCTGTAGAAATTTTGTCTGAATAGGCTGGGGTTGGTTTGCCATGCTTAGCTAAAATGGATTTGTTGTTTTGTTCTTGCGTGTCGTGGACTTTTTGTAAACTTTGCTTTTCTGTTGATTTGACTGTTGTGGTATTACCCTGTGACTTCTGATTCGCGGTTACACGCTTGGCTGGTTCGTGCTGTATTGAAGTTAGTACTTTTACTTTTTCCGATTTCTTCAAGTCCTGATTTACGTCTTTTGTTCTGCTATTGTCTGTAATATCTTTACCGTTCGAAGACCGTAACTTGTTGGCACCAACTTTTGTAATTTTGCCTTTTATCTCAGAGAACTTAAATGATTCACCGTCTTGTTCGCCTCCAACAAATTTAACCACATTCCTCACTTCCGCTGCGTTATCCCGTTCCTTACCGGAAGTCCAAGCGGATGTAACCGATACCCAGACCAGTCTAATACCAATCAGCAAAACAATCAGAGCGAAGCATTTCCTGATGATCTTTCGGTAAATGTGTCCCTTTCTATTTCGATACATCTTCTCCGACCCTCACGTATTATTTATTGACTTCTGTAATGAAATCAACGTAAACGAATCATAATAAAGAATCTGAAAACTTGCACATAATTAACCGATTTAAATTCAATCTGTTGTTCATTTAATTCAGCACAGAAAATGGTCGAAAAGCAATATACTGCTATAATCCCTAAAAGTATGGAACTTAGAGTGTTCCGTTTTCTAGAGCACGAAACGTTGTGATACTGATTAATAAAAAAATATTACTTTCATTTTAATAGGATATATTCCCTAGTTCTGAATTCATTCACATGGTGATTTGACTATCGAACATAGGTAGACCATTATATTTTAGACTATTCATCATTTATTCATAATTTCTGTGGAATATACTGAAAGATCTAGGCGCTATTGATAACGAATTACTTGGCTTACAGACGGAATATTCATTTCTGAAAATGCATAATGGAAATGTCAATTGTCTCCGAATATTCTATGCGCATTGAAGTATTGTTATTGCTTTATGTCCATCAAAAAAAAAAATCAAAAAAAAAAAAAAAAAAGAACTCGTGAAACTTGCGGACTTTCAATATCACCTAGCACACGTGAGAGGTTATTAGCCACCCTTGAGGTATTAAAGAAACAGGTTCGAATATGTACTTTGTTGCATGTGCGTATCCGAGTGTATTGTAATACATGTATTTGTTTCGTGAGAGTTCCTAATGACAACTCCACTTTGAAAGTAATCGACGTACTTGTAAACATCGCTTTTAGGTCTTCATTTATTTGATAAAGTCCAATACCATGGCAAACTATGCTTTGCTTGCCGAAATAGACACAAGTGCATTAATTGATTGCTATGTGCTGAAAGAATTAAACTTTCATAAAAGAATAATACCAGTAAAACAGTCATTAATATATTACCTTATGAAAATATAAGTTTTATCATTTTCGCGTTTCTTCTACATTTTCCATCTCGCCGAAAAGCTCACATATTCCCAAAATATTGATCACTGATAAAATTAGGCATAAGCAAATATTTGCGCACCTTGACCCTTGTGACTTTCATATAGACAAATAAACCGACAAGAAAATGTAGATTAACTGCTAAAATCCATGCGTCAAAGTGTAGATTTCAAGTGCATAACTATTTACAATGATTCACATCTTGCAATATCATGACTGTAATCTTATGTAACAATGAAAATAAACATCTTTACTTAAAGCAAAATATTGCATTGTCGTAATGTTATCTCTTGTTGAAGTTTGTTTAGCCGGTTGATGTTAAAAGAGGGTCAGACTAAGTGTTGGGCAACATCAAAGGAAGTTGAATGTTTATAAACTCACAGGAGAAAAATTACGTCATTAGCACATGAAAGAAAATAAAAAAGGCTATGTCACAAAATGTTACGTTTGTTATCAGAACGATTTTATTAACGTAAAACAGAAGTTATTCAGCTCCGGAAAATAGAAATCTATATTGTGTTTGCATTAAAGGTCATAAAAGAAGAAAGAACATATGGTATGCAAATTTTGAGCAAATTTAGAAACTTGACAGGCAGGCTATGGAATTCTTTACTTCTTTCCCGACGGACCAGCCGTCTGAGTTAGATTTACATATTTCAATTTGTCAGCTGTATGAACAATAGTTTCTTATTACACTATTACTGACATAGTGAACAATAAAAGCACGTGTACATTTCTCACATTTTGAACAGACATTGGAGTGGCAAATAATGATGTCTATCAATCAACGAACATTTGCAATGTAGACCATCAGCCAAGGAACATTTAATACTAGAATGACAGACAATGTAGACTGTAAGCAACGGCACATTTAACACTAGAATGACGGACAATGTAGACTATCAGCCAAGGAACATTTAACTACAAACAATGTAGACTTTCAGCAAATGAACATTTACCAATTGAACGGCAAAACAATGCAGAATACCATCCAATTAACATTTAACACTTGAATGACAAACAATGTAGACTATCAGCAACGGAACATTTAACACTAGAATGACAAACAATGTAGACTATATGTCACTAGAACCGCAACACACTATGCACTATGGTTAAATTAGATTCAGCGTTCATTTTTGTTCAGCATAATATCTTTAATATTAAAATCATCTCTACGCTATTAGATTATGAGGACGACCCCCGGAAGAAAGTCACAGTCAAACGCCTTCAAAGTTGTGAAAGCGAAAGCAAAGCTCCCTCAAAAAAGCTCTATTTAGATTTTGTCCTTTCCAAAAGCTATATTTAGATGGGATCTGCTGTAGTGTGTACACGTAATGGATAAGACAAATCATTAAAGTCATGTCAAGGACGATCCTGTTGATTTTAGTTTGCAATCTCATGTCATGTAACTGAAAGATTAGCCATGAGGTCCGATATAAATAGCTTTATTGAAAGAAGAAGAAATTGAATTGGCCATCATTAGATCTTACTTCAAGAAGATTATTGACGTGTGCATTTGAACAAAATACATGTTCGTCGCCATTATTTTGAAAACACGAGAAGAGCATGACGAAATATCATTGGACAGAATAATTGCCAACAAAATATCAGTTTTTGTTTTCAGTTATCAAAATTTGTTTCACATTTATACATTTACTAGCAACGGATTTAGACTACACAGATGTTCAAGCTCTGCTTATATAATTATGGTCTACAATGTTCGTAATATAGACATTAAACTAAAAGGCCGCAGAAAGCAAACCAGACCGACTTACTGTATTAACTTATATACAAAAGTAAACAATGCTGAACTAAATGTTCGAGACATTAAATCACGCGGCACATATTTACCGGTATCTAAGTGCGTTCTTCCCTGATATTAAAGCAGATTTACATAAGAAAAACAATAATGAAATGTTATTTAAGACTAAAAAAACGTGCCTATAAATTTCACAACTTAATAACAACTCATTACTTAATAACAAATAAAACACGTACCGTATTTCCAGCGTTTACATGTCCCTTCTGATCATTCGTGTTGAAAAACCGAGGTCAAGATGTAGCCGGAAGTTGACCATTAAAAGCCATAAGCCTTAAGGCATAATAGCATCATTGAAAATTTGTTTAAATGTCAAAACTATAACGGTATAAAACAATTTCGCCGGGACAATATCATGTACGCTATTGAGAAAAACCGCCAGCCTTTAAGCTGACTTTACATTGCTGATAACGTGTTTGTAATCTGTGAAATGTCACTTTGAAGAGATAAGCTATTTTATTACGGACCGAATTGGTTATGTCCCCTGACTGAATCTCTTGTACATGTCATAAGGGTAATAATTAAACAGTTTAATCGAAAGAATTTTTAATCAAAGCGCTGAAGGCACTGGAGGTGTCCTTTATATGATAATAGTGACCACTTCCCAAAGCATACAGATTTTAAATGGTAGTGTAACATTGTAACACGAGGACAGTGATGATTCAATACTGCAGAGCTGCATTCTAGTTTGAATATGATTGCTCCATTGATGTACTAAATGCGAACACCCACGTTTAGTGTGGGGTACAATGACAGGATATGACAAGTGTATATTACCAGCTTACCCATTCATATCAATATGAACTTCCGTGTCATTGACCAATCAAACAGCTGGCAATTTCATGGAAGGGCAATAAATACATCAATTATTGGATTAGCTAGAGTAATGGTTCTTGGTCACAGCACTCCCTGATGGTGGGATTCAAGTATTAATTCAATCCCAGTGTTCAATAGTATCCAACTTTTACTGACAAGGTTTTAATAGAAAGGGAGATTATTTAAATAGTTATGTTATCTAAATTACAGTTCTCCATATCCTAAATGTCTTCAATCATTGCATGAAGTATCAAATCACGAAGGCCCTAGTGGTCTGTAAATCAAACTGTCTTTACTGCAACATCATTGCACCCTAAATTTATAAATCCTGCCCTAGCCGAGTGGTGCTTACATAATATTGTACATCTTTTATGTATCTATCTTGAATATTTCCTCCAAATATGAATCATACTTAAGTTTCTTATGATATATAAGAGTCTGCATAGGACTGACGTACACTTGTATAAACCCAAAAACTGTGTTGAGCCGCCAGCTGTAAAAAGGGCCAACTCCTTACCAAGTAGAGATAGGTAAAATAATACCTAATTAGACCTATCACTAAATGTGATTAATAGTAATTAGTCAAGATGGAGTTATTGTTCTTTTTCACTGCATTTCCTCTCATTTTGCTTGAGCATTGTATCAAGATTTATTGAATTCTAACCAATAGTTTTCGAATTATGCCCCGGACAAGTAAAAAAGGGCAATAACTCTGTAATTACTCAAGATAGAGTTAACGTTCCTGTGCATTGCACTTGCTCTCAATGTACTTGACCATTGTATGAAGTTGTATTGAATTCCAACAAGTAGTTTTCAAGTTCTGCTCTGGACAAGGAAAAGTCACAAAGGGCAGTAACTCTGTAATTACTAAAGATAGAGTTATGGTTCTTGTACACTGCACTTCCTCTCATTGCGCGACTATTGTATGAAATTGTATTGAATTCCAACTAGTACTTTTCAAGTTATGCTCCGGACAAGGAAAAGTAAGAAAGGGCAATAACCCTGTAATTAGTCAAGATGGAGTAATGGTTCTTGTGCACTGCACTTCCTCTTAATGTGCTTGAGCATTTTATGAAGTTGTATTGAATTCCAACCAGTAGTTTTAAAGTTATGCTCCAGACAAGGAAAATAAACACAGGGCAATAATTCTGTAATTAGTCAAGATAAAGTTATGGTTCTTAAACACTGCACTGCCCTTGACCATTGTATGAGTTGCATTGAGTTCCAACTTGTAGTTTTCAAGTTATGCTCCGGACAAGGAAAATGCAACAGACTGACCACCTGACCAACTACCGGGTGACTCCTATATACCCCCCTAAATTGGTTTTGGGGGTATAAATATTAGATGTAACATGCATATTGTACCACAGAAAAGTGGTCTCGATTTTTCTCAACAGCCAGTAATAAAAAAGTTAAAAAGTAAGCTATTTACAGTAACTACAAAGGGAAGTAATTCTAAAAACAAGGGTAGCTCATGGTGGTGAACATTTATGCCATGTTAAATAAAAATCCCTCCATGCAGAAATTCTCCGGACAAAGATATTATTGGATTTAACAATGAATCTCTATGTGTGACCTTGACCCTAGACCTTGTTCATGCACATGATCCTTCGTTTCATGGTGGTGAACATTTGTGCCAAGTAACATCAAAATCCCTTAAGCATGAAGAAGATATGCTCTGAACAAAGTCATTCTTAAATTTGACCTTTGACCTTTAAGAGAGTGACATTGACCTTAGAACTAGGGACCTTGTTCTCGGGCATGACACTCTGTCTCGTGATGGTGAACAATTGTGCCAAGTTATTTAAGAATACCTCAATACATGAATAGTAACAGCTCGGACAAGCTGAACTCAGATGTACAGACGCACATGCATACACTTAACGGCCATTAAACAAGGCATTAAATCCCTATACCTGTAGAATGAATAAATAATTATGATTAAATAATTAAGTCAAATAAATTAACTCTCCTCCTCAACAAAACCAAGGGCATAAGCTATTTCTTAAGCATGTGAAAACCCTATTCATATCTACTAGACTACTAATTGAAAACTTTTACAACAATTTAATAGGGTTATTAAGGTAGTGATGTGAATCTGCCGGATTATATGGATATTGTTTCACTCTGTACCTTGAGTGACCTGTACCGCCGCGATAGCCTTGTGGTTAGAGCGTCCACTTAGTGTGCGGGAGGTCGTGGGTTCGATCCTCGGCCGCGTCATACCAAAGATGAGAAAAAAATGGTACTGACAGCTCCCTTGCTTGGCGCTCAGCATTATAAAAGGGTAGTTTCAGGAAGATAAAGAGAAGCTTCCGGCTTCTGGGAAAAGGTAAGTACTTGTTACTGGATACCCTGTTTGTCGCACACTAGCTTTGTAGCTAATGTTGTCTGTTGATCATATGCGACGTTAAATAAGGCTTCTTTATCTTTATCTTGGTATAATGTAAATATAAAACTGCAATTTCCCTGTCATTTATCATGTTTATTCGCTGAATAAGAATGAGTTAAGTTTTTTACCGTGACAACAATGACACAGTTACTTAGTAAATTGGCTGTTTATAATTCTACCTCAAAGGGTAAACTCAACATATAAACATTAATTATTTTGTCCAAGCGTGGCTTTAGACATCAAGTCCAAATGGCTTTTCAACATCTCGAAACAGTCTAAAATCATTGCAAATTAGTTGCCAAAGTATTTGTGAAATTCCATTAGCATAGTTTTTCAGAATGTTTCATGTTCTGGTCATCTAATGAGCTTCCGCATTCTCATATACATCTGCAATAGTTGCAGTGAACAGTTTTGATAAAGTTGGCTGTGTTGTATCATATTCATCTGCTAAAGAACATATTGGACAGGTCAAGTCTTAGTTTCATTAGTCAATGTTGTTAATAGCTAGTCTGTTTGGTAAATATCATAATATGGTTCAAGAAACTGATAAAGCAACATCAACTTTGGAAATGCTTGGAGACCAGTAAGGTTCTTCAATTTGTCATTATTGTCCCTGCAATAGTCAATATCGAATCTTGTCTTCAGTTTCAGCACTTCAGTTTTCAGCTCAAGCGTTTCAGTCTTTAGTTTCTGTAAAATTGCACTCATATCATCCATTAAATTACCATCAATGTCCATCTGCAAAGTCACGCCAGTTTCATCAGAGTCTACTTAAGATGAGTACCAATGGCGTTTCCTCTTCTGTTGGCATCGGCCAACAAGTACAGCGTAAAAGCTTACTGACGGGACCCAGTCTGGATTCAGTCTATCATACTAGTATGCCTTTTTCCCTGAAAGAAAGAATGTTTAACTTAGAGTCTTTACAAGTTATGTTTTACAGAATTAAGAAAAATGATAACCAAAGAAACAGTTAACTTTATAATGTATACAAGCATGGCAAGCGTGTTTAGTAGACCCAAGCTCCTGGGTTCTAACCCATGAAAATTTTGAAATACCTGTATTTGACCCGCAATAAAAAACCCTACGAGTCATATTTTCATGAATTTTCATTCATGCCTCTATTACTTAATGTACATGTCCATCAACTTGTTAATTCCAAACACTCAGGCCGCATCAACCATTGACGCATAAGAAAGTGAGAAATGGAGGGGTAACTTGTATTTTAATCTACTCGCTTTCAGAAAATCACTGACATGCAAGGTCAGGAAGATATGTGACAAACAGGAAAAAGGGAACATTTAAGCCGGCTGCTAGACCTTGCTGTTTTAAGAATTTTATGAAAATGCAACAGTATATATAAAGCTTCATTTCAACATAAAATGAAAAAATGTGATGTGCAAACATAAAATACAAGGCTCGAAACTCTATGACCCATGGGTCGACGTTTAAAAATATCTTATGTATTGACTCTTGAAAATTTTACGCTGAATTGACAATGACCCTCAAGTTTCAAAGCCTACCAGACACCCTGATGGCCATAATAATCAGTTATAACGTTTAGCCATTATCAAAGGTAACCAGTCAACTCATACCTAAGTAATCTCGTACCTGAATTGGTCAACTTGTACCTGATTTATTTTCGAAAAAGTCAACTTGTACATGTACCTTAAACTTTTTTATGCAATATCTTTGAGATAATAGTATTTTTTTATCAATCATCATTAAATATTTGCATTAAAATACTTTATTTTGCAAAATTGTATCAGAAAATGAAATAAAGAGAATTTTTGAAAAAAGTCGACTCATACCCTACGTAATCATTTGTTTTTAGCATTACTAAAATAATGAATAACGGGACTTTTGAAAATTGTATTATTTTCATCATGTTTATGACGAAAATATGTTTTATTTCAGTTCAACTTAGGGGTTTTTAAGATACAATAGACCCTCGGACATCGAAATTTGGTTTGTAGACACACTCATAAAATTAGTAAATTTGCTTCCTGTTTTATTTTTTGTACTGATTTATGTACAAACTTTAATTAATTATTATTTTCTGTGTGATTTTATTCATAAAGGCGATGGAATTTCAGATCAAGTGACAGTATCAGTTAACTGAATTTTGAGAAGACTAGTTACTTCTTGAATGAAAATACCCTACAAAGTAATTCTCGGCTTCGCACATCCGGGCACTGATTAAAATACCTATATTCGGGAAAGGCGATTCCTCGGCTTTCATCGCTGGTCTGTATGCATCTTTACTTACAAAATGCATAAAATGAAAGAAGAAAAATGAAAGAAGACGAGTGTCTACCATTAGCTTATAATCATAGAATTGAATTTGTAGTAATTCTGTGTTGTTAAAAGCTTTCTGTTTCATTCGAAATAAACTTAAACTTGCATATGGGTGTACGGTAAAGACCGAGTTTTCACCTTTCACCGAGTGACGAAATGAATGCGATCTAATAATCCGATTGGTTAACTAGCTAGTATGACGTCACAGCAAAGCCGAGAATTTATTTTCTTGCATGCAACAGAGAAAGTTAAAGAAAAAAAACAAACTTATATAACATTTAACTTAAGTTAACATATATATACATGCTTTATGATAAAAGCACCTTACAAACTATTGACAATAACTGACTTTCACCTGAAAAAATCAGTTTTGAAACAAAATCTACGAGTTGACTACATACATGTAGGGTACGAGTTCACTTTTTTACCAATTCAGGTACGAGGGGACTAAGGTACGAGTTGACCCGGAAGCTTATCAAAGATCTATCTATCTATCTTGTTATACTGCCTCACACCTCTCACGAGTATTATGGGCAGGGTGCACGCCGGGTGTTAATAAAAGATAAAACTACTGCAAGATAGCTCCTACAGTCAAGAGAAACAAGACGGTTAAAACTGTTAAAATAGTAAAAGAGTAAAAGGGTTAAAAACAACTGTTGTATGACTAATAATTGATTTGGGCCACTGCCTGCTTGAATGATTCAAGATCAGGCAGGATCGCAATATGTGCGGGTAATCTATTCCACAGGACTGTGGTATGGGGGAAAAAAAGAGTACTTAAAGAAGTCCGAATTTGCATGGGTTTGGCGGAGACTAAGGGGGTGCATATGTCTTGTTAACCTGTTTGGGACTTCTAGGTAACTGGGCAGGGAGATTGCTACAAGATTGTAGTATATTTTATAAAACATAACCAATTTGGAGGCTTGACGCCTGTTCTCAAGGGTGCTCCATCCAAGGGTGTTCTGCAGGTCTGTCACACTGGTATCTCTGGAATAATCATTTTTTACCCATCTGATTGTGCGTCGCTGGACCATCTCCAGCTTGTGAATATTAACCTGGGTGTGTGGTGACCATACAGATGATGCATACTCTAGTTGTGGTCTGACTAATGTTTTGTAAGAGAGTGATTTAATATTTTCATGTTTTGTTTTAATGTTACGTTTGAGAAAGCCTAGTGTTCTGTTTGCATTTGTTGTTATTCTTGAGATGTGTGTATTCCAGCTGAGATCTTGGCTGATGTCTACACCAAGGTATTTTGCATCCTTAGCTGGTGAGAGTGTTTGACCATGAAGCTTATATGGGAACTGGATAGGTTTTCTACCACGTGTGATGTGGAGGACCTGACATTTACTGGGGTTAAATTCCATGTCCCACAGTTTTTCCCACGTTTCTAGCTTAGAGAGATCATTTTGTAACCTTTGACAATCAGAGAGGCAAGTAACTGCAAGGTAAACGGCAGTGTCATCAGCAAAAAGCCGCACCTGGGAGGTAACCGTGTCAGGGAGATCATTTATATAGAGTAGGAACAACAGAGGTCCTAGGACAGAGCCCTGGGGGACCCCAGATGTAACAGGGACTTGATCAGACGTGCAACCGTTAACCACTACTGACTGAGATCTACCTATTAAAAAGGACCGGATCCAAGATACAGTTTGACTGGAGACACCATGCTCTTGGAGTTTAAGTAATAATTTAAGATGGTTGACTTTGTCGAAGGCTTTACTAAAATCAAGTAGGACAAGGTCGGTCTGTTTACCTGAGGGAAGGTTTTTGGATATTTCATCAACTAGCTCAATGAGCTGAGTCTCACAGGACCGTCTTTCACGGAACCCATGTTGCAGCTCATAAAGTATGTTGTGTTTTGAGAGATGTGTGGATAGGCTAGATGCAATTATGTGTTCTAGGAGTTTACATAGAATACAAGTTAGCGATATGGGTCTGTAGTTAGCAGGGTCACTAGTATCACCTTTTTTGAATAGTGGAGCGACATTTGCCTTCGTCCAATCGGATGGGAGTTGACCAGTATTAAGGGATCTTTTAAAGATTAGTGACACTATGTCAAGGATCTCATGGCGGAGCTCCTTCAAGACAATGGGCTTAATCATATCTGGGCCAGCAGCCTTATCCACTTTTAGGTTTTGGAGTAATTTCAGGACGCCGTTGGGGTCAATTTCAATGTTGGGCATTGTAGGGTATTTCCTTTTTCCTAGGGAAGTCCTGCAAAGCTGGGACAGAGACAAGGGAGAAACACCTGAAAAAACAGACTGGAATTGTTTATTCAGAATATTTGCTTGACCAAGGTTTTCTGAGGTGATTTTACCATTTGTCTGATCTTTTAACGGTGCAATACCTTGGTTATCTTGTCTGGCATTTTTTATAAGTGAGTAGAGGCGCTTGGTATTGAATTTATTAGTGTTTGAGTTTTCTGAATGTTGAATGTCTAGTATGTTTTCAATATATGTCTCATGTGCTTTCTTAATTTTTTGCTGGATGAGGTGTTTAACAGTTCTGAATTTGCTAATGTGCTGATTTTGACCCTTGTGTAGTTTAACCTTTTGGTAGAGTTTGTCCCTTTTTCTTATCAATCTTTTTATATCTTGTGTAATCCATGGGAGACTTTTCTTATTTCCTAGTTTTTTAATTGGGACGAACTTTGATATGCCTTCTTGAATTAGGAGTTTAAACCTGATCCAGAGGTCTTCAACTGGGATAACCTCTGCATCTTTCAGTGTGTTTACCTTGGAGTTACTGATAAATTGTTTGAAATCATCCCATCTAGCTTTTCTAAATAATGGAATGTCCCTAGGGGTTTGTTTATTAATGAAAGGTTTGATTCGAGCTTGAGAGATGACTATGTTATGGTCTGAAATACCAGCTTGGACAGATACTGTGCTTACTAGAGTTGGGTTTGTTGTGAGAAATAAGTCCAAGACATTTTCATTACGTGTGGGGGAATTAACCATTTGTGTGAGATCATAGTCATCAAGGATTTCGAGAAACTTATTATAAGACTGGGTGTTTGTGCTATTAGGTTTCATTGAAGGTATATGGTCAGAGTCCCAGGTGAGGTTGGGGGTGTTAAAGTCACCAAAAATCCATTTGGTGCCTTTAAGGGGTCTGGTTAGGTCCAGTGACCTTTCAAACTCAATGAGACTCATGAGATCAGTTTCCTTGGGTCTGTAGTAGGCAGCAACATACAAGGGCTTAGTATTGTTCATGTTTATTTTGACCCATAATAGTTCACATTGGGTATTAAGATGTTGCTGCACAGATGAGATATATTTATTTTTAACCAAAATGAAAACGCCACCTCCTTTACCTGTAAGCCTATCTTTGCGAAAAGGGGTGTAACCTAAATTCGATGGGAATATTTCACTTGTGAGGTGGTCTTTGGTAAGCCAAGACTCAGTTCCTATGACAATATCTGGGTTGTGAGAGTCAAGTAGGACGTAAAATTCATGTTTTTTGTTAACAATGGACTGACAGTTCAGATACATGACCTTGAAATTAGCGTGTGGAGGAGGAGGATTACTTTTAGGTTTGGGAGTTGACCTGGAGGGACCTGACGCAAAGCTATCATTAGGGAGAAATGAGTAAATGTTATGATGTCTTATAGGTGAGTTGCAAGGGCTTGAGAGATTTGAAATATTTATTGAATTGCAATGGGAGCAGAGCCAAGAGAACGAGGTGTCTAAGCCTAGAAGCCTACTATATGAGTTATCCCCTACGCCTTGACATGCAATGTGGTGCCACCTTTGACATTCGTCGCATTCAAGGGCATGGTCATTATCTTTGACGTTGAGACCACAGCTTCCACATGGAAAGTTGTGAGACGGACCTGGATTTAATTCAATGTCTGCTGAAATTGACAGTAAGAGGATTGATAAATACATTAGCGATTTTGAACATTTTGTGGATACTGGTAAATTAAATTTATAGGAATATTTGAGTTTGACAAATAACGAACAGAGTTGTAACGATTTATGGGGTGTGAAAAGGTTCGGTCTGGTGTTGGGTCTAGGATGGGCCATATCAGCCGTCCTAGGTGGCCTAACTATCACTAAAAGGACTGATAGAAATGCAAAACTTACATAAATACCCAAAAACATAACTCTATTTGGTAACCGGATGTTGAAGGAAACGTAAACAAACAACCGGTGTAAGGGTAAAATTATCCGGTACAGTGAAAAAAATAGCAACGACGATATACTGGCCTGTTTAACAATGAATTACTATTGATGAGTTGGAAAATCACTCTAGTGATACTTAGTAATGTTTAAGTTAACAAATATGTCTATAATTGGGATACAAACAGTTGTTTCGAAAAAATTTCAGCTCGGAGAAGAAAATGTTAGTCTTTTCCCGGCGCATGCGCACACTATATAGAGATTATATAAGATGATTATGATAGAAAGATATACCACAGATAACAGTTACACGTAACAGATAGTAATACGCACAGTGTATGTCTGTCAATGTCTGAGACCATACTCAGTAGTGAATTTATAAATAATTGCTTCCGGTCAAAGAGAAATTCTCCTTTGAAAAGAGTTTAGATACAGTCTAATTTATTTACGAATCACCCAAGGTTGACTTACCGCTAACGCAATTTGCATACATGTTTGGGAAATCTTGACCGAATTTTGCCCTTCTCCTTTCTTAACTGATATTCTCACATTCACCCTGGTTTGTAATTATCGCTGGAAGACGATAATAGTCATGGTCAGTCAATTTGTATCCAATATGGCGGAAAAATAACTCGTAACACTATCAATCGGAACACCTCGGCATGGGTTAACGGAATCTGCCGAGATCCTCCGATCGGGAATATTGTTTGCCCTGACTATTTTCTTCAATGGCGGATAATATGTGAAGAGTGCCTGTTTACAGTATAAATGAAACAATCTGACTCCGAGCATACTATATCAACATATGATGAAAATGGTTCTGTATGATAAACGATTGTATAGAGTTTAGCATGAATTATTCAACAAGCATGAAGTGTTTTCGGCAATATACGTACATTCTCAAATGTTTGATTCTGATCGTTGAACTATTTTGTGTCGGACGATTTTCAGATGAGAATAATCAGTCCTCGGTTTAAGAATCAAGCCTCAAAATGCGGGTAGGTACTATAGTTGTCCTTACGGACACCTAAAAATGAATAGCGTTTTAAATGTAGTTTAAAAACAATAACAAAAATATCATGGCATTTTGACGTTCTTCATGGACAAATGAATGTAAAGATGAGTGATGTATCATCTCAGCTAGTCACGTGGCTACGGAGTTCCCTTTGCAACACCAGTCCCACGGTTCGATCCCCAGTTAGGCGATGTGAGGCATAGACAGTCACCGTTTTATATGCCGGTGTTGCTTCCTCATACTCCTTTTCATGCAACGTTCCATTCCGTGTCATTCAGCGCTTTTTATTAATTAATAAGTCGTAAAATTGGTTAAGACAGTGGTGTATGCATCGAAAGAGTCACTTTTCTTAAACGAGTCCATCATTTAATGTTTGGTCTCCAGCTTCCCTCTTTCAATGAAAGGAAAAGACTTGAAACCATATCTTTCTACAGTTTTAATGTGTTTTTGTTTTGTTTTCAGTGGCAGATCGTAACTTTTAACAGTGTGTGACGGACGCAGTATGTGATACTTGTATTGCGTACTGCGTAAGAATCGTCGTGCAAAATCACATACATGTACTGTGGACAGTTCAACTTTATATCAATTTTCTTACTATGTGCTTTGTACCCTGTATGTCAGATGGGAAGTTTCTCTACCTAATATTGCGATCCGTTCGTTTCAAGCACTCCTCATTCACTCCTTTATATATCAAGGTTCCCGCGCTTTTTGTCTTGCCACCAGCCGATCTTCAATTATATTAGTAGGGTAGAGACTAATATAAAGTGGAATAGCTAAATAAATATTTTTATTATAGCGGTGTCAAACTTGTCAGATGCTTATTTCTTATATAGATTATCATGTTTATCGTTTTGCATTATTATATTTCACCTTTCATCTTTGCGCGGCTTCCTTACATTTATGTAGGTAAACCTTCCCTCTTTAGGTAACGATCCGGAAAGCTGCTTCCTTTCGATAATAACTCAACGCAGTATGGGATTTCCGAATAATTCAAACAAGTGGGCGGTGTAGTACATGATTTTTACGACAAACAAATTTGACGAACTGCGTCAAAGTAGCCTGACTTCTGTGTTGCAGTTCTTACAAATCATTAAGAAATTTGACACTTTTTTTTACTAATTTGATGATCAGACAATAATAAAGTGCGGCTGTTCGTCCTACTTTCTGATCCAATCAAATGCTCCCATTTCATTCAAAAAGGCATGCTGTAGTTTCCATATTGACTCAGTATCTCCAAAATGAAAATAGTAATTCCACTTGTTCCAAAAAGTGAGACTGTGACATCACAGAGCTGAGAGCACCCCCAAATCTCATGATACGATATATTTCAAATATTGTCACTGTAAGTGGGACTAACTGTCAGCCGGTTATATATAGGTCCATATTACCGGAATAAGCAAATTTATTTCGAGGTAGCGAAGCAATAAGCTATACAAAGTTTGAATAGTGAAAATAATGTAAGTTCTGGCAAAACCATAGTAAATAATTATATATAATGTATTATATAATTTGACAGTGCATGATGCACCAGACGAGTCCGCGTAAACTAGTGAATAAAGTCACTTTATCCTAAATTAACTGTACGTGTCACATCTCTGCTGTTTTATGTACAATTATACTGATATCTTGTTCATGTTATACGAATTCGTTGTGTAATATCTTTGCACATTTAGATTTAGTTTTTTGACACGACGTATTGGGATAGATAAAAAAGCAGCTATTGACAAAGTATACGAAGTTTTTTAACAACCCACGTTATTCACTGATTCACAAAGCCATTCAAGAAACACGACAAAACGGCCACTATTAGCGGGCATATAAAATAAACAATTTCAGATCAGTATTGGTTACTTAAATGACCGTTTAACCAAAAATCAGTAACTTTATTAGGTGAGCAGTTTTCCATACCTATTCCTTGGAAGGACCAATACTGCACCTCCATGCACCAGTAAGAAACCGCCCACTTTCTCACATAAGGGGCATGGTCGGCAGCAGGGATCGAACCCGTAATAATAATAATAATAATAATAATAATAATAATAATAATATCTTTATTTAATAAAGGTTAAACATTAAGTTAAACAACAGGTGATATCAAACACTATGATGAAATATCTTATTTTCAATGAAGCATTCAAACATTATCAAAAAATTACTTTTTTCAAAGAACCGCAGCGAGAAACTGCGAGAAGTGTATCACAGACAGACATATACGTAACACATTTATATTATGTATTTGAAAAATGATATTAAGGACTGTTTCACTGTCATACAAATGTTTTATTAACGTTTTTTTTTTCAAATTGTTAAAAGATGAAGACGTTTTGATACTTAGAGCTAAATCATTCCAAACTGACATGCTAGAATCCGTGACGACTGTCAAGCCTGCGATGGGGATTGCAGTGATTACAAGTTAGCGATACTAACCACGTACCATGGAAACACAGGTTCACCTGTATTCTGTAAACATTAAATTCACTGATGCAAAATAAAATCTTGTTTTCACCTTCGATAAACAGGTTTGTCATACAATGGGAAAAGATGAAACAGATTAATTTGAATGAAAATACATTTATATTTTATCGATACGATGTAAATGTAATATGACACTTCAATAAACATGTATGTGGTAAAAATGTATATAGTTTTCTAAATGCGGCCGAACACATTTACTTCGAGATCTGTTGAATTTATTATCACTATTGATTTATTTTTGCCTATGTTAGTCTCATTATGCATGATTTACAACAGATGTCAAAACGTACATGTATGTTTTACACGACAATATACGACACAGTTTGCTAAATAATAATCGAAAGAACTGCTTTCTGGATTTAATGCTGATAAATGTATGAACAGGTAAGTAACCAGCTTATCTTCCTCGTGTAACGTGTGTTTAAATTATATTTCAATGTGCCTTCATTATTCGTTTCATTTGTACAAGGCAATCCAACGCCCCCTTAGGATAAGTTGGTTATCTTAGGTTTCTTGGCATGGCGCAATAATAATTGAACTATTCTATGCGCGGAGTTGGACTTATATTCGCTACATCGGTTTAAAGGTACCTCGAACCTGCGATCCCTGGATTACACGCCCAGCGCGTTACCATGGATCCGTTCCTTGTGCCTTCTGTTACAATCCATGTACATTGTCTATATATACATAAACATGTACACAGATAGAAATACGTATATTATAGGTGGCGATCGATTAATTTTGAATATTTGACGTACAATTTTTAAGAAATCTAAACAAATCAAAAGTAGCGTATACATGTGTAAGTTACAAAAGCACGTATTATAAGGATTGTACATTTCAGATATAGTACGAATTCAAGTATAACAGTATGTTCCTCATGTTGACATTTTTACTGTTACACTCAAAGCTGTGTGATATTTATTTTATTATGCCGAAATAAATTATTGGGTTCCTGACATACTTTTACGGACAATGGTTCATCACAAGGCAAATCACATCATGTTCACCAAGTGCTCAGATGTGCATTTTTTTTTTAGATTTGACTAAACTTATATGAAGCTTTGTGACAAATATTGAAACAGTAGGGATAATAGAAGTACTGTTTTTCGTTTTCATTTTTTTGACAAACGAAAATTCACCTGATTTTAATTATACATGAAACAGTGCACATACAATCACTACCTTACAGCACGGTGAAATCAACAGGTAACCGCGCGTTCTGCCACGTACATGTAACAGTAAATTACACTGTTACGTGGTATACTGTTAAATGGCTAACAGTATATTTCTAGCGGTCACGAGCTGCCTTGACAGAAACAGTATAAATGCTAACCGTCTGTCTATGGGAATTTAACATTGATGAATTGAGGTATAATAATATTAAATACCAAACACCGGGAAATTTCTATACTATATCCCGAAGGTATATATTTGACAACAGTTTCCGCGTTTGCATGTCTAAAAACAATCAACATAAACAATTAAATCGAACAACATAACTAATTTAATTGGACTACTGTTGAAAGGGAATAACATGTAAATATTGAATGTAAATTTTAGCAAATACATTTGATGAAGCTTAAATAACATATTTACTGCTGAACAGCAAAGTAAAACTCTTGTTTCATATACTGGAAGTTGACATTCTGCATCAGGTAAAATTGTTGTTTTCTTTGTATTTCAATAACTTCAGTGTTCAATAGTGCATTTTAAGAGAATTCTGAACGGCGATCAAAGTTTTAAAGCATAATACTGTATATATTCATATGTAATCGCGATTGAAATCTCAAACGAAATAGGGAGCGGTGGTGTAGAGGTTAAGGTGTCAGCCGCTCATCCCGGAGGTTGCGGATTCGAGCCCCACCAAGGTCACGACCGTACCTCCTCATACGACACCAGTACTGGTGTTTCCAGGAAGCGGACTCGAGAGTGACTCGATAAGCTACAAGCTTTCTTCACAATCGAGCTAAAATAAATTAGTATAAACTAAACGAAATAATTTTGGAAGACACGGTAGCTTAATTTGTTGGATGAAGTACATTTTATGATACATTGTACAAATATAAAATTGACTTCGGTAACATATTAAAAGAAGGTTGTTACTCTCGAGATAGGCACAGCCTCGTTCCCACCAATACAGTAACCCTCGGTGTCAGATATTTCGATCTGAAACTCGTGCTCATGACATAAACTATTACTCCAAGAACATCGGTAAATACAACATACTCCATTACCATCGGACAGTGCTATATATTTTATGACCATCGGACAATACTGCATACTTTATGACCATCGGACAATACTACATACTCCAAGACCACTTGAAAAAACAACACATTGTAGGACCATCGGACAATACTACATACGCCATGACCATTTGACAATACTACATACTTAATGACCGTCGGACAATACTATATACTTTCTAACCATTCGTCAATACTTCATACTCCATGCCCGCTTAACAATACTACATTCTGCATGACCACTTGACAATACTGCATACTTAATGACCATCGGAAAATACTATTTACTTTCTAACCATTCGACAATACTTCATACTCATTGCCCACTTAACAATACTACATTCTCCATGACCACTTGACAATACTGCATACTTTCTGACCATCGGTCAATACTGCATACTCAAATATCATCGGACAATACTGCATACTCCATGACCATCGGTCAATACTGCATACTCAAATATCATCGGACAATACTGCATACTCCAAGACCATCGGACAATACTGCATACTTTATGACCATCGGACATTACTACATACTTCATGACCACTTGACAATACTACATACTCCATAACCATCGGACAATACTGCATACTCCATAACCATCGGACAATACTGCATACTTAATTACCATGGGACAATACTAAATACTCCATGACAATTGGCAATACTACATACTACATGGCCATTGGACAATGCTACATACTTCATGACCATCGGACAATACTACATACTCCAAGACCATCGGACAATACTAAATACTCCATGACAATTGGCAATACTACATACTACATGGCCATTGGACAATGCTACATACTCTATGACCATCGGACAATACTACATACTCCAAGACCATCGGACAATACTACATACTCCAAGACCATCGGACAAAACATGGCCACTGGACAATACGACATACTCCATTACCACCGGAAAAACTACATATTCAATGACCACTGGACAATACTACATTTCCTATGACGATCGGTCAAGACTACATACTCAAAGACTGTCAGTTTTCGGTAATTCTATGCACCCGATCTTCGTTCAATTTACCCAGTTTTATCCAATCAGAAGGTGCCTTACGGCGCAAATTTCTCATTTCAAACAGTGTTATACATTCTACTCGTCATTTCATTGGTGGTTGATGAGTTCCAAACTTCCAGTCAAATGATCAAAATAAATTGATAGCAGTTAGACAAAACTGCATACATGTTGCGGATACATTGTAAATATTAAAAAAAAAACGCTAAATGAGTTTTTATAAAAGGTATACGGTGTTTTAACTAAATTTGCTACAAACCTTTTTCCTCATTGGTGTTTGTGAAAAAAGTATTAGTAGGGTACATTAAAGTCTCAATATATATAGGCCTATTGATTAAATGATTATAGTGCGTTATCAAAGCTGTATAAACTAAGATACTTTTCGCGTAAGTTTGAATATTGAATACATTAACATACGCTCATAAGTGTAAGTAGGGCCATACATAGAGAAGTTACCTGCTATAGATCAAATGACAGTTTTTAAAAATAATCAGGAAAATCACAGCGCAAATGTTAAGGTGGTGATTATTCGTGACGCATCACTGACTGTTTTTTTTCCCCATTCTTTAGTGTGTAAAGCTGACGACTGTACATGTACAGCCACGTAACTTTTACATCAAACAAATAAAGGAAAATAAAAGGTTAGTGGTTTCTCATGTAAGTGTGATTTATATTCGGTATAATTTACTATTTATTTTGTTTAATAGATGACGACTGTATATTTATGTAACCGGCGCCGCCTTCCTAAGCCGGGGCAAGTGGACAGGCAGTGAACCACGAACAGAGGTTCGAACCCAGTCGGATAACTATCCGTCACTACGCAGCAGACGGCATTAACCAATGGTCAAATACTGGAACATGTATCATGAAATGTAAAGGTCAGGAAGTTCAAAAGGTGTAAAGCAGGTGCCAGGCATTTTACATGTACAACCACGTAACTGGTATTGATAAAAAGAAACAAGAAATTATATTTCCGTGAAGTTAGCTCAACAAACGACATACGACATTCGACATTCAAAGTTTGAATGTCGTGCCAGCACGACATACGACATTCGACATTCAAAGTTTGAATGTCGTGCCAGCACGACATACGACATTCGATATTCAAAATTTGAATGTCGTGCCTGCACAATATACGACATTCGACATTCAAAATTTGAATGTCGTGCCTGCACAACATACGACATTCGACATTCAAAATTTGAATGTCGTGCCAGCACAACATACGACATTCGACATTCAAAATTTGAATGTCGTGCCTGCACAACATACGACATTTGGCATTCAAAATCTTCAAAACAGCTTAAGTTTGAATGTCGTGCCAGCACGACATACGACATTCGACATTCAGAATTTGAATGTCGTGCCAGCGCGACATACGACATTCGACATTCAAAATCTACAAAACAGCTTAAGTTTGAATGTCGTGCCAGCACAACATACGACATTCGACATTCAGACTTTGAATGTCGTGCCAGCGCGACATACGACATTCGACATTCAAAATCTACAAAACAGCTTAAGTTTGAATGTCGTGCCAGCACGACATACAACATTCGATATTCAAAGTTTAAATGTCGTGCCAGCACGACATACGACATTCGACATTCAAAGTTTGAATGTCGTGCCAGCACGACATACGACATTCGACATTCAAAATTTGAATGTCGTGCCTGCACAACATACGACATTCGACATTCAAAATTTGAATGTCGCGCCCGCCCCCACATACGACATTCGACATTCAAAATCTTCAAAACAGCTTGAGTTTGAATGTCGTGCCAGCGCGACATACGACATTCGACATTGAAAATCTACAAAACAGCTTAAGTTTGAATGTCGTGCCTGCACGACACACGACATTCGACATTCAAAATCTACAAAACAGCTCAAGTTTGAATGTCGTGCTAGCGCGACATACGATATTCGACATTCAAAATCTGCAAAACAGCTTAAGTTTGAATGTCGTGCCTGCGCGACATACGACATTCGACATTAAAAATCTACAAAACAGCTCAAGTTTGAATGTCGTGCCAGCGCGACATACGACATTCGACATTCAAAATCTACAAAACAGCTCAAGTTTGAATGTCGTGCTAGCGCGAAATACGACATTCGACATTCAAAATCTACAAAACAGCTCAAGTTTGAATGTCGTGCCTGCACGACATACGACATTCGACATTCAAAATCTACAAAACAGCACAAGTTTGAATTTCGTGCCAGCGCGACATACGACATTCGACATTGAAAATCTACAAAACAGCTCAAGTTTGAATGTCGTGCCAGCAGGACATACGACATTCGACATTCAGAATTTGAATGTCGTGCCAGCGCGACATACGTCATTCGACATTCAAAATATACAAAACAGCTCAAGTTTGAATGTCGTGCTAGCGCGACATACGACATTCGACATTGAAAATCTACAAAAATGCTCAAGTTTGAATGTCGTGCCAGAATTTCAAATTTTGAATGTCGAATGTCGTATGTTGTGCTGGCACGACATTAAAGTTTGAATGTCGAATGTCTATTTTGAATGTCGAATGTCGTATGTCGTGTTGGCACGACATTCAAATTTTGAATGTCGAATGTCGTATGTCGTTTGTTGAGCTAACTTCACGGAAATAGAAATTATACCGAATATAAAGTACTCTCTTTACTCGGACTTTTATCACATGTAATTGTACTATAATCCTTTCGATCATTTCAAAAATAAATGGGGGTTAAGGATAATCGAAAACGCGTGCGGAAAAAGGCTAGTTATTTGCATATTTTATTTCATTTAATTTTATTTCATTTTATTTGCATACGTGTTGCAATCATATGTATTTTCATATATTTTCACTTTACAAGACATGTATTTCGTTATAATGGTGATCTCCTCAATGGTCCATTGGTTACGGTATTTGATTGCTTATCACTAAACATATCATCATTTTAGGCTCATAGGTTCGAAAGTCACTACCTTCCATGTCAGGTGGCACATACTTTGTTTCGTACGGAGGATAGACGTATTATAGTACATGTCATTCCCACAGATGCTTGTGGTATGGACTCGCGATCCAATCTATTATTGTCCCATGTTGTACGGAACATAAACATGTGATCAGTAGGTAAATAGAATAAGGAATTGCATCTGTAATTGGTAGCTTACACGCAGTTGTAAGATGTATTTAAAGATACTGCAGTGAGCAGGTGCGATGGTCAGGCCTAAGGGGGTGAGGTCCAGACCCCAAGCATCTGTGGTCATGTTAGTTAAACTGTTCGCTCAAGTTGTAAATAACTGAACTACTGTTGAAACAGGCCTTTAAAACGCAGTGACAAGAAGCACTATCTAATTCTAAATTTATTTTGGCAGCACAAATCTTTGAGAAGCCGTTTAAACGGGTCTCTGAAGGCACGCCAGTCTTCTTGCTTTATTTTTTAAAATACCCTTTTTATTAGATCACTCTAAAATGTATGAAGAGTTGCAAAACCACGGGTCTGAAACAAAAAAGGTATGTGACAAAACTCATAAATTTAAAATCTAAGCCCGTTATCACTACTGTATATAAGGTATGACTTTCTCGATAGAAAAAAAATATTTCAAAGAAATACTCTTCCTTACATATTGCATGTCCGTCAACGGAGGTATTTTGAATAATTGTCGGACTGTCACGTGTTGTAGCAGCTAGCTTTTTAATTAGTCTGATTAGAGATTCTTATCTGTCAATCAAGAACCTGGCGTAATGTCAATAAACTTGACGCTGACTGTCAATCAAATCGTTCGGCTGACCAATCAAAAGTCAATATTTTTACATACCTCCACGCTTTTTGTTAAGGTGCCTAAAGCTTTGTCATTATTTATTTCTCTTATATAGAAGGTAGCCTTTGGAACAAACTACCACAATACGAAGCTTACAGATTTTAAAGGTGCTGTTAGACAACACTCAGTTTTTGATATTTAGTAACTATTTAGTCAGATCTGTGATCTCTTTGTATCAAGTGTCACATAAATTTTATTTTCGTTAAATGTGTTTTATCATCCTGTCTCACTATGTATAGTCACTTTGTTTATTGAGGACCACAATGGAAAGAAGCGATGGCGTATAATGTGTTTAGCATGGTTCATTATATATCATCTTCTCATTGATCAGAATTGCCATTATCATCATTGTTATTTTTAAAATTTGTTTCGAGTAACTTTTATAATATAGATTATGTTTAACTGTGATATATGAAATGTTTTATAACCATGTCAATGTACATTTTATACTAAATAAACATATCTATAGATCTGTACCACTTTAATAAATGGAAGTGTCTCCAGGTCCGGGTCCGGATCTCGAGACTAGAAGTCTCCAGGTTCGGACCCGGACCCCGAGACTATCTATATATAGCTTGTTTCGGGGTCCGGGAAATTTATTTCATACAAATACCAAGACATATTTCTTATCGGCTATGTGTACTAATTTAGTCCTTACATATTAGTCGGTACATGTAACATCAATGTATGATATCGAAAAATAAATTTGTCTTCATTTTCATTCTCTTATGTTTCAGTTACGACAGCTGTTGAGGATAAAACCAATACCGATCAATGAAGATAATGAACATTCTCATATAAAAAAGGGAAATCTATAGATACATTGTTATTTAGACAGCGCACTGTGTCGACTGTTGTTTTTTCATGAAAAAAGGCAAAAAAATACAATCAACACCGGAATTACTGCCTTTGGAGAATCAGGAACCTATTTTGGGAAAGAAAACCCCTTAATTGAAAGTTCTATTGTTTAAGTCGACGCTTGCAAAAGTGGGATATTCAACAAAAAAGATGGATAAACGTTCTTCTGTTTTGATGTCACCGAGTGTTTATATTAATGTACTTCGAATGTCGGTCGTAAAAATATCAGAAAAGATAACTACTGAATAAGTTTCTTTTGGTGAATTTTATTACATCGACGAATTTTGAGCGCACTGTTAAGCAAGCACTGCAAAGACAAGCACGTGATAATCGAATGTTTATAGCATCAAATGACTCAAAGTCCGAATCAGTACAAATGACTTTTCAATTAATAGTGTGTTTCTTATTTATTTCATTGTTTCAAATTGTTGCACTCTTCAGTCAGTATTGGTACGTTCTGTCAATCAACATCAACAGTTGTTTAAACTGTGGCCGGATAATCGTAACTATGGGTACGCTGTTAGAACACGCTATGGACGAGCTCGGCGGTGAAGCGAAGAACGAAAATGTTTCCTTCGGTACAGCTTACAAAAAATACTATAATGATAATAATTTACTATACGGTGCTTCAAACGAGAATAATGAAACCCATATTTCCCAATATAACGTGAACGATACCATATTCAAAATTGACAATCAAATAGATATGTATGGTGGACTATGGAGGGCATCGTTATGTACACAAGATGGGCGATACTGCGCTCTAGTTGACACTGCAAACTCCGATGTTTTTCATTCCTTGCCATTATTAAGAAAACTAAAAGGTTAGCACAGTTAGTAATGTGACCACTATACAGAATAGAGTAATGTAATAAGATTTGTAGTTATGATTTTATTTACACAAACACAAGTTTTAGACAGTGGTGTATAACTTGAATAGACTATGTTACTGATGAATGAATCCATGCTATAAGTGTAGCAGAGTGATGTTAGAGGTTAGCAACACTTCAAGTTTCACAGACACAGTACGTTTATAGTCGTTTTACCAAAAACATATCTATACTAGAAAGTTCTTGTTCGAAAATTTAAATTTCCATGTAGTTTTTATCATTGCATGCACAATCAAAATTATTGAGATGTGTCATAAAAATATGGGCTTAAGACAGCTTGAAGGGGTTAAGGTTGTTTAACGTAACGTTTTATAATGAACGAATTTCTTTCTTATTGCAGAAAGAATCCTCGTTGCACGGATGCTATTCCTTGTTGCCATTGCGATCACAATCTCATTAACAATGCTTGAGATACTTGACGGACTAATGTCTTTCTCCATTGGTTCCATGGACTTTTTTGTAACCGGTTTATGTTCTGGTATGTATAATTTTTTTCACCTGTGAGTTTTTTTTACTTTTATATAAAGAACAAATTTAAAGAGTTTTTCAGCGACTAGATTTCGTCCGTCATTCAGCGTGCACATTTAATTTAGCCATTCACGAAAAACGTTAGTCTTTCCAGATACGCCGCAGACCAATTACATTCAATGTATCTTCTTCTTTAGATTTCTTTATCTTAAAATCTTAAAATCCACAATACCGATGTAAAGCATGCTTTCGTTGGCCTGTAGCTTAAGGTAATGTTGTCCGTCATGTGCTCACGTTTACTATGTGAACACATTCCATAAGCAATGAAACCTTGTCAGAATGTTTAATTTGAAGGTCGACTTTGAAACTGGGTTAAAACTAGGTCACCAGAGCAAATCATATTGCGAATACTCCAGAGGCCACAGTTTCAATCACTGTTAAAGTTACTCAGGATGGGCTAGGTCGAGTTGGAAAGGTCACTGGGTTATATCATATAAACGTAGATGCCAGAATATGATCACAATCATCATAAAAGTCTGTCAAAATAATTTGTTCTAATAAATTTAGGTCGAGCTTGAAACTGGGACACCAGAACAAATTATAGAAAATCCTTGTTAGAACAGAACATCACTTTATTTAACTCTGGTTACATATTACAACAGCATCTAAAAGTATACGTTTCATAGAAAATTTAAACAAAATGTTAGAAGATATCGTACATATTTGACAATCACCACTTTAACAAGCTCAACTAAAACTGACAATATTACTTAATGCTTATTAATGCAGACTTAATGAGTTGGAGAGAGGGGGCAAACTAGTAGGGGGCCCTACTTGTAATACTGGTAAACTACACTGCAAAAAATTTCCGTTACTTTTACGGTCATTTGACATTGAATACTGACGCTACGAGTCCCGTACAGCGTTTTTACGTCCTAAATATAGATTACGGAGAAATCCCGTAAAAAGAAAGGATTATGGGATACTCAGGAATTTCATTCGGAGGCACGTGGTGTGATATTTGGCACCACTTGGCCTTATGTAATTGACATAGAGTCACTAAACTTCGCACAAATGTTATTGTGTACCTGGTTGTTAGTTTACCAATTGGAGAGTGCATGCTCTAAAAGGACTGGGCCCAGCTGCATGTTTTTGTACTGTAATGATATACGGTATAGTACACCATAAATGTTACGGGTTTTTCACAATGCCATTTACGGTTGACCGTAAAACATCACGGTGAGAGAACTGGAAATTTGACCGTAAATTCAACGGTAATCTTTTACAGTGTATTCGCACACATTTTAAAACAGTATATTGATGTTTACTACAGTAACATTGGTTTCGATGATTGGCCAAGTATATATCCAAACCTATTTCAAAACCAGACATCGTAGACACTATATACATTTAGACAACTTATAATAATAAACATATAGTTTTGATTAGTTTCATATTTGGTGGGGGCCATCCACTACCCAAGATTTACACGATGTACAAGAAAATAATATACGGACTCATTCTACCTGTCTCCTTTGGTGTATGTTTCTACACAACAAATTGTTATTCCAATTGTTTTCCTTTCTTTTTCAGTATTTGTGTCTCTTCTTGGAGTAGTTACAGTGACTTTGCCATTCTGTAACCTTGGAGACATCTCTGATATTATCACAGTTAATACACCGTGGTCCTTGATACTTATGATGTTGACTAGTTATGTAACCTTGGCAATTGTGATTAGAATTCAGAAGACACGGACATTTTTGCGTCAAAATGCTACAAGAATGAGTTTTAAAGACACTCAAAACCGTGTAAGATTAAAAAATACGTATTACACGAGAAGAAATATTGTCCACCTGCTTATACAAAGGTTTGTCAAAGCAGATCAAGCGTTACAACACAAGAAAATGTATCATTATGTATAAGAAAGCGAGAGGCTAATAAAATGCAAAGGGGGCTGGCACATGGTTTGGATAGTCTATCTGGGCCTGAAATTGATATTTGAGCAAGGGTCAACAAAAAAAAACAACAAATGTCTCATACTATTAGTATGAGATATATATTTTTTGTTGACCCTTGCTCAAATATCAATTTCAGGCCCAGATAGACTATCCAAACTATGTGCCAGCCCCCTTTGATAAAATGAATGAAAACTTGATTTAATTTTTGTGTCGCCCTTTCGGACAAAAGGCGATACATAGGGATTGCTTTGTCCGTCCGTCCGTCGGTCCGTCACACAAACTTAACGTTGGCTATAACTTTGCCATTTCTTAAGATTTCTTTATCAAACTTTACAATTGTATTGCTTATGACAATAGGGTCATGATGCCACCAAATTGTGTAGGTCAAGGTCATATTTGACAGAGTTATGCCCCTTTTTGTACTTAGATTTTGTCACGAAAACTTAACGTTGGCTATAACTTTGCCATTTCTTAAGATTTCTTCATCAAACTTTCAAATTGTATTGCTTATGACATAAGGGTCGTGATGCCGCCAAATTGTGTAGGTCAAGGTCATATTTGGCAGAGTTATGCCGCTTTTTATACTTAGATTTTTGCTATAACTTTGCCATTTCTTAAGATTTCTTTATCAAACTTTCAAATTGTATTGCTTATGTCAAAAGGATTGTGATGCCGCCAAAGTTTGTTGGTCAAGGTCATATTTGACAGAGTTATGCCCCTTTTTGTACTTAGATTTTGTCACGAAAACTTAACGTTGGCTATAACTTTGCCATTTCTTAAGATTTCTTCATCAAACTTTCAAATTGCATTGCTTATGACATAAGGGTTGTGATGCCGCCAATTTTTGTAGGTCAAGGTCATATTTGACAGAGTTATGCCCCTTTTTGTACTTAGATTTTGTCATAAAAACTTAATGTTGGCTATAACTTTGCCATTTCTTAAGATTTCTTCATCAAACTTTCAAATTGTATTGCTTATGACATAAGGGTCATGATGCCGCCAAAGTTTGTTGGTCAAGGTCATATTTGACAGAGTTATGCCCCTTTTTACACTTAGATTTTGTCACAAAATTGTTGGTTATTCTGACAAAGCATAAGAGGGCGACACAAGTGTTCTACTGAACACCCATCTAGTTTATATATATATGTAATATGATATAACATGACACGGTCCGATATGATGAGGTATGATTGAGGACAGTGATAATAATGATGAAAATAATATTCTTGCAAACCAGATCGGGGTATCCGCAGTTTTAACCAGTGCTGGAAAATCTCAAAATTACATACCCCCATATAGTATGACACTCGTGAATTACGTAACGTTATAAACATTGTGACGTCACTTCCCAAAACATAGCATCTGAATATCGCTTGTTTTTATATCATAATGCATTAATTCGAAAAGTTTGCATTTAGACATCTGGGGTCGTATTCCAGTAGCATCTTAAGTGATTTCTTACGTATTTTAACTTAAGTCCAAATTTTTTAATTGTTATAATTCGCTTAAAAGTGAATGATTGTGTGTAATTTCATCATCATTATAGGAAATGGTCATGGAAGATTTAATAAATTTTCAACATGCTGCAATGCACATTCTCCTTTTTAAATTATCTTCTTAAGGAAACTATTATATTTAAGGAAAATCCTAAGATTTGACTTAAGATGCTACTGGAATATGACCCCTGCTTTAAAGTGCAAGACGGTATGCAAGAAAAAGTTTCATTTTCAGAGACATTTGGTTCAGATGAAAATATGCGTCACCTCGGGTAACTGTTTTGCGGGAACTCGCCGTACAGTTACCCTCGGTGACGGATATTTCGATCTGAACCTCGAACGGAAACTATTAATACTGAATACACCGTAAAATATAATGAATGAATGAATAACACTGCGAATTTGGCGTGTAAATAATGAAATTACGATGTAAAGATATTAGTTTTAAAATGAGACACGTAAAATATAAAATCAAATCATTTATGAAAATGACGGAACGGACGCTCGAAGTAGCAGGAATAAATGGAATTTGCTTCACAAACATTTGAATGATCAACATCTTAGTTCAAAGGCGCAATTAACATTTCCTTCCATATTTCAGTCAATAATGACTTTCTTCATACAATGCCGCACAATTACACAAAGCAGTATTTATTCCATGAGTATTTATTCCATCAGCTCGCTGATGAAACGTATTGAAACACACTTAACAAAAACCTTAGACGCACCACTATGAGAAAATACTTTTCACTCGAAAGTTTCAATAGATCTTAAATTGTTCAACTATTTTACTTAGAGGTTTTGTTTCTTTCAATTTCTTTTGTTTAACTTGTGTATAAGATTTGTACCAGTGGTGTTCCGTGAATGCATATCTATTTCGGTGTTTTTGCGACAGTCTACGCTCTAACTCATTGCATGCCTTTGCGACAATAATTCCTTCGTCTTTTTGATGTGCACATATTTTTTTATAATGCTTTTCATTCATCCAGTCCTGACTTAAAGAGTTTATGAAATATTGTGTATTAGGTACATACACAGCGTTAATGTCGTCTTCCAGTAAATTGCCTTTGTAAAAGTAAGGGGAGTTACTCTCATTTGATTGTTTGATTTTATATATATCGTCTGCGGTGATGTTATTATACCGTATAAACTGTGAAGTTACAAATGAAGGACCAGCAATATCAATTTGTTCCAGCATGAATGTATACTGATGCAGCGAATCTATCATGTGTTTCATAAAAGGATGCTTTGGTCTGCATAACATTATAGCATTGTTTAAGAGATAAGGAACGTGAAGTCTAAACACGCTTTGTTCGAAAGGTTCGGGAGGAATTATACAGGAATATTTCATGGTAAGATTATCAAGGGCTCTTCCACATTCTACATCTAGGTCCCCGTAGAATCCACCGAACTCATACAACACTATGTACCTAATTGCATCAGCTCTATTTATAGGAGTTCTGTAACCATGCCACATGGTTAAAAGTTGCGGAAACCTTTCGGATACAAGCTTAGTTGCTGATTCATCCGTCCATAGGTAGTATGTCCAGTTTGGGTTCTTCTCGACTAGTGTTCGGATGTATTTTTCAAATTGCACAGGTATGTTCACGTCCTTATAAGTCTGGTGAATGATATTGGGTATGCGTTGAATGTTCCACGATGCTGTGGGAAAATCGTGCTGAACCTGAGGCTCAAAATAAATTTCAGATGAGCTCACCGAGATGTGTTGAATCTTGGACGGTGTTGTGGGAAAATATTGCTGAACCAGAGGCTCGAAATTCATCACAGATGAAACGGTCACTCTCCTTGAGATTTGTTTCTCGTCGACATAATTGTTTGATGGTTCCATGGTGAAATCTGCATTAAAACAGAAGTAAAAGAAAATTTTAGCTGAAATTTTAGGTTTGGTACATGTAGCACTCATTTGAATTATTTAAATAAAACTTGATTTGCGGTTATTAAAATTGACCCCATTTTAATGACTACAAAGTTGGTTACTTATTCGTTATTATTAATAAGGAATAATTAACTGGTCACTTATTCTAATTCAAAACTTGAATAAGTAACAGAAGAAATACCGGCGGTGATATGTTCAATGCCGTCGTCATTCTTTCACATTACTAATATTTAAAAGTTTTAAGACCAAGTAAACCCAATTTAAGCTATAACAAAAGAAAACAAAACTGGTTACTTATTCCTTATTCAAACCCGAATAAGTAACAGAAAAGATACCGGCGATGATACGGACATATACTTTAAAATTATATTGGCATGGAGGACCGGAATAAGCAGCCCTTGTCCTAAACACCCATGGCCAGTACCTTCCTCGGTATACTAATAGTGGTTTAAAGCTGCCCGCCCTCGGATTTTATTGAAGAAAAAAGGTTCTTCGATCGAATCATCAAATAAAAAGGTACATACATTGTATATACACCATTTCTGTGTAACACACTATCATGAAAAAAAATACACAAAAATGGTAAAAAAGTTATTTTCTGACAAACCCCCATATACACTGTTCTATATTATTCACATGGGGTCCGGTCCCTGCTCTTTTGGTACTATTCAAGCAAACAATCGAAGATCAACAGCGGTCGCGTTTAACAGACATTTATATTTATCTACCAAACTGGTAAGTAACACTTTTTAAAAAGCTACCGTTTCTGTAAAATTCTTCATGAATATTGAGCTATTTCGCTCTCTCCGTTTTCTTGATATTTTCTGTCACTGCTTACTTCCGGTTCAACTCAAATGACCTTTCAAACACGTCATACGGTTATGCACAGAAGTGATACTTTGCGCAGCTTACGTAACGTTTTACAAATTGTTTTTACAGTAAACAAATTTCCTGTACCGGCTTGTCCACAAGTTAACAGGTTACGGCCGCTTACAGCGGCATTCAGCATTGTTTACATACGAAATACACTAATTTGACACAGTGCGCGAAATATAACGCGGAATATTTTCAACCAATGAAAACTTATTGTTTCAAAATTGAAAGGTTAACCGGAAGTCGGCAGTGACAGAAAAACACCAGGAAAACGGAGAGAGCGAAATAGCGCAATATTCTTGAAGAATTTTATAGAAACGGTAGCTTTTAAAAAGGTGTTACTTACCAGTTTGGTAGATAAATGTATTGTCTGTTAAACGCGACCGCTGTTAATCTTCAATTGCTTGCTTGAACAGTACAAAAAGAGCGGGGACCGGACCCCCTGTCGAAAGCGTTCAACACCATATGTGAATAATATAGAACAGTGTATACGGGGGTTTGTCAGTAAATGACTGTTTACCATTATTTGTGAATTTTTTCATGATAGTGTGTTATTTAGGTATATTTTTTGGCATTTTAGTACTCTGGTGCCAGTGTTCAATTTATATTTTCTCGAATTGATATGCTGAATTTAACTTGTGTTGTTGAGTTTTGTATTTACTTAAACATTTCATGTTTTGATAGAATCTATATTATGTTGAAGAAATTTGAACTTTTATACATGCAGAGAATTTGGACGAGTAGCTTAAAGACTACAGTTTCAGTAGAAACGATCTCATAATCTTCAGTTGAAATTGAGTAAGATTTACGTCAAACCTTTTCCAAAGCATTTTTTTGAATCACTGAGAAGAATGACGTCATTTACCTTAAACCCCTTTTAAAATATATTGTTTGATATGTTAAAGAATACAGCACGTAATACATTATTATAACAGTCGGTTTATCTGCCGGGCCGTACCTTTTTTGAGTTGGCTGTATAGTTCCGGATCACACGCGTGGCGGAGCCTAGTATGTGGTCCTACACTATGCAGCCAACGAGAAAGATGGACGCGCATATTAACAGACTGTTACAGTACTCCTATTATTATATACCTTTACTGGATGTCATGTATATAGCTACATGTAACAATAATAATCACACTTGCAGAAACCCTCGGGAAATGTTGATGCCCTCGGGTTTCTGCAGATGTTATAGCACCTAAGAAAAAAAACCGTACGTTTACCCTACAACAACACAAAAAAAACTAATTACAAAATTTAGCATCATCGTTCATTTTATTGAATACGAAAAAGACATTGTATTTATGGATGAAGACAAATCAAACTTATTTTATTGCATCAATAAGAACCTATTTATAACATTAACATGGACAGAAATGATACGTCCGCTTATTTCATCTGATACGGAGTTTTTTACCCTACTGCGCAAATACGAAAACTCAGATAAATTATGTATGGGTATATAATAAATCTATATGTACATGTACTTACCGCTTATAATTTTATCTCCATACTTGATAAACAAAACTTGTGCCAGTAAAACCGCACATGCGATGATGCTATACTTTATACGGCACAGACTGATTTTTCTTTTACATATCCTCATTTTTACAACTGTTTTAAGTTTCTCCTTTTTCACCTGTAATGACCATACTCACTGTACCATACAAGTAGTAACATTCAATGCACGGTTAAATATAATAATAAAACGATCGGCACATTGTTGTGTTTATGTACCGAAACTTGAATAGTCAGCAGACGACAATTTTGGGTACTGGTACTAAAATATTCATACACGTAAACACATATACTTTCCAAGCGACTGATTTCAGTAAATATTAGTTATCCTGGATGATGTTAATGGAGTTTGAAACTGGGTCGGTGGCTTAATGTTATTCTTTGTCTGGCACATACACGCACTAGGCTGCATGTTCACGAGATACAGTACATGTGTTTGGATTTCAGCTAGGCTCCTTCCATCTGTGATTCAGACATCCATGACGAGACCGTTTCAAAATTTTGAAAGTAATGGTGTAGAGCAATTGAGAAAAAAACTTTTCATCTTTTTAAGCTGTCAAAACTTTATTCGCCGAAAGGTATACGTTACACAGAGAAAAAAGGTCATGCACCGTGATATTTTGATCTTAGGCAGGGCACTTTATGATAAAATCCAGGAAAATAGTAATCTTTCATTTGTTTACTATTTAAATCCGTTAATTTCTGTCACTAGTGTGTATGTAAGGAACTGCATACATGGCTAAATAGCTATATTCTGTCATTTGTCGGGAAATTAAATACAAAGTTACGTATTTATGGTTACAAACGCTGTCAGCTTATTAAAGTGAATTTTATTTGAACTTTGAAATGTGTCTTGTTCATTCCTACCACCTTACAATGTATAAGGTTACAATGGTGGGAATCTTCGACAGTTCCAATTACAATGTTATACCTTTTGTGTATACTTCACACCAACGAGAGGCTCATTCTAACACTATTGAACATTTCACCTATATACGCAAAGAAGGACTATGGGGTGATCTATCCTGAAAAGACGTCCGGAACTAATTGGCTGCTGAAATTCCCTCCCGCGTATTTGCGAGTGTGCATGCGCTAATACGCTTGGATTGGCATAGTTATGAATGCATCCATGTGATTTAAACAATTCGTAAAAACATTTAGTAAACTTCCGGTATCGTCTGTAATACAAGCAACAACAAAGTAATACAAATAGTGTATTAATGGAGGAGAAAATATAGCAGAAAAATGCCACTGAATGCACGGAATGCTACGAGTGTCACAGTGGTAATTATTAGTGGTTTTATACCTAATTATATTTGCACGAGTTGTACATGAAAAGTGACAACTCAGTCATGTGATCATATAGTATCAGGTCACATTCAGGTGACATCTATTTATATATTCTCAGTCAATAACTATAAATCCAATTCGATATTCGTAACTGTGTCAAATGAGATCGTCATTAATTTTCTTCTTTATAATATTTCAGAGCAGAAAACTAATATAACTATAGGTGCTACCTATCCACGGGAAAAACCAAATACATTAATTATTTGTAACTGTTATCATAATACAACGTTCCGTATAATGGTACGGTGACGTCCATTAAACAACAATACTTACAGCGGGGGAACTGCGCCAATTCAGCGTTCCTGACAAAATTGGGGAAATACTTTTACATATAATGAATTTCTTTTAAAAAGTTTTAAAAAATCATCAAGTTTAACAACCAGTAATCAGCTGTTTGTTGAAGAATGAAAAAAGGGAGAAGAGTTGTTTTCGGAAATGTTTTAGTCATTACCACCGGAAGTCGAAATCCAAAATGGCTCCTGTAACGGAGAACCTAAATTCAACTTGGACGTATATTGAAATTATTGTAAATTCATTTGACATTAAATTCATGAATAATTTTTAATTAACGTGTAACCTAATATAACTATAGGTGCTACCTATTCACGGGAAAAACCAAATACATTAACTAATTTGTAACTGTTACCATAATAAGTAATACACCACATTTAACACCACATTTACTACAGTCTTACCAAACAAAAACAAAACAAAACACGAATAATGATACAACTTTCCGTATAATGGTACGATAACGTCCATTAAACAACGCTACAGTTCGAGGTCAGTAGACGCTTTTAGAATAACGCACCGCACGATTACCTCCCTTAAACCGGGCCTGCGCCAATTCAGCGTTGCGACAAAATTGGGGAAATACTTTTACATAAAATGAATTTCTTTTAAAAAGTTTTAAAAAATCATTCAGTTTAACAACCAGTAATTAGCTGGTTGCTGAAGATTGAAAAAAGGGGGAAGAGTTGTTTTCGGAAATATTTTAGTCATTACCACCGGAAGTCGAAATCCAAAATGGCTCCTGTAACGGAGAACCTAAATTCAACTTGGACGTATATATATTGAAATTATTGTAAATTTATTTTACACTTAATTCATCAATAATTTTTAATTAACGTGTAACTTATGAACGGGAAAAACCCGGTTTTTCCCGTATAAACGGGAAACCCCCGTTTTTTCCCGTATTACTGAAGTATTCTATAGCATAGAATTCATTCATGCCTGAAATCCACAACAATCAACCATAACATCACAAATAGCGAATTTTATCTATAATAGTGTGTAAAGGGAATCATAACAAAACAACTGGTGATTGGTTTATTTGTAACACCTGATTAAACATCTCACCCTTTCTCATGCTTGGGGTGAGTTTGAGTTCACACAGTTGGACAGGTACAAAGCTAGGATAAAGATGTAGTTTTTCTAGCTACATCTATTTAATTCTTCAAGCAGTTGTATTAATACAGATCAGGTAAATCCAGGTTTTCCCTTGTCCCAATCCTCTTGGCTTGCCCATCAATACATTTGATTCCTTGTGACCTACCCTCAGAGTATACTTTAGATATGCCAACGGTCACAGGAGTTTAAAGCAGCGAGTTGATGTTGGTGAGGTAAATAGCACGAATTCGAACGTTTTTTTCTTTTGTTTAAATAAAAGTTTTATAATGGAAATATATTTTACTTTTGAGTGATATACCGGTTAGTATATCACTGTTTGTCGTTTAGATGATTCGTAATTAATGTATCATGCCCTCGGCCTTCGTGAACAGATTACAATTTTACTACACATCTTAACTCCGCACAGATATATAGTAACCGGTATCATTCAAAAGTAACATATATTTCCTATGCATTTTCTCATACATTGCAGTGATAACTGTATTGTTTCATATTTTCTCATGAAAATTCAAATGGACTTCAGATGACTTTCCGAGTTTCATTGTGTTTTTTGTTTGTAAGTTACACCTGATGATGTAACAGACTAAAAACTATGATTCAGCGCTGTCGTCAGAGCGATGATTATTTGTGCAAATCAAATATCGCATCTTGATAAAACATTTACTAAATGGATTCAAACTATGTGCACAATCGGTACAAAAGGCAATCTGAAAGGTATAATATTTATTACCATTTTATATGCTTTTTGTGATTCGTCCATTTATGACTTCTCTATGTAGAGAAACCGTAACAAATCGTTTACAGTCTTTAACCGACGTCGAGCGGACATCGTAACCCGATGTTGTCGACACGTAATTTCCATTGTAACAGAGTTTTATACTTAGTCAGAAAAAGTGATGTCCCCTGAACCAGGATAAATAAATCTTAATGCCATAAAATTAGTTTAGTAAGAGTGATTTACCATGAAACAGTGGAGGTAAATATTGACTAGCCAGCAAGAGTGATGTCCCATAAAACAGAGTTACTGTAGGTTAATATTGACGTTAGTATGATTCTGATTGTTTCAGGGGTCATAACTTGACAACTGACTATCTTTAATTTTCTAACCATCATATAATGTTAAATGCGCAATGATGCTAATGAAAAGCATAAATTAACTTAATATTTTTCTTCATTTTGTATCCTTTTATTAGCTCACCTGGCTACGCCAGGGTGAGCTTTTCTGATCGATAACTTGTAAAACCGTAGTCCGTCGTCCGTCAACATTTCTACCACTGATTCAAAGCTGACATCTCCTCTGAAACTTACTAGGCCAATAGTTGATAAACCCCACTATGCATGAACGGGCCTATGCTTGAACCTCTGTGACCCAAATTGTTCAAAGATCCCCATTCCATTGCTAGAACTACTATGGTTGCTATGGCATACAAATAGGTCAAACTTTCAAAAATCGTCTTCTCTGAAACAATCAAGGCCTAAAAACTTAAAGATTTGCCATTGTGGCATTGTCTAGTGGACCTCTACCAAGATTGTTCAAATTATGACCTCTGGGTCAACACTATTGACGCATGGAGGAGGTGGCCCTTAGTTTTTGCATAGGAATATATCAGGATAAACTTTAAAAATCTCGTCTTCTCATGAAACCACAAGACCTAGAGAGTAGGTATTTGGCAGCTAGCACTGGCATAGTTGAACCTGTACCAAGATTGTTATATTATGAGCCCCAATTGATAATTGACCCCGCAAGGGTCATTAGTTCGTCATAGGCTAATATTAGTAAAAACTTGTGAAAATCTTCTTCTTTAAAACCACAAGTTCTAAGGCTTAATATTTAGCATGTAGCATTGGCACGTTGAACTTCTACCAATTTTGTGCTGCAAATTATGTACCCCAGGTTAAACACTTACAAGTTTTACCATTTTTAGTATTTTCATAGGCTTAATAGGGAAAGCTATAAAACTCGCTTCGTCTTGGAAACCACAAGGCCTAGGCTTAGTATTTGGCATGTAGCATTGCCTAGTAGACCTCTTCAAAGTTTGTTCAAATTATGCCCCCTTGGGTTCAAAATTGACCTTAGCCCGGCATGGTAAAAGGATCATACTTGTTTTACCACATAAGGCCTACATAGGAAAACTATTGGTATATAACATTATCTAGTGATCTTCCACCAGGCAATTGTGGCCCTTTTTGTACTAAGGTAAGCGATATAGGGCCATCTTGGCCCTCTTAGTTTTAAATATTAAAAAGTTGGATTTAATTTATAATTATACCAAACCTGTTTACCATCATCTATCAATTTCTACCTACTGTAAAAGCTGATTATGAAATTAGAAGCTAGTCTTATAGTGGCTTAAACCCCTACTGTGAATACACAGGCCTATTTGGACATCTGTGACCACATATCTCACATTCCTGTTCAATTGTCTTGAATCTTCAAGCTACTATCGTAAATTATCTACATAAAATATTTTGAATTTTCAAATAGGTCATGTTGAAACAATCAATTAAAAACAAAGAGTAACCATTGGGGGCTTCCGTAGGCATGCCTTTAAAAACATGACTTAGTAATCTTCAGCTTAAGTTTTTGTAAGTCAACACTTTTTCGCATGAACTGTTTAAGAGTCGCCATAAGCGCTTGAAAGTCTCATGTAATATTTGAATACCTCGTGTTTCCCAAACATGCGCAAGAAAACGCTTCCGTCAAGGAATTTATTTGAATCATAGCCTTTTGAACTTAGAAACTCAATATTATATTTCTTGTCCACTTATATTACTTAACCATTTGATGTTACTTGATAGCTTAACCATTCGTAAGACACTATGTGATTCAAAAAAATCACAGATACTCTGTGAAAAACTTTTTATTTGTCACACTTAGAAATGCCTACGTTGAACATTCACTATTTTGTGCTGCAATCTGTAACAGTTGTTGTTTTATTGGCAAACAGTTAAAAGTTTTACCAATTGTTTTTTAATCTGTGCTAAAGTTTTGCCGATAAAACTTTTTTCATGCTGCAACTGTGATCACCAATAAGGATGCTAGTGTTTATGGACTTTTAGCTACGAATTTACCTAACAAGCAACCATAGAACGTCTGCGACGAACGCCCGTCCCTCAACAGTTACTGTAGACGATGGGAGAGAG
>JAFMSR010000015.1:17836568-18049068 GCA_022818135.1 Saxidomus purpurata
AGGAATATCGGGACCGGTGGATCCTTACTTCATCCTGATTTATGACTAGGATGCGCATTCACGCCTACATCGTAGTCAGCAGCCTAAACAATCAGCCAACGATCTAAAAGCCTTTAAATGATACATATCGTGTAGATTAAAGTCCCTGAAACTTTTTGAATTTACAGATACTGGGACTTTAACGTTGAGATAAACATTAATTTCTGGCCAGTAACATGGCATTTGAATTATTTATAATTCTGTTCAGTGACAACTTTTCATCTTTTAATTTTATCTAGGCTGATTTAAGGATCCATGGGTTATATCGTCACTAACACTTTATTTGACATGTCATATGACCAAAGCTTGAACAAGCTAAAGTAGAACTACAGTAAGTGTATGATAATGTGATTATAATGCGGCAGAAGAGTCCATCTTTTGTTTTGTAAACATTAAATATTTTTAGGTCTAAAATAATTTTTGTATGCATGATATACCTTTAAAAAGAGTGATATTTGCTTTTATGTAGACAAATATCAGTTACTTTACTGCCGCATTATCCTAGATTTACTGTAGTTCCATATTTCCAAACGAAAACAATGACAGGCTTAATAAGATAATAACAAAAAGTGATTGGTAAGATAAACATGAACTCGATTGACCTCTTTTAATACGGGTGCGATCAATTTAATTGTTCCAGGACTAAAACACGTTGAAAATCGACAATATTTTTGTATATATGACCAAACTATTTCTTTTAAAGAGACTGAAATTTTGAAAGTTTGATGTAGTAAGGTTTTATTTCATTTTATGCTCAAGTGTTAAAACGTCCTGGAATAGTTTTCAAGCACACCGGTTTCACTGTATTAATGTTTTTATTTTACGAAAATGAAACAGATCATATGTTTCAAAGTTTACAAAATCGAATATTGTAGCAACTCATATGTCTTCACATTATATAAATATTTGAAAAACAGACAATGCCTACATCAACGTGAAAATATATATATATCGTTTGTTTCAGTGTATGTGATGTAGGAATCCAATAAAAATGGAACACAGGCGCAGCTTTTGTGCATACAAATGCACTGTAGTCATCATTAATCTATTGATAAATTTATGGATTAGTTGATTGGTAGACTAATTTATTGATTCTTTTTGGAAGATTTTCTGTGAGACTGATTGAAATGCATTTTGTCACGGTTGAATGTTATCAACTTTAAAACTTTGGGTTTTGGTCTTACCTGAAAATGAATCAGTTTTGAATGTATAATGTCCGAGTGGTTTACTGTGTTTTTGGTGCTTTTGTTTGCGATTGTCGTTCGTCTTTTGATTATTTTTCACGCACATAGTGACAATGGAGTTCTGGTTTAGAACAGTGACGTTTGGTTGTTGCAGAATCATGGTTTTCATGGTTGATTTGATTCATCGTCCACAAGCGGCCATTTTGTTGAAAACGAAAGTAGAAAAACAAAATTGGCGTGTTTGACTTCAAATGTAAGTTCTTCAAAGCTGTAGACTAAGCAGACTAAGATTATTTACAAAATGCTAAGTGTCCGATGTGAAAACGGCAGTGGTACTGCACTGGATATTTTGGTTGTTCCACAGCGTGTGCTAGTAAACCCCCATAGCGTTACGGGCAACATAGAGACCTTTTCAATATATCGATATACATATAGAAATTTTTTTTTAAATTTTTTTTTTTCGTTTAAGAATTATAACTAGGGATTCTAATTGTTTTTTGTATTGTTTATTTATGGGCACCAAGACTGGACATACACCTGTGGTATGGTTAAGTCGTTTCGATTTTCGAATGCGTCTTATTGAATAGATTGTCATGAGCGTAATTTATGTTTGACAATGGTTTAGGTACAATGTTTCATAGGTTTCAATGTAGATTATTTTATAAATTTTAAAGTGTAGTTTTGTAAAATCATAATTTCATAACTGCGAAAGATTCATGTTCCACGTTTTCTCACTTTTTTATTTAAAAACTTTACTCCATATATTTGCTGAGTAAACTGAAAACCAGTATTCGACTATTACATGTATATACATTTTGTAAACGTTGTTGTGCTTGGCTGCGGATAATTTATCGAACTTATGTAACAGTTGTATAAACATCGAAAGGAAAAAAAGAAAGATAAATGGAGTTGTTATTGCCAAACGTCATCGAACCACTTTTACACCATTTTTAATACCGTTAATACCCGCAATACTATTGATATTTTATAGTCCTGGGCCGTTTTATCAACGTACTTACTACAGTACTTGCGTAACTGCAAAGTTGTAAACGTTTTATCAACAGCTGGCATAACGTCAAGACGTAAATATGGCGTAACGTTTGCACCATGTAGTTATGCCAGTCAGAATCAATATCATGGCGATCACTGTCGATTGAGAAAGAACATCTGTATTTGGAACAATTTAGTGGCCCGCTTCAGATCGTGTAATACACTAAACTATTCTTTTCACAGCTACTTACTTTTATGGCTACAAATGAAGCAGGAAGAAGTCGGTAAGGCATGTTTAATATCATAAGGTGGTCAAGGGTTCTCTCAAACGATATTGTATGGACAAAATATGGCAAAGTCTCTTCTGTAAATGTTTAAGATTTTGAAATTATTGCTGTGACAATAAAACAACATGGTGTACTGTGTACCAATTTGGAGACGCAACAATTTACTTTTGTTTATCATTGAGTGTTGTTCTATGATCTTTTTTCAATAACTTAATTATGTTAATCATCATTAGAGATAGATTGTAAATGGTAACATTCCTTTTTAGCTCGACTATTCGAAGAATAAGGAGGCTATTGCACTCGCCCCAGCGTCGGCGTCGGCGTCTGCGTTGGTTAAAGTTTTTAATAAAGTCAAATATCTTGAATACTATCAAAGGTATTGACTTGAAACTCAAACTATATGTTTACCATCAACATCTACACCTGAGAAAACAATCCCAATAACTCTGTTTTGATTTTTGACAGATTTACGCCCCTTTTTAACTTAGAATTTTTGGTTAAAGTTTTTTATAAAGTCAAATATCTTGCATATTATCAAAGGTATTGACTTGAAACTCAAAATATATCTTTACCATCAACATCTACACCTGAGCAAACAATCACCATAACTCTGTTTTGATTTTTGACAGATTTATGCCCCTTTTTAACTTAGAATTTTTGGTTAAAGTTTTTTATAAATTCAAATATCTTGTATATTATCAAAGGTATTGACTTGAAACTCAAAATATATCTTTACCATCAACATCTACACATGAGGAAACAATCAGCATAACTTTGTTTTGATTTTTGACAGATTTATGCCCCTTTTTATCTTAGAATTTTTGTTAAGTTTTTTATAAATTCAAATATCTTGCATATTATCAAAGGTATTGACTTGAAACTCAAAATATATCTTTACCATCAACATCTGACCTGAGGAAACAATCCTCATAACTCCGTTTTGATTTTTGACAGATTTATGCCCCTCTTTAACTTAGAATTTTTTGTTGAAGATTTTTTTAAATTTAAATATCTTGAATACTATCAAAGGTATTGACTTAAAACTGTGTCTACCATCAACATCATCATCTGAGCAAACAATCCCCATAACTCTGTTTTTATTTTTGACAGATTTATGCCCCTTTTTAACTTTGATTTTTTTATGGACTTGAATCTGAAAATGTATGTTTACTGTTAACATCTTCCCCAATGTTTTTGATTTTTGACATATTTATGCCCCTTTTAACTTAAAATTTTGTCACAGTTTTTACCTGACTAACATGGAAATATCGAAATGGCTTTCTTTTTGAAATATCATGAATAATTATGCGCATGCAGCAGTCATGCTTTTTTAATTCAATACATATCAATTTTGAAAAGTTACAAAGTTATTCATGATCAAATTTACAAGGTTATGTATTTCTTTGAAATTATCCCCTCCTTCTCCCTCCAGTTGGCTTACAGAATCCAGAGTAAGGCTTTGAATGTAATGTACATTTACAAAGGTCTTTGAACAAGTTTCATATCTTTGACCTTTATTCTTATAGACAATTACACAATACTCCTGTTCTTAGGCAAAAAACCCATTTTACCAACAACCTTTCGAATAGTCGAGCGTGCTGTCATGTGACAGCTCTTGTTTATTTCTTAAGTCCACAGAAAAACTTATTCAAAAGAAAAGAAATATGCATGGCATTTTGCAGTGACGGAGATGGTAGTTGTTTTGTGTGGTGCATCGCATTATGTCTGAAGACAACATTCCACCGTACGTAAGAGGGACAGTTCTCATTGCAAAAGTACGTCTCGTATTGACCAGTTTTCTGCTGTTTAGTTTTATCCATATGTATTTTAATTTAAATGACCAATAGTAATCGCATAGATATATTACAACATTTGTTTAGTTTAGTTTATACTAATTTATTTTAGCTCGATTGTGAAGAAAGCTTTGAGCTCATCGAGTCACTCTCGAGTCCGCTCCAGTACTGGTGTCATATGAGGAGGTACGGTTGTGACCTTGGTGGGGCTTGAACCCGCAACCTCCAGGATGAGCGGCAGACACTTACCTCTAAGCCGCACCCCTTAACCATTTGTTTGCTATTTATAACATCCGATCAATCAATTAGGTGGGTTATCATGTAAGTACAATTATTGTCAAGCTTAACAGTTGCCGAGACAGGCGACGTCAAAGTTAAACAGAGTCGACCAAAATAAACTTTTATCTTTATTAAAAAATCTAGTTGAATATATTTCGGACTTTTTACAAATTGTTTTAATCTTGTTCGCTATAGATCTAAGTTTATTAGCCCAAAATTAATTGCAAAATGTGATGCCTGGTGAAAATGAAGATGTTGTTCAGCGATCAGGTCAGCTTCTTTTCGTAACTGTGTGAGGAACTTTATCAATTTAATACATGTATGAACAATTTCTGATTGCAAAAGCTATAACTTACCAATGACAGACTCAATATATATTCAAAATACTGCAACAGGCTTCGCATCTGCAACTTTTTATGTGGCATGATTGGTGATTGATTGATGTTTATACAAGTTAAGCCTCACATATACATAAATTATATAAAGTACAATTACCAGTTGGGTAGTTACACAAATTACTTAAAACAGAGTCAGATATAGACTAGGTTAAACGTAAATCTACCTGCGGAAGACCTTTTTATCACAGATATGAAGCTTAGATATGAAGTCTAGTTATAACACGTACAATATGTACTAACGTGACATGGCAAAAAAAAAGCAGTGAATTAAATTAAAACATTACAAAATTGCGATTCTGGTGGAGAAATGAATAATAGAAGAACTATATCAAACCTTTTACAAAATTGCGATTCTGGTGGAGAAATGAATACATTAGATGACTGAATGTTGAACTCCATTTGGATATCAAAAACTTTTTCCCATATTTCATATCTTTGAAAAATAAACAATGAAAACAAACTTTACAAATTAACGAAATAGTCAAAGTGTTTTTTGCGATTAGTATGAACTCCATTGACCTCTTTTAATCATTCGGATGCTATCATTTGAATTGTTACATAACTATTAGATCACGTGTGAAAACAAAGACACACCTTCTGTATATATGACAAAAATATTACTTATAGGCTTTGATTAATAAAGGTTACGCAGTGCTAAACTAGAGACTGAAATTTTACTCTTATTTTCTGTTTCCTTTGATGTAGTCCCACTTTCTGATCACGTGTTAAAACGTCCTGGAATAGTTTCCAAGTATACCGTGTCTCATTGTTTCCGCACATATTTTGAAAAATGGAAAAGAACATAATTATGCTGCATTGTTTGAAAACCCGTTGATTGTTGAAAACTCATGTATTCAGCTCAAGCTCATTTCTTTGAAAAGAATGAGACAACCTAGACTCGGTTTTACCTACACCAGCATGTTTTATGTGGGAATCAAATAAGAAAGAAGTCCAGGACGCAGCTTTATTTGCATAAAAAGTAGTTAAGCCACCATGATTAATCGCAAGATAAATTAATCAGTTTAGTAAATGGATTGGTTTACTCACGGATCGATTGATAGATGGACAACGTTCTGTGAGACAGATTGAATGGTGTTTTGTATAGTAAGACGTTGTCAAATTAAAAACTTGGGCTTTTGAACTTACCTCAAAAACAAGTGTGACAAACTGTAGCAATGTGTATAATGTCTTAGTGGTTTACTGATTTTATGGTGTTTTTATGGCGATTGTCGTTAGACTGTGATTGTTTTGCATCCAGATACATGTAGCATGAGTACGTTTTAGCTAAGAGAACAGAGAAGAACAGATTACATAGTGTGACAAAGCACATGATTACATTAGCATGTTGCTGACTCATCGTGTTTAATGTATGGTCTGTTGTGTATCGTCAGTGGACACTTGCAACAATTTTGAGAAAAATTCTTGTCTGCATCGTTAGTGTTTTGAAATACTACGAAACCTGCCGAGAAGAATGTGTCCATTCGTGTCGCTGTGGTTCGGTCATCGTTTTTGTAACAAGTGTTATTTATATGTGCTGTTAGACTATGTCTAAGTAAAGAGCATTCCTAACTATGAACGTAAATCATGTTTGACGTGATGTTATGACCTTCTTGTGTAGACTTATTTACAGTGACTGTCATAAATTCATAATATCTCCATTTATTGAGCCTAGCACTTTACTGCTCTAACACTTGTGTCATTAGTTTCTTTTAACTGATAAAGTGTTTCGGAAAATATAATATTCTACACGAAAGGAATTCTACAGTATGAATTTTTGCTCTCGATATATTTCTCGGTATATTTCCAATGGCACGCGTTATATTTCAAGGTAAACAGGCCGAAGCTACTTATCTCTGTGTTCTCTATTTTGACTAAATGAAATGCGATATATACTGCATTATACTAAACGAAACTTCTAACGCACCACCTGCCTTTTTCGTTCTTTATTTAATAAGCAACCATTCCAATATATGTCAGCTTATTTTTAGTAATTCATCATTTTGAGCATGCAACCGAGGCATCTACACAGTGTCTTCAAAAATGCAATGAAAGCTGTCGTGCACCGATGGCTAAAATTAAGATGACAGATATTGGAAGGGTTGATGCTATATAAAGATTGATATAGACAGGTGATGCGTTAGAAGTTTCGTTTAGTATACTTAATAAAATCAAATCTTAAAACAATAGCAAAATTAAAAACCTTACGGACCAACCCCTTTTGTGACCAAGAATATGCAAGTCTTCCAATGCATAACTTCATACCACTGAGCCATCGCTCTTTTCCTTTCGCTACTGTACCAGTCCTTTTAGCTCTAATAAAATTTCACAAAACTGCTAACATACCTGTTTCACCTTTGTGTATGTCCTAAAAGAAGAATCTTGTCTTCTATTAAATACCCTTTACTATTCACGAAACCTGTATAACATAGATTGGAGAATATACTCACAAAAGAAGGGAAAGAAATAAAACCAGTGAAAAAAGATAGAGAAATACAAGGCGCGTATGATGTGACAATATTCAACACAATTTAAATCATATTGATTAAATAAAAAGTATAAAATTTGACAGAATAGCATGATATTTGCAACACAACATATTCTTTAGCTTTTTATCCTCTAGGAATCATAAGAGGCATAATGATGATATCAATAAAGCAAAGATCACCTTGTCGTCAAAGTCTGAAACGATATCAAATATATTTTGAAACGCAACATTTGAACGTAATAAAAATTATCAACATAACAGTACCCATGTCAATGAGCTGCCTTGTACGAAGTACGTTAGTCACAAATATCAACAACTTTAGCGTGTCACCAAAATTTATCGTCACATTTTACTCTACTTTTTACATGATCCTTAAAGTTTTAGTAGATTGTATATTTTCGAACTATATCGCTGATAGGTTTTGTTTTTTGCAGCATGTTTTGTCGATTGTAGGATTTGTACCAGTGGTGATCCGTGAACGCATATTTTTTACGCTCTTTTAGCGATAACCTACGCTTCAGCTCATTGCACGCTTTTGTCACAATAATAGTTCCTCCGGTACCTTGATTTGCACAGATGTTGTTATAATCCCTTTCATTCATCCAGTCTCGCCTTAGAGAGTTAATGAAATATTGTGTATTAGGGACATACACAGCGTTTATGTCGTCTTCTGGTAAATTTCCTTTATAAAAGTAAGGGGAGTTACTCTCATTTGATTGTTTGAATTCATATATCTCGTTTGCGGTGATGTTATTATACCGTATAAACTGTGAAGTTACAAATGAAGGACCAGCAATATCAATTTGTTCCATCATGAACTTGTACTGATGCAGCGAATCTATCATGTGTTTCATAAAAGGATGCTTTGGTCTGCATAACATTATAGCATTGCTTAAGAGATAAGGAACGTGAAGTCTGAACACGCTTTGTTCGAAAGGTTCGGGAGGAATAATACAGGAATACTTCATTGTAAGATTATCAAGGGCTCTTCCACATTCTACATCCAGGTCCCCGTAGAATCCACCGAACTCATACAAAACTAAATACCGAATTGCGTCAGCTCTATTTATAGGAGTTTTATAATCATGCCACATGGTTAAAAGTTGCGGAAACCTTTCGGATACAAGCTTAGTTGCCGATTCATCCGTCCATAGGTAATATGTCCAGTTTGGATTCTTCTCCACTATTGTTCGAATGTACTTTTCAAACTGCACAGGTATGTTCTCGTCCTTGTAAGTCTGGTGAATGATATTTGGTATGAGTTGAATACCTGATGACGCTGTGGGAAAATCTTGCTGAACGAGAGACTCGAAATACATTACAGATTGGTAGTTCTCTGAGCTGGGCTGCAAGTCAATTGCCTTGATCAAAGTTTTGTTTTGTTTTTCTTCTTGTTCTCTGGTGTCTTCTGGGCGGAAATCTACACGAAAAGGACAGAAGAAAAATCGCTTAACCTTTTTAGTAAACTAGATTCGATATAATATAATCATTCAAAAAAGAATGTGTGCATGACTCTTTTTCGTGTAACTTTGTAACCATTTGACCAATGTTTGTCAAATTTTCAGCTCAGTTAACTTCATGTTGGCTTATCAATTGTCCTACAATTTGACGAAAGCTTTTATGCAATATTTCACTGGTAATCATCAGTATCTAGGACGTTCGTTTTAACAAAGAAACACATAATATTTCATAGTTTATCACGAATAGCGATACCACGCTTTAGCAAATAAGAGAAACTCCAGGCGCTAGTACTGCTGGCGTCTGGAATTACCGTAGACATTGCACGACAATTAAACTGCCATAGAAATACAATTTCGCGTCTCAGTGTTCGATTGCGACAAACTGGAGACATTTCTGACAGGCACAGGTCAGAAATACCGAGAGTAACAACGAATAGGAAAGACAATTACATAACTGTTACGTATTTACTTCAGCGTTTCAAAACGGCGTCAAGTACGGCAGTTCAGCTTAGTTTCAGGAGATATAGGCTAGTTGATGTGTTTCAATTTTGTAAAACTATCCTACAGTTCTCTGGTTACTTTCTATCAAATTTACGAGATTCAAAATTCACCCCTACAATATAAATCATTGATAAAATTCACGTTTATATTGATATCATTAGGACAATATACTTACCTTTAATTTGATACCAAATATGCGTATGTGTAAACTATGGATTTTCGTGCACGGTTGTCTAAACCATTTGCACACTTTGTTTTTTGATTGAGTATATATACAACTGAATCTTTGTTTTTTGATTGAGTATAAATACAGCTGAACCTTTGTGAGAGGTCATCGGAACTAAGCATCCGTGTTTTTCTCATAGAGGTGTCGCATCTATTGTGTATCAAATTTCTTATTTCTGTGTTTACTACAAATTTATAGGATTTTGAAAAATGGACACTGTGTTATTAAAACAACTGCTGCTAAACTCACTAATAATTAATTTTAGAGGCTGCAGATATTTCAGTTTACTCTTTTCCATAGAAAACATACAAAACAATAAACATCTAAATGAAATGACATTTAACTCTCTGATTGTGATAATGGGAAACAACGCTCCAAAGTCTTAAAACTGACCATTCCCTTACCAATTACACATATAAAGTGACATTGAATTAATTACTTTTGTCAAAGATGAACCGATGGCGAAAAATGCCTCATTTTGCCACAATTAATTGATATAGAGGCTTTCTGTAATAAATCGTATCCACCCATTACTTGTACAACAACAACTCTACATAGATTATTGAATGGTTTACGGCAATGCAGAATATTTCAAACCGCTGATTTTATGGACAATTGCTGGGAATGCATAGCTGAAACTTTTAGGTTAAGTTATAATACTTCCAAAAATTCGATTACTTATGTTTTGGAGGTTATTTAGTTTGTCATCAGCTATAGGGTCCCATTAACATCGACTACGTCCTCCAGCTGATTCCTTAAAATTGACGGATACTCTTAATTTAAAATTAAAATCAAGTGTCAATGGAAGGTTTTATTCAAAAGCCATCTTTTCACACATACTGCTTACATTCGACCTGGCCTCCAATAAAGTTTGCAAATATACTCGCGGTCAATGAAAACGCACCAGAGAACATTCTTATCATAATTTGACGTTGATGTGAAAGTCCATTAGAAAACCTAGAGTCAAATGAAGTTAAGGCTATTCTGAAATGTAACATTTGCCAAATGATGATTTGTGGGTAATTTGATGATTATTGTGCCACCTAAGACGTCGGGGGTTAAAAATTGAAATTCACAAACTCAATATCTAGTATGCCCGCCATTATCATCCAGGACACTCAAACGTCCCATAGTCACTGCGGATGAACGACCACCGGATATTGGCTCGAAATTGAGCACAGATAATTAGTTTTCGCGAGGAACGTGTTACATCTGGGGTAAGTTAAAACCCAATGTTCACTCTGATGCATATCATTTTGTGTTTATTTGTGTGTTTTGAGAGACTTTAATGACTATCCAAGCCGACTGTATTCTCGAGGTGCAACAGTTATACGTTGAAATGTTGAAAATATCCAAAAAGGTTGGCCTGCTCACTCGAAAAATCTTGACCGTTGACAAATTCTGCCGTTATATTTGGGAAATAATTAGTATGTGAATAATCTGAATGGGGCGATTCGTTTGCACAAAGACTACATATTAATGTGCTAAATTTCATCAATTTCGATGAAAGTATATCGAAGATACGGTTCCTGAAACATATCGATTACTGTACTGGGTATTGGTTAAAGGTGTACTGAGTATTGACGTAATGAGCAAATCACTGTACTGAGTATTGCATCAAGAAATGAGTAAACAATACAATATTTGAACGGAAAATGTCTTTATTTGTTATCAGTTTAAGATATAAAATCAGGAAGTGTGTTGCTTTGCACAAATCTTATTAAACGTTAATAATCTAGACGATGTAAGTGAATCATAAAATGTTTTGTCCTGCGTTTTAAGTATTGGACACACATGTGACTACATTTATATTTTTAAAGTTTCACCAAATAATCAACAATATCGCATGTAAACGCATATACTGTGTAGTACTACACTGCCCGTTCAAAGAGTCAGACATGAAGTGAGTTTTAATGCTTTCTACAACTAGTAAAATTAATCTTAAATACTTATAAAATACACTGTTTTGTTCTGGATAATGAAAATTGCGGAACTCTCTGCCACATCTGCTATCCAAATATCTCCGTTACTGGTAAGTTTAAAGATTGAATCTTATCTTATTATGTCGGAAAAATTAAACCAAAGCAAGTAAAGGATAAAACATTGGGATACATGTTACCAACAAGATCAAACAAGAGGGCCAAGATGACTCTATATTGCTCACCTGAGACATACTCTTGGCAATGTATGACCAAACTTCAACCCTACACTATAAATCATAAACACAAACATTCATTTTGTCCTTGACAAGAGAAACGTATGACCAATTTACATGATAATTTGGATGTAAATGTCACCTGTATGGCATACACAAGGCTTTTAGCTGGGTGACCTAGTATTGACCCAAGATTACTTACATTTGAACTCAACCTAAATTCCATCAGGACAATCACACTGACCAAGTTTCATGAAGATCAAATGAAAAAAGGCATACACAAGGTTTTTGTATGATTTGACCCCGTGACCTTATTTTTTTGTTTCAGATAATCGATATTCAAACTCGACCTAGACTTCATCTTCAAAGTCATTCTGACCAAGTTTCATGACGATCCAATGAAAAACCTAGTTTTTAACCCTAGATAAACCATATTCGAATTCGACCTAGATTTCATCAAGTTATTCTGACCAAGGTCTTTCAAATAGTAGGTCTAGAAACGCCCTCTATAAACGTCTTATCGCACTGATAATCTTGTCTCGGTTATCGATTTTTACCTGGAAGCGTTTATCACACCGTGTATTTATCACGCCGAGCGAGTTAACTGGTATTTTGTCCGATAGTTGTATGCAAAACTGCCCGTCATTTTGTCATTTAAATACCAAATTTAAGAAAACAAAAATGGTATAATCGGAAAGCTGATGGAATTTTCTATAAATCTGTGAAATTAAAACCTTTATATATGATTAACTTTTGTTTTTACCGCGAGTTAAACATTGTCCATCCTCTTCCGTCACGCGTGTTTTAATAGCGATGGATGGTAATTTGACTCTCGATACTGGTCTCACAAAACTGTACGTTATTATGTTATTAAATAAAAAAAACGAAAATCTAATTCATAACATTTGAAAAATAACCCTTAATTTACCTTTTGATTAACAATTTTCCATCATTTGACCCTAAATATACAGTGAAAAACTGTGTACAAAATATCACTGAATCGCGAAACAAATCACCGGTGATGCCATTTTTTAGATTTTGAACGGATCAAATCGTCCCATAAAATTAAAATAAAGATGAAATACGAAATTCTAAGACATAACATAAGTAAATTCGACTTAAATCTATGAGAAAAAGCTGCTACATTAATCCTATGAACACCATACAAGTATGAAAGAAGCAGTTACATTAGATCGGTTTTCGGCTTTCGGTCATTTGTGAAAAAGCCGTCCGTATCAAGTCAACTTTCCAATGCGTAAATCCACCTAAAATTAAACATCGGGAAAAAATAATGTCATGCTATGATAAGGGAATGCATATATTGTATTAAGGATCACTTTTTTGGTCAAAATGATTGGTAAAATATCAAGATATACGTAGATAAAAAGTTTCAATATTTTCTTTCTTTTTCCAAAATTACGGGTACCCGGATGTTTGTCACGTGATCCGAGGCAGCTTATTTATCGTATTACGCTCGTTTCCGAACTATGCTATTTGAAAGACCTTGTTCTGACCAAGTGTCGTGAAGATCTAATGAAAAATGCAACCTCTATTGCATACACAAGGAATTTCCATGATTTGACCCGTAATCTAGTTTTGGAAACCAGATGGCCCATATTCGAACTCGACCTAGATAACATCAAGGCAATCATCATTCTGTCCACGTTTCATGAAGATCCAGTGAAAAGTGCAGTCTCTATTGCATACATAAGGTGCACAGATGACAGGCAGACGACAGACAGACAGAGAAGAAGAGAGGTAGTCAATGTACACCAGGCGATTATAATAACTCACCTTGGGCATTTTGCTAAAAAAAAAACATTTAAATAGCAGCAGAATATTTCGATTACTCACTTTTATTGCCCAATACTCAGTACACGTTAGTAGCAATACTCCAGTACACCAACAATTAAAATAAACAATACCCAGTAAACTAACTAGAGTTATGTTTTTATCAATATTTTGGCCAAGAAATAAAGTTTGTTGATTGAATTTTGAACACTTGTGCCTTGTACTTGGGCAAATAAATCGCTCGATTCAGATTATTCACATCTAAGCACATTTATGAAATAAAACGGTAAACGTTACCAACGGTCGAAATTTTCAAGTGAGCAGGCCATCATTTTTGTGGTATTTTAACATATTAACCTATATCATTTACAGCTCGGGAATACACTCGACTGGAATAGTCATTTAAGTATCCAAAAACACACAAATAAACACAAAATAATGTGTATCAGAGTAAAAATCGGATTTTAACTAACCTCAGTTGTAACATGTTCCTCGCGAAAACTAATTATCTGTGCTCAATTCAGAACCAGTATCCGGTGGTCGTTCATCCGCAGTGATAGTGTAAACTATACACAAACGTTTTGCTGGCATATCCTGGCACTACAAGACACCGCTGATAGTAGTGCAAGGAAATCTGACGTCAGAACATCAATGTTTTGCCCTGGTCTGCCTTCTCTCGGGACTTTAGTCCAGCATCTTTGGCACCAGCTTGGACGTCAGGTACATAGTGGACGTCACGTCATCAACAATAAGGCCCAGCTTGTGCAGGCACTTCGGGAGGAGTGAAATACCATCCCCCAGTACCGCATACAACGTCTCATTCGTAGTATGAGACGCAGATGCCAAGCTGTCCTGGATGATAATGGCGGGCATACTAGATAATTGAGTTTGTGAATTTCAATTTTTAACCCCCGACGTCACAATGGCACAATAATCATCAAATTACCCACAAATCATCATTTGGCAAATGTTACATTTCAGAATAGCCTTAACTGCATTTTACTCTAGGTTTTCTGATGGACTTTCACATTAACGTCAAATTATGATAAGAATGTTCTTTGGTGAGTTTTCATTGACCGCGAGTATTTTCTTAAACTAAATATTGCACGTTATATTTGCAAACTGGCTTTACTAAAACGACTCTTTTCAGCTGGTTAAAGTTATCGCATGCTTGCAAGTAAATGAATAACAGACCGTCCGTAGGTCAAAACCTTGACGTATTGAGCAACGGAAGGTGTTCGCTGAGCAAACACTGTCGAGTGCCTTAGGCCAACGGGAAAGGAATGAATGACCTTATTTAGGCACTATCAAATGGTATAACTGACACACACACTTTCTTATAAACGGTTTCCATAGCTGATATGTATGGTGATTTAAGTGTATATTTGACGACCATCGGTATGGAATAAACTTGTCTCAATAAGTTTAAGTGATAAGTTATAGGATATATATTCTGCAACTAATACTTTAATATAAAGTATATACTAACCATTCACAAGTTTACGATAAGTTAAACGTGATTCCGATATAATATAATCCATATACAACATTTGTACCAGAAACACGGCACATACGATAAAGATATATTTTGTTTTAGGAAGCATAACATCTCTAGCAAGAGTCCTCGGTTTTTTGCTTTTGTTCATGATAATTATCAAGCAATTCGTGCCCGAAAATACCACGTATAGAAGAAACTTTTATAACAATTACCAGATTTTCTCGCTTGTATTGATCGAAACTTACTTTATCTTGGCAGCTACGTTTTCGCCGCATCACGGGCAAATCGACCTTAATGACATTGTTCAACTAATTTAAGCAATGTATGTTTTGTGCACGGACCGGTGGCTTGGATGCAACCGTTGTTTTCATTTTTCCTTGTACAGTAAAAGCACGAAGAAATGTTTCTAAATTCTTGGTTAAGTTATTTACTGGTATACTATGCTGATTTATTCCGTATATAGCTGATCCAAAATGACCATATTGTTATTTGTTTTGTTTTTAGCTCGACTTTTCGAAGAAAAGGGGAGCTATCCTACTCGCCTCGGCGTCGGCGTTGGTGTCACACCTTGGTTAAGTTTTTCGCACCACCCCAATTTATTTCAAAAGTATTAGAGGTATGGCTTTTAAACTTACCATACTTGTTTACCATCATAACCTCCATCTACAGACAAGAATACATAACTCTGTCAAGGTTTTTGGCAGAATTATGGCCCTTTTTTGACTTAGAAAGTGTATTGAGCTTGGTTAAGTTTTTCGTACCACCTCACTTTATTTCAAAACCATTGGAGGTATTGCTTTGAAACTAACCATACTTGTTAACCATCATGACCTACATCAACAGACAAGAGTTCATAACTCTGTCAAGGTTTTTGACAGAATTATGCCCCTTTTTTACTTAGAAAATACATTGAATATGGGTAAAATCCACTTATTGCCTTAACCCTTTGAGATATTGCTTTGAAACTTTGAATGCATGTTAACATCATTACCCCCATCTGTAGGCAAGAGAAGGTAACTCTGTCAGGGATTTGTTTTAAAAATTAAGGCCCTTTATTGACTTAGAATTTTGGTTTTTCGTATCAGTCCACTTTTTGACTAAACTGTTTGAGATATTAATTTGAAAGTTGGAACACTTGTAAACCATCATGATCCCAAAACATGGACAGGAGAAGGTAATTCTGTCAAGGATTTTATTTGAATTATCGCCCTTTTTGACTTGGAAACTCAGTTAAAATTTTCATTCATGTCCACTTGTTGACTTAACCATTTGAGATATTACTTTGAAAGTTGGAGTACTTATGTACCATCATGACACCTATCTGTAAGCAAGAGAAGATAACTCTGTGAAAATGTTTCTTTATTTGTACTTAGAAATTCCTAGTTAAAGTATTGTGTGCCCTTGACTGTCAAAGTTTTGTTTTAAAGGCAAGCACTAAAAAGTCGAGCGCGCTGTCCTACTGACAGCTCTTGTTATGATATACTCTCTAAAATCGTCTTGAATGCTCCTTTACTTTAAGTGCTTTATACAACCACAAAGAAGTTGGTCTTTAAGTTTTTGTCATCAAGGCTAAATTTCTCACGACGTTGCCTATTTTAGTAAGCAATTATTCTTTTCGTCGTCCGTTATGAAAATTGTAATTAGATATTAATTGAACATATCAATGTAAGATATCTATGCAGGTTTTCTCATTCGTTCTTATATGTTTCAAGGGTATATGCATTCTTCACGGTACACAGCTGTTGATGGTCAAAGCACACCAAGTCAATACAGATTAATCAAGCAAAGGAAGGAAATACCTCATGTGAAAATTGTATATATAAACAAATTGTGAGCTGCCCCAACATCTGGTTTATAATTATATAAAAGCAAAAACGACTAACAGTGGAACTCCTGCTATGGCAAACTTGTGTGTGTGTACATGATTGTGTGTGTGTGTGTCGTGTGTGTGTGCGTGTGTGTGTGTGTGTGTGTGTGTTTTTTTTTTTTTTTTTTTTTTTTTTTGGGGGGCTCGTTTTGGGGAGCTGCTTTTTGTGTGCTTCCCTTTTTTGTTTTTTTGTTTTCATTTCAAGAATCGGGAAATTCAATGAGTATTTGCAAATACTGAAATAAAAGATTTATGGTCATAGCTGAAAACGTCAAAGTGGGACAGCTATGAGAACAGATCAAACATTGTTTAAACATGCTGTTGATCTTTGAATTTCGTTGAAGGACAGTTCATAATGTCTTCTTCTAGAATGGAAAGGGTGCTGGTCGATCTCGCCATATGTTGTCTGTCTATCCGTTTGCCCGTCCGTTTGCGTCATTGTCTGTATATCCGTCAAGAAAGCTATCCTGTCATGAACTAAAAACAAGTGATCTTAGAATCTTCACAAGTGGAAAGCTTACTAGTAACCTCTATCGATTTTGAGATCAGCTTGTGAAAGATGAATTTTTATAACAAGGATAGACAATTTCAAGTCAACCTTTTTCTTAAAAAAGTAATTAATTTCTTAACTCCCTTAGCTTCACACTAAGCCATCACGAGAATGACTTTCTACATAAAATTTCTATTCTGATATACTGTAAGTGTACTTATATTAGCGCAGCTAAATTTTAGCGCAAACGTCATGAATCGAGTGGTTTCGATTTATTAGCGCGTACTTGAACTAGCGCAACATCAGCAGCGCTAAAATAAGCAATTAGCGGTTTTAAGCCACCAATTACTGACGAAATACGGAAAGACTCAAAGATTGATGTGAAATACGTCGCAGTTGACTTGAAACTTACGAGAGTGAAGCCTCCATGTAAACTAGCTTACTATCGCCCATGAGAGCTTGAAAAACTCTACAATAAAAAATGGCTGGCGGCTGACTGGTCTTCGTAATAAAATCGACCAGACAGGCAAATAAACAGATCTAGTTTTAAAATAGGACATACAATCTAAATTTGTTCATTCACATTCATCTGTATACTTTACATGTTTATTATATTGCTATGTTTCATTGTCTTTGCCATATTCCGTATTCATTATTTGTAAATGGCCAAAGGCAAATTATTTAGCTGATTTTGCCAATAAACTTGAATTGAATTGAATTGTATAATAATTGTATATACAGTAGAATCTACAGATGGTGATAATTGTTTGTGTTGACAGCAGTAAAATGCCTTTGTTCTGATGACATTGTAGTTAGCGAGACCTGACAATTGGCGATCTGCTTTGAAGGTGTTATATACGATGTTTTACGGACAATGGCGAATATGAAGAAATTCATATTAATTTACACAAATATTTGACTTTTGCATTAAAGTTATTAACATATTTGATATTTCTATTCAAAACTTTCTGAAAAATATTAGTGAATAAATGCAATTATTGTCACAGTCACAATAACTTGTATTTATCTATGTTCTGTCGAATAGTAATTATGGTGTTTTCAATACGATGAATGATATCATTGGGGAAAGCCTTCCATTTTAGTCAAATATTAGCGCTGGGCATGAATTAGCGCACATCCGATCCCGCTAATAGCGCGAAAATTAGTACTCCGCTAATATTAATACACTTACAGTACACAGTTATGCAATATGCTCTATATAAACACATTCTATATTACGTACAACTATGTCAATGTAGGGTTAACGCATGTTTTTTCGTGTTATAACATCTGCAGAAACCCGAGGGATGGTTGGTGCCCGAGCCCGTTAGGGCGAGGGCCCAACATATCCCAAGGGTTTCTGCAGGTGTTATAACACGAATAACGTTCGTTAGCGCTATTCTAGCTAAATAACATAAAAATCATAGAAATAAAAATGGAACGCTCTTACTGGTACGACGTTCAATAATGCGCGGGACAACGTCCGTGTTGTTAACGTCATATTTATGACGTCACCAGCGGTTTTTAAGCCCGGCACTATTGACGCCGTACATGATGTAAGACTTGGAAGACAGGTCCTTGTTTACAATGGCCCTGTACTGCGCATAAATGAAAACGGGTTTAACGGCGCGTGAATCTCCCCGTTACACCGTTTTTTCTCCTGTTAAAACACCGGCAAAATGGGCAAAAACAGCACATTTTATGCTAGAATGATCACTACACATCTGAGTCTCAAATGCTGGATACACTTTAATGCTCAAAAATGGCGTCCAATCAATAACTGAAGAATGATTTTTACCTACGTCTGGCTCACATATCATGACTAAGCCCCCTTTTAATTATTATGTAAAGTTGTCCAAGGGCTTCTAGTCAAAAAATAATTTTCAATAATAATTGAACAATGGTTGGTCCTAGGATTCTCTGACTGTGTAGGTTTGGAAGGGAGTTTGGGATGCGGGATTCATCTGCTTTTATACGTCAAATAATTCTTCTGGTTACTGAATTAGTTAGTAAGAGATAGAAATAAGAATTGAAACTGTTAAAAAACAGTGTAATCAATGTGTGCCTATCAACATGTAATAGGTCGTAGCCAATTACTACAGCTCCATTGGACACAAAGTCTTCCTGACTGAAGATGCCATTTAGGATTTCTTCGAATTTCTTCTTAATTGGACTACTTCAGTTAGTTACATTCGTAAGCGTTAACAGTTGTTTAAACTCTGTTCAGATAATCTGTACAGTGCCGAGACGTGAAATATGTAAAATTTGGTTTTATTAACTTACGTAGTATTCGTAAGCATGGTGGACCGTAGTCAACTGTCGGCGACATGTATAGGGGTCCCCGTGTAGAAAAGGTCACAAATGGATCATTCCATCACAACAGTAACTAAAAGCAGTTTAGAATGATAACATTTACAGCAGGACAGTTTTTTGGTCAGTTAGAATTAGTAGTCTTTCAACTCACTCCCAGCATGTATCTGTTACATTGTACTAGAAATTACCATACGGCTTTTGTTATGTTGTACAATGTCAATGATTTATAATTAAGGGATTTTGACATATAATTATCAGCTGTAAGTCTTAAAGGATTGAGTGTTTTAAGAAAACGTTTTTATGTTCTGTGTACGATAATTTGTTCTTTAAGCCAGAATGAAAAATCAGTGTCACGAGTAACGTCAATGAGCACTTCTTAGTGTTCAAATTTTGAGACCGATTCCCTTCAGCTATGCACCTAGTGGCCTCTCTTATCTTGTATATTTCAAATAATTATTCTGTATATAGTAACATTCAATGAAGGGAAAGTCGTCACAAAATAATGTGTTAAGTTGTCGACCTAGGAAACATTTTGGCCTAAGAACAATTCCCTGCGCTAGCGAGTTGGTCTCGATAGCTAAAGGTTAATGCGTTTGCGTCCGTTTCAAACCCCAGAAGGAGCACGATGTGTTTCTTTGTACCAACACACTGATACTACAAGTAACTACTCCAAGTTGACCCTGTAAATTGGGTAGCAGCGATGAAACTCTAACCGCGTCCCCCTCGCAAGCGTAATAATATCAGGGATGAATGCTCTATAGTAATTCAATAAGCAACGGAAGCTTTCTACGTAATCAAACTAAGATACGTTCATTTAGACATTAAACAAAAATATGTCTGACCTTAGGGGCTACGCTGTGATTCCTTTATGTGTTGGCAAACAGTAGATTTAAGTGTTACATTGTATTGTCTAAAGCAAGTATTTTGAATAGAGGTGCAGATTTTTGTTATCCAATAGTTAATTATTTGGACATATCCTTGAATTGTGCTGTGATGTTAAAAACAAAGGACCAGCAATATCAATTTGTTCCAACATGAACTGCTGCAATGAATTTATCATTTGTTTACAAATAGTGCTTCAGTCTGCAAATCGTTACGGCGTTGTTAACAGTTAATGAACGTGACGTCTGGTCACGATTGGTTATAAACGGCCAGGGAGACCTATATAGGAATATTTTCGTGTAAGATTATCTAGAGCTCTTGAACAGATTTTATCTAGGTCTCCGTAGAATTCACCGAATTCACACAAAGATATTGACCAAATTGCGTCCGATTTATTTATAAGAGTTTGTAGTTGTTTCAAATCATGAGTAAGATATTTAATTCGACAATTTAAAACGTTTCAAAATCAATAATCAAATACTTGGACAATGTGTTTAGGAACTGTGTAACTCTTATTTATGCAGTATGTCAAATAAATAGGTAAAACATGGAATGTATATCATGATATAAAAAGATATTGCTAGTTTGTCTGTCAATTATATGCTATTTCTGTAAACCTGACAAGTGTGTAAATTCTGATTTCAAAATTTTCTACCAGTAATATGAGTTACTTCCCGTGGCGTTACACAGTCGATAAACACTTTGTCAATGTGTATGATGCTGTGATAGGGTTTTTCAACAGGTATAAAAATGCTTTTGTGTAAAAAATGAATTAATTTTGGAGAAAGAACATAGACCTGGACCAGTGTGATTCAGACGCATCTTTCGCGCACTCCTCCAAGTCGTTCAGGCAATTATGTTTGATAAGTATTTTTTTTATACGAGATCGCGGATGTACTAAAGGGTCCCTAGGCTTTCACATTTTTTATTTCTGCATGCGTTAGTCAGGGTGAAAGTTTCAAGTCCATTATCTGTACTGAGTTCATGCAATTGAAAAATCAGGGAAGAGACCGTGGATAAAGTTTCTGTATACATAAGCGGAACGTCACGCTAGGAAATTCATAAAGACATGAAAATATAATTGGTACTTCTGAAATTAATCACTCGAAACCTTTGCAATTTAATACTGAAGATATTGTGAATGTTTATCTTATTATTTCAGTCCATATTTTTATTGTTCTTTGTTGGTTAAGGTATAGGGAGATTAGGTGACTTTCTGTCCCGACATGTTGCAGCGTTCTTCTGGCGCGGCTTCTCGAGTTTATCTCAAGCAACACAACACTGTGCACGCTTTCCTCTTTAATTAAAGAGACCAAACTTAATGAATGCACATGTATGACAGTTATGACTTCCACGGAGTCATTATTACTTGTAGTGAAAACGAAACCTATAATTTTCCTCTGGGTGAAAATATTGCAAAAATAGAACTGATTTTTAAAATGATATAGCATTTTGATACCATGTAAACTGTTTTTAGCTATCACAGAAGCTTCGGATACATTTAATACCCGTTTACACACATTGTTAAATTCTAAGTCCTCTGATAGAACCGTCTATAAAAGTTAACCTTTGTCAAATATTGTATCTAGTGTTATAATATTGCTCTTGTGCAACGCTTACGTCGTCAACGTTTTTTCTTGCATAAACGTAACGTCACCGTTAGTTACTACCTTCATCTTTTGGTTTTGTTTGTCAGTGTTTAGATGTATATTGTGTTATGATCAATATCAAACAAGTAGTACGTTCACTGAACTCAACCAAGCAGGTCAGAAATGTTCTCAATCTCCCGTCCCGTCTTCAAAAGCATTTCAAGTTTCACTTTGCTTGGCCAGTGACAGCCGAACACTGGCCAAAGACCAGGATTAAAGTCGACATTCTGAAACGTATGAACTTTTCTTTTTCTTGAAATGTCAAGGACTGTAAACTGACTGTGATCTGCATCCAAGAGAAAACCAAAGGTACGTTTCAAGGTCGTTCCGGGTGTGTTTGGGGTGAGCGGAGTATGGGCTAAGTTGTATCCATTGTGACGACACCAGATGCAAACTTGCTTATGATCGTCACAATGCTGAGCACAGAATGACCAAGCGTTTGGCTGATCGTAAACATAATAGTTATGATCTATGTCACCCCGACGACTGATTCCAATTTCGAAAACGAAGTTTATGTTATCTAATGGGCGAACAATGTTGTACGTGATGACTGTTTCAAAGTAGAACTTCCCGGGCATGTGAAATGCACGATTTGCGACAACACCGCGGTACTTTTTTAGCTTCCGGCCACCTGGAATGTTCTGCTGCTTTTGTACCGTAGAATAGTTTCGGAGAACTCGGCGATTGTCGCTGATTTCGCGATACTGGTGCACCGTTTCGGCATCATAAAAGAACGATGGACCTGAAAAGAGATGTTAGATACACTTATCAAATCATTCAGCTGAAAGATCTATTTCAAAGTACATATGTATTTTGGTACATATTTTCTCCATAAAATAATGTTTTGATTAGATCACGTCACTAGTATTCATTTCCCTTTTACTGGTGGCACTCGAGTTACACATGCTATGCCACTCTGCAAAATTAAGTAAAAGACCTATAAATAGCGACAAGTTGTTTAAATTACTTACAGGATATATCTCCAAAACGCTTGTCATCAGTCATTTGTCGTGTGGTCGATGCAGACGACAGTCCAATGTGAGTGTGACCACGTGAAATTGCCAGTTTCTTCTGTTGCGTGACAGTAGATATATCGCCCATAGAGCGGGTATATAGCTGATACTCGTCCTCCATACGTTTGTTGTCGAAAACAGGACTTTCAATGTTCAAAACTTGTCGATCAAACTGTTTAAATATAGTAAAATACAAATATATTACTCGGACTACGGCTGATGCGGTCAAAATTATGAACAAAAAATACTGGCTTCTAAAAAGTAAAGTAATTTTAAAGACAGGCTAACTTACTTCACAGGTGATCTGACATTGTACTATCTACCGTACAGTGTGGCGATGAGTTTTCTCTTCTGGTCGTCATTTTCTAGGTTTGACTGTACTTATAAGAGCGAATTCCACGCAAACATTCTGTTAAGCTACATGTACATAACATATTGTTTAAATGGACTGAAAACGCAATATTTCTCAATATAAATTTAGAAATACAAAAACAACAACAACAACATCATATGCGCTTTAGTCAGAGCTATAAAATGCTAGATTCGAAACTTATTTTGACGGCATTCATGCTCTAGATTTGCCGACTATTTCAAATGCTTTATTTCAATTAATAAATGAAGGTGACCCGTTCTTTGGTGTTATTTTATTGTTGATGTTAACAGTACTTAGCGCGCTCTATGTTAGTTATTTCATTACATATTTTATTTAAAATTATTATATTTGGACTTGATACATGTAGTTTATCGTTCCTTTATATGCATTAGTATAAATCACGCGACTGGAATTGTTTAATAATGTCGGCTACAGAAAATGTTCTATTTAGTGGGAATAATACCCTTTCTAGATATTATATGTCTTTACATAGTTAATTACAAGTAAACTATATTTCTAAATTGTATATTTCTAAAACTGAACAATATTCTCACCTTAATCGAAGACATATTCCGCAGTCTATGCATCAGTGTACCATGCAAGGGAACAAACTCCGTTGGGTCCGTGTGGTTAAGCACGTGGAGTGAGAAATCTTTAGCGTTCGCGGCGCTATCTAGATAGTTTTCTATTATCTCTACATGTTGTTGAATATTTGTTTTCTTTTGCTCGCACGTGGCAGCAAGTTGATCCTTTAACAAGCGTTGTCGTTGTAGCAGCATTTTATGACATTTATCAAACGCAGCGTCAATGTCGTTTTCGATTTCGAGTTCTTTAATGTCTATATTTAGCAACTCTTGCTCCGTCTGCTGCAGTATGAATTTCGCAGACGACATGTCACTGTCCAAAGTTTTGAACAAATGATCCAGTTCCGCCTTTTTGAGCTTGTAGAGATCTTGGACATTTATGATTTGGTGACCCTTTGATTTCTCGTGGTCGCACACTGTGCATGCGGTGCAAATTGAGGTCTCACACCCGGGTTTGGTGCAATAGAAGGCCAGCTGCTGACCCTCGTGTCCTGTTTTGCTACAGAGAAGTTTCCTCCGGAAAACGTCAATACCTTGAAAAGAAGTTTTACACAGATTTATTATTAAATAAGTAAACTTATAAGAACGTAGTCAGACTTGGACATATTAATTCCCCGAGTGTAGATATTTTTACTTTCTCTCTCTACTTATTTTTTCTTTGATATAAGTTGCATCGGCCCATCTGTCTGTTTTGATTTCAGATAAATTGTCCACAAATTAATGATCTAGTGCACGAAAACAATCGTAGGTTAAGTTTCTATAGTAAATTTTCAACTTAGAAAGGCAAATGAGTTTGGTAGTGCGAAAGCGTTCCATTTTAGCTAACTTGTTTACCATTATGCTTAAGGTACATGTAAATGAAATATGCATGAGGACAAATTACGGAGCTTGAAATCAGAACGTTTCAAAGGTGTCATTGATCCACACTTAATTGCATTTTGAAAGATGACAGATGATTTGTCACCTAGATTGCATGATTTTCACATTTTAATGTAATTTAAAGCATGGGCAATCGACCAATATCTCAAGAAAAATACAAAGTATTTTTTAATTAGTATCAGCGTTTTATATTACCATGTTCTGTATTAGAAAGTTTTTTTTCTGCACAGTGGGGAGGATGTAAGATTATTGTTTTCATTCAGAAAACAGGTAATTTAAACTTGACGGGTTTCTAGTTTTGAATTTCTCAAACGTTTTATTTGCATTGTGATATAAATTAGAAGGATATTCGTTTTGAAAAAGGAGTTTTGTACTGGTACAGTTAATATTGTGGTGTTAAAGTACAAAACTAACACTATTGCTATTACTACTACACTATACCACAGCTAATACTGCTAATGTTGCTGCTGCAACTGCTACTAGTGCTGCTCCATTTATTGCTATTATTGCAAATCCTGAGCTTCTCCTTCTGTTGCTGCTACTGTTGCTTCTGCTACTGCTACTTTTACCAAAACTGCTGCTGATTCTACTGCTGCTTTCCTACTATACTTCTCCTGCTGCTGCTGCTACTGCTACTACTGTTGCTCCTTCTATTACTATCATTGCAACACCTAAACTACTACTTCTGTTGCTGCTACTTTTACCAAAACTGCTGCTGATGCTACTGCTGTTTTCTACTATAACTCTACTGCTGCTGCTGCTGCTGCTGCTGCTACTACTGCTACTTACACTGCCACTACTACTAGTAGGATTATCGTTGTTGCTCCCTATCGTTATTGGTATTTATGTTGTTAATGTCATTATTGTACCCGTATTTCTTAACACGAGTGCGACAAAAATCATTAAAGGGAAAACTGTTAAGAATATTGGATCCTTTCAATGCACCGAACATGGAACTTATCTAAAATGAAAAATAATTCTGAATATATGATATGTTATACCTGATTTTTGCAGCTCTTTTATAGTTAGAACACTATGCTTTCTTGATGCAAGACTTCTTTTGTGTGCCTTTGTGCAGTCTGGGCACATAAATATATAACATTCTTTGCAGAAGTCCGTGGCCGTTTGATCTTCCGGGCAATCCTTACACAATATCTCGGACGAACGTTTGCGCACTTTGATGAAGTCAATTAAGTTTCGTCTGGTTGTATCCTTCGCTAATCCAGCAATTCCGCCTCTTGGGAGAACATGGTCTTGTTTACATAGCGGGCACTCGATTGATTTAGTCTTAACGATCTTCTTTAAACAATGCTGACAAAACGTATGTAGGCAGGGCAAAATTCTGGGCACGTGAGTGTCTTCGTCAAATTCGTGCGTGCAAATGCTGCAGACGAGAAATTCCTCTTTAACATCTTCTGCTCGCAGCATTGCTGAATTTTCCTCTTTGTCAATATTTTCAGACTTAACAAATGTCCTGTTTCGATCAAGAGGCTTGGATTGTTCGTTCTCAAACTGAGGTAGTGAGTTCCGTTGTCTGTAATAATAAATAAACAAGATAATGAAAGTATGAAGAATGATAACGACATTGATAATAATGATTAAATATGAATTACTTCTTAGGAAAACGCTCATCACTTTAAGTGTTTCTGACAGCTGTCTTTTTAGTTATCATAAAACTATTATGATAAAATAAATCCTATGTAGCAGTTGATCTAGATAAATATCTATGCCTGTACATAATGGCGGCTAGTCATTTTTCATATATCGATATAAAATGGACATTATCGTTAAACGTTACTAAAAACGAAACGTTCCAATGTAAAACATGAATATCTTAAATAATAAGGAACAAAAAATAGCATGTTTTCTTTCTGCGTACAGATTGAAGATTTAGATACAGTGTAAAATATTTATCAAAGCATTTTTGAACTTTTTTAATAATAATAGCAAATAAAGAAAATGGTACCTCCAAAAATCCTTATTCGTCCTGCTTATGTTATTTCTTCTTTGAGTTGAAACCTTCTTTTCGCGTGCTTTCTCTCTCGACAAATCCATAAGGTTAATTAGTATGTTACCCAAATAAATAGCTCATTGTTTCAAGATACATTTTCAACTAATCGATGACGTCATGAGATAAAAAATTAAAAACGTAATTAAATCTTTTGTTTGTATGCTCATAAGCTAATAAGATTAAAAGTTTGCTTGTATTTCCTTTTAAAATAATATTTTTTATCGCGCATAATTTCGAACTTAGGTCAAAATTCTTTACTTGTAATGGTACGGTTTTGTTTAACTTAAATATTTGATCAAAAGGGTCTCGGTGTCGGATTTCAGACAGGGGTGTAACCGATAGTTGTGGCACTATTGTTTTACACTAATAGCTATAGATAGCATTGTTCTTGTTTGGCATATTGTTCGATACGCATTATTGTTACATTTTGTTTTCATTTGTCGCAAAAACTTTCTTTCTATAAACCGACTGAACTTCTCCCTCATTTAAAAGGTCAAGTAGGTTTAGGGGGCGGGGAAATCCTTTTATCGCAGTTTTACAAATAAATATAAAGTGTATGGCCAAACTGTTATCTTACTTTATAAAAAAATATGTTTAAACAATCTTATACGTTACATTATCGAAAGCTCTTTTGTTATACACTTTCTTAAGATTTAACAGGGTGCAATTTCAAACAATTACGTAGTAAATTAGCAGCCGGATTCAGGTGCAGTATTTTCTTGTAGAATCATGGGGATATTAGTTCGAAACCAAGCGCGACCGGCATCCTAAGAAAATGTTAGTTGTGCGCTTTGAGAATAGACTAGATTTAGAATAATATTTCGATATGATTAATCTTTTCGACAAATTTCGATATAACTTGTCTCTTGTTACAAATCCTCTGCACAATGTCCTATACTTTATACCACTCAATGTTAGAGAATCTAAATCTGTTTTTAAAAGCTCATTCAGAGTATAGTCATTTATAGCGTGCTCTCAGACACACGTGAATGCAGTATATATTACTCTTTCGCTTTTCAGTGTCAATTCTGTCTAATTCTGGTTTTCTAGGATAGACTTTTTTCAGAAATTTATCTAAAAACCTACACATTTGATCAGTTTATTCTGTATTAATTGTTTAGAGATCAGTGCAGTACTCTCGGGTTGGTATTTGCACCCTGGGATATGGCCTTCATATCGGGTGGTTTGTGACGCCTCTCTGTTGGGCATGCACATAATATATCGACATACTAGTAATAATTTGCTATAACGAAATAGTGATTCGTAATCTCGAGATAATATTTCGTTATCTCTTATTACTATTTCGTAATCTCGAAATAAATTCCAGAATTGCAGTCACTGTGTACCACGAGGGTCTTACAATATAGATAAAAATACGAAACAAGTTTATTTAAAAGTGAAAAAAACAAACTACATTTAAGTCGAAAGTCTTTGACAGCGTGTAAAGAAGAGCCTTGCATGCGAGCAAGTTTATTGCTATTGTTTTAGTATTTTGTAATCATTTAAACGAATAACTGTGTACCAAAATCTCTTTAGTTTAAACACCTTAAACATTCTGTTTGCATCAACAGCCTAAAGTCACATTTAATTTAGCACTTGGGATGTAGACTTATATTACCAAGAAATATATCTTACCGGGGTTTTCTATAAATCAGAATGAATTCCACTTTGTACAATAAATGTTTTATACTTTAGTTATCGACCTGTGTTTGCTTGAAGAGTCAACAAACGTTTATTAAAAATCGTCTGCTGTCAATTTCCTGTGCAAATTTTGCATTAGCTCGTGACTATGACAGTTTATGCCATTGTTAAAATCACGTTTTGTCAGATGCCCTTATGCGCAATGATTTCATGCCATGACACACACATGTTGCCTAACTGATATGGACTTATATAAAATATTTTGTTTCAAGTATATTTTTCTTAGAAAATAAACTTTTGATTTTAAGGTTGGGCTTGCAATATGTCTTGACCTGCCAATGGTTGCATTTAATGCCATTCAATTAATGTAGCACGTGCTATAAATTAGTTCTAACATATATACAAACGGAATATTATATAACATCGGATGTTATATTTTCCTGCACAAATTAAAAGATATTGATTTACTTATCTTACTTTTGTATCAAATTTCAAAATTCAATATAACTTCCTTTCATTTTAATTTTACCAAGGCCTAGTTAAGAGACAAATACCATTGATATAACCTACGAAGTCACATATTGATTTATAAACACTTTTTAAAACTTACCGAGTATATCGAGATTACCAGGGTATTTTAAACATTTTTCTCCACGAGATATATGTCCATTTCATATATCCATTTTAAGACACTAGTTGAAAAGACTCTAGCGACTGATGCAAGTGTACACGAGGCCTTTAAATGTGTGAAAAAATACAAGATCCAATTACTGATCAGGTCAATATGCTTAATCATGTTTTTTCGTGCTCACCTGAATTTCATGCTAATACTTGGGATCAAAAGATTATTGTAACACTGAATACATTCTTAATAAAAGTGTGACAAACCAGTTTTTCCGTAAATTTTTGGGCGTAGCCCAACGAGTAGAATGTGTAACATATTTTGAAATGAGAAATTTACGCTCTATTTCACCTTCTGATCGGTTAATACAGGGTGCATAGAATTACCGAAAACAACCAAAAATACCTAAAACAGGGTGCATAGAATTACCGAAAATAATCGAAAAAGACTGAATAAGACTGGAAAAGGACCGAAAAACAGTTTATGCAGACCGAAAACAACTTTTCTTTCAAAAGATAATGTGTCATTTATTATTTAAGTTAAAAATAAATGAAGGAATTTGTAAATAGTCAATCAGTACTAGCTATATAATATCATGTTTAGAAAAACAAGTTGTTTTCTGTGGCCGGCAGTATTTGTTTTTCGGTCTTTTTTAGTCATTTTACTTGATTTGTATACAATATTTACAATTTTTTTATTTATCCACGGACCTATATAATTATGAGAATGAGAATAGGCACTTAAATGCTCTTGCGTTTTCAGTTTTTCTTGAATGGGTTTATAATTTAAGAACGTATATTATTCATAACTATCAACATGGTTTCCTGATATACACATGTCGCGATGGATCTTGAATTACTATTTGGGACATATTTGACAAGTGACCGGTTAGCTCAGTCGGGAGAGTATTGGGTTTAACAACTTTGCAAGGGAAAGTAAATGGGTTTGTATCCCGGTCAAGGTCCTGTTTTTTCCTCACCTTGTGACATTTGGCGCCTTCCGAATAAATAAAATTAATTTTTACTATAAAAATCTAGCTACAAGTAACAATCGCTTTCATATACTAAAATCTGCGCCGACTATCTTTTTTAAAGGTAGTTCTTTTTAACATTACTGTCATGGTTTTTAGTTTCTTATAAAGAACGGTGCTTTCGAGACCATGATCAATTTAATATCGAAAGCGAGCTTTCTGGCGGGTTAATCTATCCATATATCCGCATAATTATGTGATTTATGCTTAAGACTTGGGTTGCAGTTACTGTTTTTCCATTTGCTCATACTTTCAATGTCGTTCCAAACTTTGAGTTGAGGCAAGCTTGAAACCATTTGACATCTTAAGTTGACACGTCTGAAAGACGAATTACACTATATTTACTGATCACATAGTATGAAAAAATTGATAACGAAAACGTTATTATCAACATTTTTAAATTTTATAGAGAAATATCCGAATTGCCTTTATTTAATTTGAGCCATGTTCTACAAACCTATGAACCAAAAGGGGCCGAAATAACTTTTGTCCCTGTTAACACTGTTTCTATCCTTTTCTATAGTGCTTTTACGCTGCAAGATTTTATTGTATGCTTTGCTTTTGTAGTCTTCTTGAAAATATATTTAACCGAATACTAGTATTCAAGATAATAAACAATCTCGTTGAAATTATTATAAAATAAAAAATACAACTCCGTGTGAACAACCAACCCAGCGTTACATTTAAATTCTATTTTAACACAATTATATTAGTCATATTAGGTCTAATGTGATAGATGAAATGAAATAAGATAAGCTATCTATTCTTCTACATGTATTTTAGCACTGTAATACGCCATCACATTAAAAGTTTCTTACCTCTTTTGGCATCTGATTTAACGTGTTTCGAATGGACATTGGTTAACTCTGTGGCGTTAAAATGTCTCTTACAAAATTACCTGCCAGAAGTTTGATGGGAAAGTATTGGCGTTTTATGTTTGACCATCCTTTCTAGATAGCAGAAAAAACCCAAGATAAGTTGGAGTGGCATGGACGTATAGCAAGGAAATCGTCTACGCAATATTTTTTCGTCCAAATTTATTCAATTTTTCCTCCTATGCGAAATAAAAAACCGTACAATTATAGGGCATATATATTGAATAAAAATGTGAATATACTAATTGAACACTGTTTATTTTGATAAATGCATGTACATAAATATAGAGCAAATTAAATACTTGATATAAAGACAATAAATCAGTTTGTTACTATAAACTTCATGATGACTTTACCTTTAGACAAATTTGAAGAAAACAAAACTATTGTCATTTAATTTAGTGCACAATACTGTCAGTTGCACTATTTCTGAATTTAACACAGAAATAATCAAAGGGGGTAGAAAATAAAATACTGTAACAATAACAATAAAAAACAACAACAACAACAACAATAATAATAATAATCTTTAGATAAAGTTAACAAGATACAACGTACAAATAACACCAAACATAAGCTCAAGCTTGCATTTGATGTTGGCGTGTGGGAGGAAACAGGAAAACTTCAGAAAACACACCTGCTCGATCTGGTTACCACATACCATCTTATATACATGTACCACCATGGATGAGAACTTAGTTTTCATTGGTGAGAGGCTAGTGCGCTAGCCGCTACTCGATGCTAACCGGAGAGCAAGGCATATCCCGAGTTCAAAAGTTATCCGAAATTACGACATCTAGATTATATCAAATAAATATACATAATAGTCATATTTGTGCTGCATGTACTCACGTTTCTTTTACATGTATATTTAATTTTGTATATTCACTTTTAAACTTATCTTAACAAGGGCACATTCAAAACTCCCTACCCTTGTATATGTTTGTTTTTATTTCTGCAAGGTTTAGCATGAATCTGGGTGAATGTTTTAAGATACTCTACTATACTTCACTCAATGAAGGTACACATGTAGTGAATATAATAATAATCATAATAATGATATGATGATAATAATAATAATAATAATAATAATAATAGTAATATCTTTATTTAAAGAAGGGTACTCATTTAGATACACTAAAAATACATATATCTAATATTTCAATGTGTCCTTGATGATAATAAATAATGATGCACACATTCATACATGTATACATTGTTCTACTACGTAACGGCAATAATATAATCTATTCAACATCTTAGATAAAATGATTGCTAAAAACACGACTACACTCATAAAGGCATATCATATAAAGTTAATGTTCATTCATCCGACTTAGGTTTGTATTGTTTCAGTAAGTACTGTTTGTATTTTTTTTAAACGATAACAGTGATTTAGCTGTTCTTATATAGGCTGAATATTTCTTGAGAGCTTTTGACCAACGAAACCCAGAAAACATTTTCAGGAGAATTACGAGGAGTGTTCAAATATGAATGCGTCTAAGCACATAAAAATGTATCCTTGATAGATTTCAATGAAAATTTTGACATTGGCCAAACCAGTTGCAGGTTTTCGATTTTTGAAATATTTCTTCAGTTTTCGAAGAAGTTGAGTCTTGTTAAAATTTGCCTTTAGGTACAGCAACCTGAATGGCAGGACCCTTATTTGTGAAGAATATGGCATATATAACCTTCTTGACACTCATGGTCCGCTTTGCAATGCATGGTCTTTTGCCAGACTTTGTTGCCCATATTTTGTTCTGAATCTTTCGTTTGGGCTCAAAAAAGTGAACCCATGTCTCGTCACCAGTGACGACATTTGCGAAAGACCGTGCATTGTAATTTGGAAACTGTTTAAGCAACATTTTCGCGCATTGCACGCGTGCCCTTTTCTGCTCATCAGTCAACAGATGGGGAATCCATCTAGCATAGATCTTTCTCATTTTCAAATTACGTTTCATGAGCTGCTCCTAATGAGATGCCAACAATACTAGCTATTTGCCTAGCGGTGTATCTAGCATCAGCCTAAGCCTAACATTGGAGTTTAACATGCTCCATACTTTGTGCTTTTAATTTTTTTTTTTTCAAAGACATAAAACAGTTTCAGATTTGCAATTAATAACATTGGCATTTACAGATTTAATCATACAAAATATTTCGGAGCCCTGAAATACGCTGCAAATGTGCCCTGCGTTACGTGTAGCTCTATAAACATATTGGCAAAGTTATTGAATGTGGTGAGCGTGTGGCATTTGACATACACTCAATTAAAGGCAAATGAAATTATTCCCCGTAGCCTGGTAATAATGGAGAAGTAAATTGAGAATAAATTACTTTCAAATAAAAAAGTGTAGCTTTTACCAAACTGTTCTACGAGTTTTCATAGATACCGTATGGAATATTGATAGATTCTATGAAAACTAATTTAAAACATGCATCTGAAAATATCGACCTCTTTAAGTACGACTTTTTAGTTATTTAACCCTTGATATATTACTTATTTTACGTTCCGACATGTAACTATAGAAACGTTATGCATTTAAAATGTAAAAGAGACTTAATTGAATATTATTTTGCTTTACATTAGTTGCAGCATGTAAACTTGCATACATACAATATGCTATTTACGGAGCTATTTAACCAACCATTTTAAATGACGACTTCAATCAGAAAAAAAAATGACACTTCTTTTTCTTCGATATTTGTGAAGGTAGAACTATTTGAAGAAGGTAAACTGAGAACGAATGAGATGCGATAAAATGGCCTATATATAATAAGTGGTAAAATATGAACATGATATTTTATAGCATACCGATACAAATGATAGCGTTATCCAATCAAGGCACTGAACGTACTTATAGGCATGTGTAAATTAAGTTTAGGCAAGCAATACTGAAATGTTAAAATCTAAGTGAAATACTAAAATTTTCACCCCAAACCGTGGAAATAATCACTCAAAAGTCCAAGACTTGAATTCATGATTATAAAACACTATATATACTACCTATTAGTGGCATATACTAATATATATTAAAACCGGAACGTTAATGGAGGTATAGAGGTATGTGGCCGCTATGTGGTTCACTTAGTTACTTTGGCTTAAGCTGAACCGAATTGAAAAATACTACTAGTCTGAGTAGTTCGATCCCGCCTGCGTTGAATAGACGAACATGCCCGTGTTGGTGCTATCCATTAGCAGCGCTATATCAATATTAACCACTGTACGCACAATTACCAACTTGGTGCACGAGTAAGAATCCCTTTATATTAATGATATTTCGATGTGTTTTAATTGAGAGAACATATAATCGGAATGGACGATGACGTCACAATGCTTTCGTCATATTCGAAACTACTCGGGAATTTCCGTATTACGAATTTACTATCATGGTCAAGGGAAGATAAGTTACTATGAAAGCTCCTTCTCGCTAAGTTAAGCCCAAAAGGATAATCGCTCCTGTTTGCAAAATGATATGCGTTATTGACATATCGCCACAACGGTCATTATTTTAAAACTTCAGTCAAATCAGCCGTGCAACCCATGAGCACAGAAGGTACACCAAGCACTAAATTAGTATGCTAACTCATAAACAGTAAATTCTTAAATTACTTCGGATAATTCATTGTTTGTGTATCCCATGTCAACGAGAAGAACGCAGCCTGCTTGTTTCATACATTCTCGTCATCCGGAGCATTCATAATATAATATCATGTTTGTTGAAAGCTCGAAAAACCACTGATGTATGAAGTTTGTTGAAATCAACCACTACAGTAGTAGTATAACGCGCCAGTTCACTGTTCTACACAGTGATCGAAAGTTTACCACTGTCGTACATTTTTCCGTAAATTGATAAAGGTTAAAAACTGCCAGTATGCTGATTTATGAAAAATACGCAGTCTGAAACAGAAAATTTAACACTTTTGCGGCATGTAGATTATATGTCGGTAATTAATGACATTTCTGTGAACATGCAATTTGATATCAGGGATTTCGAAGGCAAGTACAATGTACACTGTAGATATTACTCCACTAAGAACTATTTCTTTCATCGGAACTGCCTGTGTTTTTAAGAACTGCGTTTGAATCTTTATCTTATCTTAATCTTTATTGTTCTGTTCAATTCTGATCCCTCTTTCGACAACCGTCCTAAAAACAAAATTGCGCATGCACAAATGTAGTATGGGCAAAAACTGAAGTATGCAAGGCCTCACTCCTTTACGGAATTAAATAATTTGAGGAAGCAAGAGATTTCTTTAGAAATCATCCGTAAGCAGCCCTGTGTTAAGATTGTGTACACTACTTGGCAGGTAAATTTGTGTAATTGAGCTATACCCTATCCAACACAAGAATATTGTGTTATCTTGGAAGCTGTAGAATGAATGATGTTAATCAGCTACGGTGGAGTACCCTGTGATGCTTGCCTGCTCTTTTATTTGTTTACTTTTTCTGAGAAATGTGTGACTGTTGTATGTCTTTAGTCAGTATCGAGCATACATTAAGTACGAGTACTGAGCAAACTCCGGTCCTTGTTCATTTGTTAGTTAAGGATTAGGTTTATGTCTTGTTTGTGTTTGTTCTGTAATGTTATATGATTTGGGATTAACGACCATTTACAAAAAAATGTAACTGATGTTGCCCACACGATTTTGATTTGTGTCATTATGTAAATCAACTTGGTAACACTAAGGCTTAAAGAAATTACAGATTGCACAAAAGAATTTTCAAGTTCTTATGAACATTATAGGTTAATATATATATAAAAGAAGTCAATGCATTTGTGAACGTGTGGCTTTTAATATATAAACATAAAGGAAAATGGAATCATTCCCCGCAGCCTGGTAAAAACCATTTCTACGCAACAGTTGTAATTGCTGTCTTGTTCCTTGTCATTTATGGTGCTACGGTAGAAAGACCGTTCCAAGTTAGTAATGGTTAAAGATGCATTTTATTAGATATTGCAGTTTCATATAAACTTTTAACGATGCTTTGTAAAGCCTTATGTAACTGATGGTATTTCCAATACAGTAATACCATTTGGACCAATAATCTCTCGGCTTGAACATATCCGTATTTGTTAATACATGAATAGTTAGTAAATTAATAATTTCTCAAGTTATGCATGACTATTGTGTCGAAGGAAGAAAAAATCAACAGTTAATATTTATTAGCAACCAAATATTACACGGTCGTTACGTAGCTTTTTCTTCACATATAGCATCAAGGTTTCATTAGTGACGTCCATCGATAAATGCTCAAGTGCTTTTATGACAGATTCTCTCAATGTGTAATTTATAGGGTACTTTATGCAAATAATAACTGATAAAGTACTACAGTACCTACGGATCACTATAGTTACAATGAAAGCAGTGAGAGTTAATCTTACCGACCTCAACTTTAAAGCTTTTCGTTGGATACTAGTAAATCTTGAACTGAGTTCACAATCGAAACGTAGATTTTATTTTTTTTTGCATTTTATCATGTTTCATTTTGATTTGATTTATAAGAGCATTTATATTAGCTTGTTTTCTTGGATGAGGCCTTTCATACCAAGTGTATGGGTTGAGAACTGTAAATTTGTCATAACATTGATGTCTGTTCTCTTTGGTTTTAAACTTCGTATTAAGATATAGAAACTTAAAGGCAAATGAAATTATTCCCCGTAGCCTGGTTATAATGGAGAAGTAAATTGATTGAGAATAAATTACTTTCAAAGACAAAAAGAGTAGCTTTCACCAAACTATTCTAAGAGTTCCTATAGATACCGTATGGAATAGTGATTCTATGAAAACTAATTTAAAACATGCGTCTGAAAATATCGACCTCTTTTAGTACATTGTTTTAGTTATTTAACCCTCGATATATAACTTATTAAACGTTCATCCGAATATTGTTCGTCTATACAATTTATGGGGCATGTTCATTATTTGTTTAAGTATATGCGTAAAACATACTACTTTTATAAAGAGATAAATATAAATATCATAGTTGGTTAATTTCTTCGCATACTCTAATACTCAGATAGTGTTGGATAGGCAGACAACTCACAGTTCCTGTATATACATGAATCCTATTGCTCATAACTAACAAGAATATCATATTTTACATTTAATGTAAGAGGGTCTTTCTAAAATTTATTGGTCCATATATAATTTAATTCGAATGCTTCAAGTACAACTCTGTTGGATAAGGATGCCAATATGTACGGAGTATTTTCGAGAGGTTTTGAGCAAACCAGAGCGACATTTAAAGCCTCATTACTTATGTATTTGGCTCCACTACATATAAGTTACTGTTTTTGTTAATTGTCTTAAATAAACGGCTTAATTACAGACGAAATTTTCTTGCTGTGCATTTTTCTGTATTGTCTAGACAAGAATATAAGACATTCGCAACGTATTTAATTCTAAATATAGCCAAGAACCATTCCATTTTATTGATAAAGTTACTACATCCTAGCAGATTAACGAGCATTACGCCAGTTCCGCTTATTTGAACTTAGTGCGCCCTTAAAACAAATGTCGAATGATTCAGTTCATTTTTTCCTACGCTTGAGAAAAAGGTTCGCCTGCAAATAATAAACGTTGACAAATCTAATTTCGAAACAGCCTTTTACGTCTCTTTCAGCTAGGTTTCGTATCATTTGTGTAAACAGCTTCCTAAATGAGGAGTATTGTTCACATAATTAGTCTTTGATTTGTCGTCTGCCTGTAGAAAAGGGAAAGACACGCGCGCTTGAATGGAAGTAAAAAAGGCGCGGAACATTACTGATAAGGGATAAGTTACGTGAGAACGCGCAAACTCTTTTGGCAGTTACTAAAATTGTGTAGATATTGCAAAATATTTTATTTACGATTTTTGATAATGAACATCGGTAAAATATTTAAAATGAGAAAACATTTTTAAATTAACTCCAGAGCGTTATATAAAACGGAGATTGGTTTTAGCTTCTGAAAGAATTATATCGGCCTGAATCGTCAGTTGTTTAAAAAAGGTAGGTTCTTTATTGTTTAAATAAATTTTAAAATTGTGTGATATTTCTATGTAAAATTCAGCAAAATATAAGAAATGCAAAGGGACTTATGATTAAAAAATGCAGGTTGCCTTTAAGAATTGCTTTTAAGAACTTTCATGTAAATGAACACTCGGAAGAAAATAACAACACTATGTAAGAGGCTGCATGTCTATATTTTCAAATAATAGAATTAGCTGATAACGCTTAAATCTCTGCATACCTGCTAAGAAAAATATTTTAAAATGTAATATTAAATTCTGTCACGCGTCATTTCATTACATTTCTTTTTTAATTTCTTTTTATAATTGTGTTGATAATCCTTTTAGACATGAGGTAAAGGGTATATTTTAATCCACTTGAAACACGTGTTGCTTAATATTAATCAAATAGTGTTTTATGTGTATTCATTTATTTTTTATTGCAAAATATGCAGAACTTACAAAAGATATTTACCAAAGATCGGTATGAAAGTACGTATTTCTTTTCTTACGAGCTTGATATGTCCAATATGAAATATTCATACTTTCTTAAACTGCAAATTATTACAGGAATTAGAATCGCCGGCTTCATATTTTCTTTTAATTAAAGAAAAATCGTTTTTGTTAAACGGATACAGTTATTGTGCAAACCGATAGGTTTAAGAACTCTTTTTGAAACTGATGTGAGTAATATAAAAAAATTATAAAGGTAATTTTATAACGCAATTATAATTTTAGTTTTAAAACATAAAAATAATATGAGACATGTTTTTATTACAGAAGGGGCATACATTAACTTAATAAATACAAATAATGCATTTTGTGTGTTTAATAAAAATTTGCAAATTACGTTTCTGGTCAAACGTTGAACTTTCGGGACAAGGATAGCTACAAAATTTCATATATCTTTTTTTATTCAACGGTCAGTTTCCTCCAACATTGGTTCATTAATCAATGAAAGGATATACGTAGATGATTAAAGTGATAACTCTTTGGGCCTTTGAAACATTGCTTATTATGGGTCTAATACCTAATTTGAGACTACATTATGTAACTAGAGCTGCTTATTTGATATACATGTGCTGTTTTTTATCAGACAGACATAAAACATAATGTTGTGTGGTGCTATTGTGTACATATGATATCTTTTTGAAAAATAGGAAACATGTAAAGCGCACGAAATGATATCTTATACACGTTTCTATAAAGCAACTATGTTTACATGTACACTTTTGTTGATGCGTTTGCACGCGATGTAGTTGTGAAAATATCTGGTATAAAAATGTCGTTTTTCGTAATACATATTTTCGAGATTGTAATGTTAACAATTATTGACTATATTGGTCTTTTTACTGTTTAATTCTGAACTACCTTTAAGTGCGAATGCACCGAGAATATTATGAAATATAGCCATAAGAACTGTCCCCAGACCGACTTGTGGCAGTCACTTTGATTTCGCACACGATTTGATTTTACGATAACAGACATGCGACTAAAGGGTCAGTGATCATAGGGAATATTGCCGCTTTGTTTTACGTTTTTATTGAAAAATAAGTTCAGTCATTTTTATAACCATGAAATGGCAAAGGTTATAATTAATGTACAGATACCATGCAAACACTCCTTACAGCGTAACGGTTGATAATATAGATTGGTGCCCACTTTTCTATTTATAGATATTGTAAATCTAATATTTTCTGATGCAACACAGTTTGGTGGAACAAGTTACTTTCCCGACATAAGAAATTTGAAACATTGAAGTCACGTATTGTGTCTTAAAATTGTTCAGTCTATTTCCAAAACAAAAAAGAAATGAAAATGAAGTTTCATTGATAACATATACACAGTGATAAAAAAATTAAATGAAAGTAGTTAAAAAAACATTTTGAAACAACTTTCATAGTAAATAAATTTGACTCGTAATTCTGTGGCATATTTATCATTCACTCATTATCGCATATACCTTTAAATGTATCCCAGCGTTACTTATTCCAAGCGAAGCCAAGTACAAACGTACATTGTATGTGTAGCAAATTAAAACATCTCAGGACCAAACACTCTTGGAAATACAGACATATGTTTGTTGTTGAGAGGTGTTGTTCTTGAAAGGTTGATTCCTTAAACATGTATAATTGACGCAACGGGAAAGAAAATATGTGTCTTTTTAGGGAGGCCGTTGCTCTAGAAGGGTGTTGTTCGGAGAGGTTGGATTGTATAAGCTAGCTTTTATTTATTCCGTTCTTATCCTGTCCGAAATATGGTCACGGCAGAGAAAATGGACACTTTACACCTGTATTTGGTATGTTGCACCTAAAAGACTGTAAGCCATTTGCGCTTCACATTTTAGTCACTGAAAGTTGATGGTGAAAACGCATTAACTTTTTTTATACTGCATATTTTGTATCTTATGACTGTTTTTTTGTATACCAGGTTCTGTACATCTAGTGTTCAATCATGTATTAGACGCATTGAAGTTAATAGAAGTCAATTTCACATGAATGCTCAGATTTGAAAAGAAAACACAATATTTGTCTTACTCTTATGCTTTTATATCCCACTTGTAATTTATGGCTAAAATGTTTTTGAACTTGATTTCGTTCGATTATTACAATATTTTATTGACAATAATTTCACTGGCCAACTCTTAACAAAAAGATAACACGTGATATCAGTTAAGCAACTTAGAAACTGAACATTATTTATAATTCATAATTTCACTTTTCATAAAACATATAGGGGTAATGACGAGTGTTTGTCGGGATTGAATGTCTTTTTGTGTAAATGTTTATTGTTGTTTAAAATACTTGTACATTTGCCTCTGGTTGTACTTTTGTTTCTTTTCTAGAAGGCCACATTATAAATAAGTTTTGTATGTTTTGAGCATACCTTTTTGTGTAAACCTTCTTAAATAAAGATATTATTATTATTTTTATTATTATTATTATTATTATTTATTTTTTCTCATAAACAATAGCTGCCGTGTTACCCCTGCTCGCTGTTATATCTTAAAAATTCACCAATCATTTCGAATGTTTGATAAAGAAAGAATTTAAACCACAGATGAACATTCGTGCCTTGGTAACATTGGATTAAAAAACGGTAAACTGCTTTCAAGATGATCTCTCATACAATGCTATGAATTATTCAAAGTCTTCTGAGAGATGTTATATTCAGACCGCAACAAGACCATACTACAATCAGCATTAGCCACATGGTATTGTAATGCAAAATATTTAGACAATTTGAAATTGAATCTGGATTAGCTTCAGAATTTTAACTAAATTCCAACCTTCTTGAACGACACTTTCCTAGAGCAACACCTTCCTAAAAACACATATGTTCGTCCCTGTTGCGTCAATAAAATGAGAAATCGACCTTTCAATAACAACACCTTTCCACAGCAGACACATTTCCCTGTTCACAAGGGTCAGTTCGCTGCGGAGGGGTTGCTCTGCAATTATTCTAATTAATACACAATTCATTTGCATAAATAGGTCGTAGTTATTTAGAATGGCAAATTTTTGTAATTTTTACCATTGCATATATTTAAACAAGTTTTTGCACAATTGTTACGGGACCAACATGTAACTACACTCAAAGAGAAGTCAAGAGTCTAGCCTTAGTAAGTCCGACTCAAATCTATGCTTTTTTATCAATTATGTCTCGTTCGTAATGTTGAATGAACTCATTGAACAAAAGTTGCTATTTTATCACAATTCTGGTATTAAAGTTACTTACATTGGGAAAAAGATAAACATTAGTCAATGAATCATGTCCGAGAGGAATTTTAGTCAAGCAGCATTCAGTGATGTGCTCTATACCTGTTATTCGGTCAAACATAAAAATGGAAACAAGTTCTCTGCAACCAGGTATGCCTACATAACCGTCCAACCTCTCTGTTGATATTAGATTAATTATGCTGTAGAAACACTCATTATAGGCAAGTTATGAAAGCAAGTATTACTTTATAAATCCCTACTTGGCTGTAACCTGCTCACTTTGACATGGCTATAAGTTATTGTCGCTATTTGTTTGAGTAATTGCAATCAACGGAAACATAATTTCTGGTACTATTATATAATGGAGGGCGAATATAGCCGTGCACGTAAACGATCAATTTTGATAAAATAAGTCCTGTAATCTGCCTACTTATGCCATATGTGAGCGAGTGGGCGATGTTGGGGAAATAATTGTATCGATACATACATACTAACATGGTATTATTTTACATTTGTATTCAGACCAGAAATACACCCTGTTTACGAGTAAACATACATTTAAACAATACAAACAAACGTTTGCATACAAGAATTGCCAATACAAACAAGTGTTTACCATGGAATAAAAGACAGGTGAATCAGATATGTCTTATCAGACAAAATGAACGCAGACAATACAATAATGTTTTGTATAATGTTTTGTATAACAAAATGCATGTAATTATACTGTAAATACAAAGATAGCTTTACATGTAAGTACAGTGTACTCGTATATAAATTACTTCAAAATGGATCTTCTTCATTTAACAATGAATATATCCTGTTTTAAAGTTGGTGCATGTATATATTTACAAAAAAGAATGTATACTAAACGAATCTTGCCTGTTTCCTTCTTTATTGAAATATCGAGAGCCCCATTTTCAGTCAGCTTATTTTTAACAATCGATGCACGAAAACTATCATGTCTTGCATCTATGAAGGCATTGGGCAAATACTTCTGTAACATGAGTTTCAAAATGATTGAGTGGTACGAGTTTCATATGGAAGAGAATTTTAAGAGTGGGTTTCCCTAGGAAGAGCATCAAGGCAATAACCTGTTTAAGACTACGGAGGGTTTGATGTTAATTTAAAATTGTCTGCCTCATGATGTGAAGCACTCAATCATTTTGAAATTCATGTAACTGAAGTATCTAGTCAGTGTCTTCATAAATACAAGACATGATAGCTTTCGTGCATCGATGGCTAAATTTAAGATGGTAAATAATGGACCTCCCTCCTAATAGTACGATACAAAATAGAAAGAAATGTCTATTATACATTTTGTAAATATGATCATTATATTCTCTCTTTGTGTAATAATTTATAAAATTTATAAGCAATCAGAAGTGAATGTTAAATCTGCCTTTACTTTTTAGTGTTACGCGCATAGACAAAACAGAATTACTCTATCAGGTACATAGTCAACGTTACCTGTTGCCTTTTGTAGCCTTGTTTCCCTACAAATTGGAGGTGTTCACGTTTAAAGAAATACAAAATCACATTGGAATAATGGCTTTAAAATCAGTAAAACGCAATTACAGAAAAGTCGTTGAAATGTCACATGTAACAAAACATTGGATGATGTTAAATTAGTGGGAATTCTATTTGGCTCCCACATTTAATTAAAAATCTGCCTTTAAAGCAGTTATAAACCTTTCGAAAAGAGACAAAGGTTCATCTCGATGAAAGATTATTTTGGAATAAATCCGTTTTTTTTCGACAAATTAATTTAGAGTTACCATTAGCAGAATCTCGTGAAATTTTTTAAAAAGAATAAAAACAACAAAAATGAATTTGGAATAGAACATCTGTTCAGCCGGCCCGAAGTCGAGTTTACTTGGAAGCTTTAATATATGGCATGAACACTGAGACACATTCTTACATAAAACTTTCGAGTGCAATTTGCTGACATAATTACTAGGCATGATTTATAAACGGGCAGACAACATTGTGGCTACATAGTAGCTCACAGCATTGTCAGTTTTAAGATTGTAGTAAACTCTGGCAATATGATAAACACAAAGTGCGTGGCTTTGGAAACACGATATTTACTCATTTTTATTCTCCCCACCTACGACAAATAATTTTAGTAGGGTAAATATTCAAAGTTCTATTATTCAAAAACCTACTATGTTTTATATTAATTTGGTACAACATCATATTTTGTATCTAAAAGTGTAGTTTATTTTAAGGCTGGCCGTTAATTTCTGTTCATCTGTTCACCAGTCAGGTCCTATTCTTTTATTCTTAATATCTCTTTCATTTTTGACTGAGAAATAATTCTACGAAATTATTGTTTTACCTGAAGTATTCTGATTATGGGAAAACAAAGGCCACATTGGTTCAAAATGACCATCAATTTTTTTTAAAAATAAAACAATAATCAGTGATTTCTACTCCTAGAATAATAAACATTGCATAGTTATAACCCAAAAATAACGATCTGTATAACAGTTTCATTCACATTGAATAAAGAGGAAATCTGTAAAAATATTTTTGACTTATCCTTGTCAAAAATAAAAAATCCACCCTTTCGGTTATGTATATCTTAATTTGTATTTGTCAATAACAGAACTTGGTAAAATTTATTTCTTATATGCTTTTAAAGCATCCTCAGTGTTTTGAGCATCGTCCTTAAATATATACCAATGTGACCATTTTGAAGGGTAATATAACTTTAATTATCACATCATTTCCACATCACTAAAATGTAAAACATATTGGTCTACCCGACCTTCTTTTTCACAAAATTGATCTTAACGTACCCTGTATCAAATATAACATAGCAGTAGAACTGATGGAGTGACGGCCCCTAATATGTTGAATTAGCCCTTTCTGTAATAAAACTTAGACATTATTTATCTAATCAGGGGAGCAGTTTGCCTTTAGTCATCACCATACCCGGGTAAAATATTTGAGGGCATTCCATCTTTACAAAACCCGAGTATCAGGTCTTTCAAGGAACGCAGGAGTTACAGTCCTTGAATGGCTTAAATATGGTCAAAATAGCCTTGTACACCACCCATTTACACCCTTTAAACGCCAGACATAGTAATTATGCAAATGGACATAGTATTTTTCCAAATTTCGATAACTAGCTTGATATCCTATAGAATGCTAGAGTCGCAGCCCTTGAATTGCTGAAATTTTGTTTTAAAAAAGCATTGCTGCATTCTTACTTGAACAGATCTTATCCATTCAGCACAACACATGGCGAAAATATTAGTGAATGACCTTGTCTGGATACCGTCTACCTTAAAACCAAAGTGAACAACTGAAAAATATGAAACAGTCAATATTTTATTACCATTGGGATTTTTCTTTTACGACATACACCAGTTTCAGTTTACGACAACGATCGTAACCATTTAAAATCCTTAAGACTTTTTTGTAAATATAATACAGTTTTATCAATACGTTATCTGTAAATTTATTATTCTATACAATGTATATGGTTATTTAAAGTGCTAATTATTTAACATTTTCTGCAAAAAGTTGGTCACCGGGGCTTTTTAACCTATGATTTTTCTTGGTTCATGTGGTGAGTACTATTAAAGGAAGGTGATTTATCTAGTATCATTTTGGGCTGAGTGGCTGTTATAGACATATTTATAAGCCATACTAGTATGGGACATTCATATATATAACGTTTAGACATAGAAAAGACATACAATAAAGCTTGATTTTCTATTACAATAGTCATGTTCTAACATCAACAAAACAATTTGTAGATTAGTCCTGCTTTGTTGATTTAAGTGAACAATAAAGATTGAAAACAATTCCATAATTGTGCCAATTTGTTGACATATCGCATTTTGCGTGCACGAATTTGACAGTTTTTCATTTACACTGATTATGACATGGCGTGTTAAGCCCTAAGTAATGAAATCCAAATGAAGTTTAACAAATGAGATCTGATTGTAAACAGACTTTTTTGACAGAATATGAATTTCAATGACCGTAAATTTTGAAAATATTTCATTCGTGCGAACAAAAACGTCTGGAATGACAGCATGTCGTGAGTTATGTCTGAAAATAAAGCTATTATGGGAAAAATAAAATATATATTAGACTAAAAGCAATTATTAATCAGCAAACCAACATATATCAGGGTCGGGAGACAGAATCTATTCACATACATTTAAGTTAAACAAAGTACTTCTAACGTCAATTAAAATAAGAAGTACTAGTACTTTAATGTTCAATAGCAACTAAAATAAGTTTCAAATAACAGAAAGTATTATTAAAAAGTAAGTCTTATATTCATACATTCCAAAGAACCAGTCTGGTAATACCATTTGACACTGTAATAATTAGTTAATAGTTGATTCTCCGATTCAGTTTTGTAACTGAACATCATAACGACACATGGTTCTTTATTAGACGATAAACAACGCTTGAAATGATACAAATTCGATACTAATTTGACGAAGTATTACAAAAATATGAATAATTGCAATGAGTTATTGCGACATAATATGACGTTAGTTCTTGCATTATCATGTACACATACAAAAAATGTACCAGTCTGCGTGTCAAACGACGCACATTGTATAATCTACAATGTGTTTTAGACATCTTTGTTTGAATGAGAGACGGACCGAAGCTTTTTTGAATATTGATATGTATTCGTCGTTTATATGAGCAGATGAAACGCAACCAGCTAAATAAATGGTCAATGAGTCTTTAGCACTAGTGTACATATTTGTATCTTAGATGATGATTGTTCAAGCATATACTCCCCACGTTGTCTGTTGCGTGCAGCTCTTAATTTTTATGGCAGCTAAACATATTTTTTCGTGGGTATATAAAAAAAGATCACATACATGTATTATGTGTACGTAAAAATATATTTTCCAAACCTATTCATAAAAGTTGTTTGAATTAAAAATGTTAACGTAACATAACATTGGATATACTCAACAATACAGTGGAATTTTGTAGAATCGACAATTGAAATTAAGTCACTTATGTAGTAGGAAATACTGGAATTTCATACTTGCTGTCAAATTGAATCTAGAAAATGAGGTTTTGATGATAAGCTCATTCACGTTTATCTAAATAAAGTTGTGTTAAGATGCATGTCCTTTGCATGTTTAACATCAAATTGTCAATCCCTTGTACAAGTTAGTAAAGGTATTACCTTTTACATTTAATTTTACGTCCACGAGAACCATATTACTCATCAACTATAACATAAAAATTTAGATATAAATTGAAAACCTTAACACTGTCCCCACCTTCAAAAACCTCAAAGAAAGCTGCAGACATTTAGCAAGTTCTTTATCAACAAAGGTATCATATCTCATAAAACTTGAACACCTACTGGGAGTCATTTCAAGCGCGAATCAGAGACAAAAGTATATCTGATTTTACAAAGTGCTCTGTGTACAGTTTATTAGACTCTACATCACATCTGGTAATATGATACGGCAGGAACCCATCTCAAGATGTTATCTGTAACTCTCTGACATACATTGTTATTATAATTTCACGCTATCAATAACCTACTGGTATAGCATTCTCGGGGAAAATAATACACTTTAGACGACTTTGTAGGACCATATAAATGCATTGGCAGAAACTTTTTTCAAAACATAAAATTTGAACACGATATCGTTATGCTCATAGTACAAAAATGACATGGCATCCTTTCCAGACCAAACGCTTATATATAATCAATAAAATATTAAATTAAGCACGGACTAATTGCTTCCAACGAAAGAATGACATGTATACAGCCGTAGAATGGTTTCGTTTTTCCAAATTTAATTATCTGTGACAAAGTAATATCCTCATAGGGACGTGCAAAATGCTGTGAAATATGGTTGTTACCTGTAAAGCTTTTCCAGGAACCACGATCGTTTTCTCTACAATTAACTTTTGTCTTATGTGGTTCATTTATATCATGTTGTTGGCGGAAATTTGATTTTTGTTATCAAGTCGTTTTGGTAAACATTGATCGCAAAACACGATTTTAAATTGTTTCAGAATGATTAGATCTAGATTTTTTGTTTTTAGTTTTTAATGTTTTATCTTGCACAAATATGTACATGTAATTAAAGTGAATTTTATCAGAGAGACATGTTTATGTTTCTTGCTCTGTGAATTGTGGTCTATTCACTGCGTGTGTGGTGGTCTTTTTTTGCCGCACTTGGCGAAAACATAGACCATGACCGCAACCGTTTCTCACAGTAAGAAGATTTATCCTTCTGTGCATTATTATCCCAGCCAAAGGCGGAAGGATATTGGTTTTACGTTGTCCGTCTGTCCCTACGTCCGTATGTACGTCTGTCGGGAGTTATAACTAAAGAACCAATGCATAGAGTTTCATGGAACTTGAAACAACTGACCGTACAATAGCATAATTGCGCGGCGCATACACATATTTTGTTAAGATCGGACTAGTATATCCAGGGTTATTTACCTTTAATTGTTATTTTATTGTATTTTTTATTCAAAATAAAAGCCTAAAAATATATTTCACTAAAATTGGTTACCAAAATTGAATTATAATTAGCTCAAATAATTGAATGATTACTCTTTCTTCTTATATCCACCCCTACACTTCGTGATTAGTTTTAGAAATGAGGCCCCTTAAGGGGTGTTTTCTTAAATACTCTATTTAGTAACTTAGAAATGTTTGTTTTCTGAAACTAAAAGAAACAAGTACTGTTTTAATTAAACTTGTAAAAATTGAGTTCTGTATCACTGTGAGATGCTGAAAATAGAATAACGCCTCAGAGATGAGGCCCAAATGGGAAAGTGAAATTTTAAAAATGATTATTTTTTTCTGAAAAGGCTTGTTAGAATAGTATTTTGTTTGGTACAAATCATCAACTTTGTATTCTTTAAGAACAAAAAAATTAAGAAACTGGATTTGTACAGAGATGAGGACCTTAAGGGGATATAGCGTTTTTCCTATAAAATTATTCTCTATAGAAATTTAAGAATTCTTGTTCTCTGAAAGTAGTAGTAGCGCTTTAATCAATTACAACAATTAAGTAGTTATGACTGTAACTTGAAGAAATAAAATAGCACCGCGGAGTTGAGGCTCCAGTTGGGTGGTGAAATTTAAAAATGCTTTTTTTGTCAGAAACAGACACACAAATACACTTTCCAGATGTTCTTTATAGCTATTTGCTTAATTTGGCGGATGATATAAATTCACTGAATTTGCTTGCTATTTCTTTGGGTCTTGCTGCCTATTATTCTACGTGGCATCAGGGCATTTTATTTCTCATTCTTAATTTGTCTTGAAGTCATGAAATGATAACTTTGTAAAAGGGCCAAACACCCTGTAAAAATATAAACGTTCGAACGATATGTAACACGAGGCTTTTAGCTGATGAATGTTATTGCGTTTCTTGGATTTCTGTGATAAAGTCAGTAACAACAATAATAACAAGAGTAAATTTACTTTTTTACTTTTATTTATGATCATAAATGGTACATAAAACACAGCAGAAGCTGTGAAATATGTAAGAATGAGTAAATACAGAGTTATCTCTCTTATTTACAGAACTGAAAATTGAAAAGGATGAATTTTCAATTTTGGATTCTTTATTTAATGAGAGTAGAATTGTTATACAGATTCATATATTTTGGTTAAAACTATTAAAATGCTCACTTGTTTATAGGCATCAAATCGGTATTTACTTGTATATCTTTGTTGATATTGTGATGGTCCTTTTGAACGCTAATACATGTATAACATAAAATTAGTAGAAAATATAAAAATTGAAATTACACTGTAGATGACTTGGAAACGCCACTGTAGGTCAGATAATGCTCAGAATCAAAGGTATTTGTAACTTTTATCAGCCCTATACAGGTGTTTAAGTTTAGCAGGGTACTCATTTGTTTCCTCTGTACCCATTCCAAACCTGAACAATACCATAACAACAAGCTAATTCAATGAATTCATTTCCCCTGCCGAATGAAGTAAATCACTTAAAAGTTTATTGGTTTCAGCAAAAAGAAGCATTTTAAAGATTTCACAACCTAACTGGAGCCTCCTCTCCGAGGGTATAATTTATTCTGAAAGTAGTCATTAAGAACTCAGTTAATGTAAGTAAAATTAAAACATCACTATTAGTATCAGAAAATGAAAATTTTATGTAGAATATGTTAGAAAAATGCTGTACCTATTTCTACAAAAATTTTATGTAGAATATGTTAGAAAAATGCTGTACCTTCATTTCTACAAAATAACAAGAACGCTCTCATTTTCTAATACATAATTTGTATTTTCTAATTGTTAGGATCTAAAAAGATGATTACTTGTGTCAAACATAATCAAATTCTGACAAGCCTTTTTAGAATAAGGACAATCTTTTACAGGTTAGGTAGGGTAGGGGTTGTAGAGGATGGACTTAAGAAATAGTGATCATTTAATTATTTTAGTCAAACTAAATTAAAAAGCCTGTTTCAGAGAAATAGAATTTTAGATGGGTTGGGTGGGGTGTCGGCAGGGAGTGTAAATTGTGAATATTGGAAAGAAAATGCATTATATTACTTGAGCCAATTCCACTTGCATTTTGATAACCGGTTTCAAAGAAGTAGAATTATAGTTTTTTAAAATTGAAAATACAAACGAAGTATTAAAAGGTTAATTACTTTCGAGATGCTTGGAAAGTCCTATCGAAAGTTGAGCGTGCGTCACGGCATTATGCTGCTGTATATTCTATTTTAAGTGTCCTGAAATTCTATACATGGTTCCTTACTTATGACTCCGGACGGACGGACAAACAGACAACGCCGAAACAGAATCCCTCCGCTAACAAAAGTTCTGTAACTCCTCAATACGAGAACAAACTATGTAGAGCATATATCGATACAAATCCCTCTAGTGTAGGCTAATATTGTCAGCGACTTTATCTGGAAAAGAATGAAATGTACACTTTAAGTATGACAAGAGCCATATTAGACATGGCCACCCTCTGCCGAGTGCTCTTTCTATGACCAAGAAATTTTTGGTTAGAGGAATTGATATGGTATAGGTTCTTATTTAATAACATATTAGTAGTAATCACGTGGTGAAGGTTATTCACCTGCACTTTCTCTGTGTTTATGCTGCAATTCTACGTTAAAATTCTAACATATGACTATATGAAATTTGAATCAATTCAGTTCAGTGTTTGAGGAGTTATGGCACTGACAAGAAAAAGTAATAAAGGGAGATAACTCAAAAATAGGACAAGCTAGAGTTTAGGTCATTGTACAATGCATTTTCTTTCGATGCCTTCATTCTGTGTGTAAAGTTTAAACAAATTCTCTTGAGAACTTTCAGTCTTATGTTCGTTTTAGAGATTGAACTGTGTCTTAATGTCCTCTTTAATTGTATGCAATTTAATCAAATTCGGTTCAGTACTATGGAGTTTTGGCCCGGACAAGAAAAAGTAGTAAAGGGAGACAAGCTTTAGCTAAGGTCCTTGTATACCGCACTTTTTATTAATGTCCTCTGTCTGTGTGTGAAGTTTATACCATTTTCCTTGAAGACTTATGGTCTGGACAAAAGTTTTAATTGAAAAATCAATAAGAGAAAATAATTGAAAAATAGGACAAGCTAGAGTTAAGGTTATTGTACACTGCACTTTCTCTCAATGTCCTCTGTCTGCTTGTAAAGTATAAGTATCCTCTTGCATACTTTCAAAGTTACAGCGTCCTTTTATAAGTGAAGTAGAATGTTATGTTTCATAATTTCGAACCACTTATTTTGGGAGAAATAATGTGGACAAGCCGTCGTTTTGTTTGTACTCCGCAATGATATTAAAGCAGAATGTGCTTTCCATATAAAAACATTATTTTGTATCTCATAGGCATAGTTCATAAATTATCAAACAGTTATTATCCAAAACATTATAATTGATGCAAAATAGTTCTTATATGTTATTATGTACCTTTACACTTCATAGTTCATTACCCAAGACGTTATTGAAAGTATAAAAATTACGACAACGTTTTGCGAAATCAATGAAAAAACTCAACTTTATGAAAGGCCAATAGCTCTTAAAACTACGGACTTAAGTTTCGACATTATGCACTACTATGCTTAATAAATAATGCTGTGAAGTTTCATTGTATACATATTCACAGTTTCATAGCTATAGAAATATTGTACATGCTAAGAATTTATTGAATAAACTTGGATAGTGCGATCTGTTGAAAATAGCCAATGTCAATGGAAGGCAAAGATTGGATTTCATACGCACCTTTGATGTCATATGTTGTCGGGGCATCCGAATGGAGCATTCTACTGTCCACTGTACTTAAGGTGTTTGATAATATCTGTAAGGAACATTATAGACAAAATGTTGTGGAAGAATGGTCAATTTGCCGGCAGTGGCGCAATGTTCCGGCAGTGTGCTGAATAATTAATGCAATTTAATGCGGGTTATTATATAGAAAAAAGACAGACTCGATTACTAGCCTTTGCCATTTTTGCCACTGTAATTTTATATTACTGACGCCAACACGTAGGAGTTTAAAACAAAAATGGATTAATATATTGCGGAAATTAAAATGTGAAAGGCCAGAGACTTGTATCCTCTTATTATGTAATATTCTGCAATGGAGCCAACTGCCTTTTAAAGCAACCATTAGCATTTTGTTAATTTAAGATACCTTACAATTGCATCAAGTATTAAATTCAACAGCTCTTAACGCAAATTAGGACACGTCGTGCATACACATACATATAATTATTTATAATGGTGAGTCCATTCAAACATACCAATTATGATAACCAGAAAATATCTAATTTGCATCTTCGGTGCTCGCATTTTCATTATTGAACGCAATATAGGCAGAAGCACTACTATGTAACAGCAATTTATTCACACAAAAAGCAGATTTATATAATTGATGTTTAAGTACAGTGAACCTTGCCCTTGCGACCACCTGTGTTAGCTAACTTTATTTTTCCCCCGTGTACTTTAAGACGATAGCAATTCATTCTACGTGTTGTAACATATCCAAATTAAAGTTTTCCTTAAGTGGTCGCTTTAGACAGGTTCACCGTATTGTAACAAATCACTATCTACGATTTTAGTAAAGCTGCACCACAACATATCCATATGCAAATGATATCATTGACTTCATGGGCGTAAATACATAAGTGGTAGTTTGTAATAATAACAAAGTCAAAGAGACCCAGACAAATTAAACTTCACCATAAAAAAACTTGTTTTACTACACTCGGTACTTCTCAAGTCTTTAAATATATTAAATGTAACACAATTTGTCTACAAAGATGATTGGATTTCTTTGTTTCTAAGACAAAAACTTAACGCAATTTAGCAAATGAAACTGACCTGGTATGGCCTCAGAAAATACCAGACCTACCGATCGATCAGAATCCAGGTCAGCAACCGTAGCGAGGTACGTGATAAATGTACAAAAAAAGATCTTAACCAGAAACTGTTTATTAAAGCGGATGAACTTGAATCAGTTTGGATAGATATTAAGTTTAAAATAAGTAACTTAAAACTGATTCCCTTAAACGGTATGTATAGACCACCAAACACCCGAGAATATTTGTTCGAAATATATGAAACGCAGCTCGCACAAGCAGACAATGCAGATATTGAATTGATATTCTTGGAGATTTTAACTTAAATTACAGCCCTGATTAAGGATTTCAAAACACAAAATGGGACACAATTTTGTTAAAATATGGCCTTAAACAATTGATAGAATCTCCGACACGAGTGACAAAAAGAAGTTCATCAATTATTGATCATATTTATACTAACAGTTGTCACAAAATAACAGAATGTTTTGTATCAGAAATTTGCATCAGTGACCATTATCCGGTATGTTGTACTATTGGAAATAAGGTTCGAAAGATTGATTCAAATGACAGTCATTAAATCATAAGATATAGAAGTTTCAGTAAATTTAATGAAGCAAATTTCCACAGTGACCTAATGTATACAAATATAGATTGTATCGAAATGATCGATGACCTAAATCAAGCTTTAAATATTTTTTATCATACAATAAATTTTGTTCTATTGAAACATACTCTAATGAAAGAAAAACGGATTACACGTGAGATACAACCAGAATGGTACAATGAGGAAAGGGAAAATGCAAGATTGATGCGAGATAAATTTAATAAATCCAGGCAATGGGAATGATACAAATGTGGAGAAACAAAACTAATTATTTAATTAAACAAAGCAAACAAAACTTCTTTAACAGAGCTGTTAAGAATAACAAGATCCGACGCTTCTTTGGAAATCTCTTAGAGATATTACAAATGAAAAAAAAGTTGTCAAAATATCATTCTAACTAGTATGATTCAAGATGGAGAAAATGCCATCGAAGGGTATAAAAATGTAGTTGAAAAATTAAATGATCATTTTATTAATATTACAAATACCATTAAAAATAGATTTATTACAAATACCATTTAATTAAAAATAGATTTTAAATCAAAGAACTACTTAAAACTTAAGAACCATTTATCGACAAAAAACTAAAAGGAGTTGTTTTAAAAATGGGCCTATAACACCGTATCAAGTACGGAAGTACATAGATAATCTTAATGTAAATAAATTAACGGGAATTGATCGCATTTGGCAACGTATATTTACATCTTCTGGGGATAACATAACTGTTGCTGTTTCGTCGATAATAAATATCAGTATAAAAACGGGCACTTTTCCTGATAGAATGAAGGAAGCATTTGTTTTACCAATACACAAGAAAGGTCCTAAGAAACTGACCAATTTCTATTTTACCTACAATTTAAAAAATCTTCGAAAAGCGCATTGCCACTCAGTTACATGGTTTCATCGATAAAACATACATCATCCATGAATGTCAAGTAGGTTTTAGAAAACACCATTCTTGCCAAACAGCTCTTATTCGTCTGATAGACAATTGGTTAAAGGAGCTTGACGATGGAAATGTGGTGGGGACGATTTTCTTGGATCTAAAGAAGGCTTTTGATTTAGTGGACCATAACATTTTAATCCATAAAATTGAACTTTTTAATTTCTCAAAATCATCAGTATCGTTGTTCAAATCATGTCTGGACAACAAAACACATCCCGGAGATTGCGGGTTCGAGCCCCACCAAGGTCACGACCGTACCTCCTCATATGACACCAGTACTGGTTTTTCCGGGAAGCGGACTCGAGAGTGACTCGAAAAGCTCAAAGCTTTCTTCACAATCGAGCTAAAATAAATTTGTTTAAACTAATAAACAGAACACAGATTGTAAAATATGGAAATATTGTTTCCACGAGCCAAACACTTGTATCAGGTGTACCACAAGGTTCTATATTAGGTCCACTACGTCTTATTTTCTACGTTACGCAAATATAGACATGTATGCTGATGATACGACAATGTATGCATCAAACAAAAATATAGTAAGTGTAAGTAACAATACTGCAAAGTAATATTGATAATATAAATGTCTGGTGTAAGAATAATTATATGGCAATAAAACTACGTACATGTTAATAAGCACTACTGGAAAGAAAAGCCAGGCAAATCAAATAAACCTTAAAATTGATAATGTAGATGTACAAGTCAAAACTCAAAAATTGCTCGGTGTAAACATTGACGAAAACTTAAAATGGACTGAACAAATCAAGCACATTTTGCAGAAAACTTCAAAATAAAATTGCCTTTAAGTTATTAAAACGCATATCGTTCTTTCTCACCTCAGAAATGAAACACATGTTTTACAATGCATATATACTGTCTACCTTTGATTATGGATGCATTATTTGGAATAAATGTAGTCAAAAGAATCTAACTAATTAAATAAATTACAGAAAAGAGCTGCCAAAATCATTCATAATAAATCGATTAGAACGCCTACAGTACAACTACTGCATGAGTTAAATCTTTTTCAAACAGATGTACATATCATATTGCATTGATGGTTTACAAATCAACCCAAGGACTCACTGCACCATATATAAAATACCTAATCACATTTTCAAACAACGAACATTATAGTTTGAGGTCATCGACAAAAAAAAACGATTTAGTACATCCTAGGCCAAAAACAAACTTTTTTAAACAGACATTCATGTTAACAGCCATGGAAGTATGGAATGATCTTCCAGATATTGTGAAAAATAAATCAACAGTTCATACATTCAAAACAATCTACAGTTAAGTTCATAGCAGCCAGAGTGCCTGCTAAGTATGAGAGAAGACTGAAATATTAATTGATTTTGTAATATGATAGTTTTCGTAAATTATATATTCCATGTGATTTTTGTATATTTTTCATGATTATTTTGCTCACTTTGTGATTTCCTTTGAAGGCCATTGTAAATAAGATTGAACTCTATTCCTTGTCTTAATATGCTACCTTCATGAAATAAAGAATTTATTGTTACTATTATTTTTTTAAAAAGTGTGATTTGTTGTTCTTATTTTGAATCCTTATTACACAAGCCAGTCGTCGCAGCTTTGTCATTTTTACAATGTCATAACAAATAGCTGTCCTCACTTTCTAAAGGCTGATATTTGGATAAAATCGAAATGCAATTTAGCCTATCGCATGTGTTGAAACATACAACTTACTTTTTATTGCTACTCACTAATCATGTTCCGTAAAGTTCAAAGGCATTTCAATGTTACATACTGCCATCCCTTTCTTATAAGGCATTCTGCCTAAAACTATGAATATCTGTCGTGTTTGTGACATATTTCATAAGCGTATGGTTTTCAGTTTTATTAAAGTATATGTAACTTTATCAAAAGTGTAAAATGGGACAAAAGCTATTTGTTTTTTTTATTTTTCAAAATATGAACTGGTCATTGTTTTTTACTGCAGCCCTCTTTCATGGTGTTATATTTGTTCATAATTTCAGTTACATGTATGTCAAGGGTTTTTTATTTGCATGAAGCTGAAACTGATTCCAGATACTGAATAGCTTGAACACATAATTATGTGTTTATTTCTTGTAGATTTTTAATATAAACTGATAACACATCTATTTCAGATATGGAGAAGTTGCTATTATATACAACATGCATATGTTACATGGCATTGCATGTGACAGCCATTCCAATTTACGCTGGTGAGAAATCTAACATAAATGATATATACGAACTGTGTAATTCTGCAGCCATACAGAAGGTCATTTCCGGCTCTGCAGATAATCTATCAGACTTCCTGTTGAGCATGCGTAGTGGAAACGATGTAAATGCAATCCTGTTTGCATTATCACGTAGTGAAGGAAACGATTTTCCTGAAACTCCAAGAAACAAACTTAGCGATTTCGGAAAAGACAATCAGTTGAGAGAAATTTTAGATTCTCTAAATGACCTCAGAAAAGCCTGCGTATTTGAATACATATCGGGAAAACGACAAAGTGACAATATGAAAAAGGACGCCGAAAAATACGAAGCTTTGGACTCGAATAACTTCTCGGACTTGAGACGATCAAGTTTACTAAGTGCTGAATCGGGACGTTTTAGTCAATCTGTAAAAAGAGATCGTGCTGCAATAGGGCTGAATCCAACCGGCTGGCGGAGACGTCGAAGTGATGTGAGAGATCATGAGGACGTAACAAAGTTCCTACGTAACATGAGGGAACTTCTAGAGAAACGGGAGAGGCTTTCTTTTAACCCGACAGGCTGGTAGAAGCCTAAGTTGTACGTTTTAAAAACAAACTGAATCGTTTGTTAAACTTTGCATAAATATCTGAATTTCTTAACAATAAAGTATTGGTTTCTAAACAATAAGCTCACGTCTGTATTAGTTTGATACATAACATCCTTTCAGGCACTTTGTTGTGTGATATCATAAAGTATTTCCTTTTCCTAGAAAGACCGCTTTCAAATTGGCACCTTTCTTTGTGATGTTTAAGTTGTAAGATAGGCAACATCGGTTGGAACGTTACAGACATTAAAACTGACTATGAATTATCATGAATAATTTGGATATCTTACTTTCCTATGTTTTAGGATATTATATTCGGTTTTGATAAGCTTGTTCAGTTTGACCTACGTTCTTACCTAATTGTTTTTCTAAAGACAAACTTTCAGTGCCCATTAAGGACTAGATTTATTGATGTTTTACACATTATCTTGAATTCATATTGGGGATGTGTTTAAATTATTTGGCTAGATTCTCAGCAGCGTGTATAATTTTTTTCAGTCGTATCCTCTTTTCTGACAGTACATTTTGCGACAATGTTTTATATATTGCAACTTTATGTGCTTAAATCAAATGACTTTGTACATTTTCGTTTATAATTCAGTCTTTTCTGATTTATTTCGCAAAAAGTCTAGCCAAACATTGAAATGAATATTATCGAAGAAATAAATGCCGATCAGAAAAAATGGTTCCATTATTAGACTTATATAATAACTAAAACCAATGTTTCTTTGACCTGTGAACGAGACTCTTTTTGCACTGTCAACGTCTTCAAGTGTATCAAGCCTACTGGGGGGAAATAAATTCGAGTAAATGTAGATGAATGCAATGTGCAAGTCAAAGAACTGAGAACAATTATCAGTTGCAGAAATTTTAAAATGAAATTCGTTTACCTGATTGTGAAACAGAATTCATGTTCTTCATGATAGCCATATTGTTACATTTATTAATTACTACTGAATGTCTTTTATGCATGAGCATCAATATATTCGCTGTGTTTGGTCAACATGTTTCAAATGGATTTCGTTCACCTGATTGTGAAGCAGAATTCAAGTGCTTCATGATAGCCATATCTTTACCTTTACTAATTACTCCTAAATCTCTTTTATGCATGAGCATCAACAGGTTCGCTGTGTGTGGTCAACATCCTCTTAAAGAAGTTTCAAATGAATTTCGTTCACCTGATTGTGAAGCAGAATTCAAGTGCTTCATGATAGCCATATTTTTACCTTTACTAATTACTTCAAAATCTTTTTTATGCATAAGCATAAACAGTTCCGCAGTGTTTGGTCAACATCCTCTTGTAGAAGTTACAAACATGAAGCTATATTTGGGTAATTAAAAAAATGAATAATGAGTATTATATATGATCAAATAACTAAATGGTCCGGGTAATGTATTAACAAAGTCGTAACCTAAGAAACGAAAATGTCAACTTCCTTAAAGCTGATGTGTTACATTGAACCTACAATATATATCGGCACTTTTTATTAATGTATATAACAATAAATTTGATTTCTTATATTTAGCGTATCAGTTTTTGTCTATAAACTATTATATGTAATACTGCTGAGTTGGAGTACCAAGCAGCTCTCATGCCATTACTGATACCTTTTCATAAAGGAATGCCATTATTACACGGTGTCGCACCGGCCATTTTTTCCCTCCTTTTTATAGTAAATATTATTAACTTTCGCACATTTTCTGTGACTTTCACAACAAAATTCAAGCAATCACGCTGCCCATATTTCTCATCTTCGACAAAACCACAGTCAAAATGAACCTAAGAAAATGTTACATGTTCAACAATGAACTGTTTTGCTATCACTCAAAAACTAAGCAAACTGTCATGCATGCTAGGGCAATGCTGGAATAATATTTCAACCCTATAATAAAATGTAGTCATGAAAAACACAGGACAGAAGTTTCAACAATAAAAAATGCCAAAACATTACACAGCAGCAATAAAAACAGTTGACAGTAATCCAGTTCAAGTGGGGACAGCTTAAAACGGATCACATGAACACTTCATAGGCCTATTTTCCAAGGTTAAACGACACGGAAGTACTTATTGACCGGTGCGACACCAGATACATTTGTAAGTAATCCTACATCATGGCTAAAGATACGTCTTCAGTTAAGGTGAAGGATCAGACTACTTTTAAAGTCCCAGAAGCACTTTTGGTGTAAAATTACCTATAGCTCTTACATTATCAGGAAAGATGTTGCCATTGAAATTGACTGGTTTTTTTTTTAGGAATAATACTCCTTAGGCAATTTAAATCAAAGGTATATGCTATATAAACAAAAATGTAGTCTTTATGTATAGCGCACAATATTTTCCATGAAATGAAAGGAGAAACTTATGATCACATTAGACTCGAATTGATATATACAAAATGTATTTAATATAGTAATATCTGCTACTGCATTGTGATACAGCTGAAACGTGAAGCCTTGTTACTTCTGAAGTTCATTTTATGTCAGACATGACTTTTAAAACAGGGTAAGTGCCACAATGATCGCGTTTTGATGATTAACAGTCGTGAAAGCTGTTATCGAGAAAAATGGCGTTTCCCATAAGTTAAGAATTGTAATCTTCATCTGTCAGCTTCCAATTTACTGCAAAGAACAATGCCTAAGCAACGGTTGTGGATTACAGGTAAAAAAACTCCTTTTATTCCCTCCTTTACAAACGGATATGTTGCATTTCTGTTTTCCAAATAAAACAACTGTTAATGAAATGTATAGGAAGAGCGAACTAATTCTCCTGATATATGAATAACTAAAGTCTACCTTCATACAACAAAAAACTGTTACTATTATTCATTTTTATTGACTGATCAGCAGCTATATCTAACATCTTGTTTCCATTAGATTTGGTTTTCTTTTGAGTTCTCCATAAAACGTGTAAATCTCTGAACGCGTAGAATTTTTTTTTCTGTCTTAACGAAATAAGTTGCTCCCTGATGCACGACACATTTTTATGTTTTATTTTTAATTAATTGTGCAATTGATATGTTTGGAAGCTGGGATAAAAAATAAAAACAGTTGAAATCGTAGTTTTGTTATCTATGGAACAATTGTTTTACTAACAGCAAAAACGATGTTTAAAACTGAAATCATATCGCATGATGGAAATGACCGACTATCTTTTTTAAAACTTGTCTCTTCATTCACGCTCTCAATATTCCCAAGTCTTCTGTTCTACGCTAAATACTGCATTAATTCAATTAAAGGCCGTTACACTTTATAACTGTTACTCGTTTTGTTATAATTTTGAATGTTCTTCACAAGTTTCTCTTGTTCATGTATTGGCAGTTTTACGACTACCTAAATCTCTCCTTTGAGATTTTAAGCCATTTGCTCTATAAATATTTAAAAGTTTTGCATTTGAAAATCACCAAATGTTGCAGAATCGATTCTATAGTTAGCCAAAAACCTAATGTACTTGGCAATACATAGAAACGTTTGTTTAAATTAATGACAACTATTCTCTATAAAAGTATGTGTGGAAAAGCCGATTTCGCTGACTCAGCACGTGACTGTTCTCGGCCAATCGGAATGGTCTATTTATAACAGGTACTCGATAGTGTCTATCTCTCATACCGTTTCCCGTATGTTTATGTTCAATTCGTCAGTTCTTCTGATGCTGGCAGAGCTATGCTTAGCATTTTTCCCAAAAATCTAAACATGATCTTTGAGAAATTAGCGAAAACTCGTCTTAATAGTAGGCAAAACAGTTACACACTGTGACGTAGTAATGATTTACGAATGATCGGAATCATTAATTTTCCCCAGTAGAGAACCATATAATACTGAGTCAATATTAATATTGCTCTTGTTTGTTTATGACCCAGTTGAGTTCAAAATTAATGAATTTACAAATCGAGACTGTCTAGAGAAGAAGACAATGTTTCCACGTGTCACTTTGTAACATGTCGGGGAATTAGAATGGCCATTCGAATAACGTAAGATAAAAAGAGGCAATAAGCCGGTCGAATTAAATTACTGTATGACGCATCGATTCTAAAGCAATTTCTTTCAGCTATGTCGTATCATGCTAAGACATTGGCTTTTTAGAATTTGCATTTGTACCGAACCAGGAGGTGCAGTGTTTTCAAAACACACGTACCAATCATACAGTCTGGATGTAGACCTTGTGCAACATATACCTTTTTACTTTGAATAAATTGATATATTCCTTTGATAACCCACGATGAAGTCAAAATTTTATCCAAACTGTTAACACATGAACATATATGTTGCCTTTTTATGTACTCATTTAAAGCGTAAAAAGTCCACAGTATACAGCGACTTTAAAATGATATTCTACTCAATGAGGTTATTTTTCACTCATTTTCGTATTCAACGACAGTGCTTCTGATTTTATTAAACAAATACATTTAGGGAACACGACTTATCGGCTTATCACTAGAAAATTCGCCGACACGACAAATCTCGGACACTACAACTCAGCGACATGAAATCACAGCGACATGAAATCGCAGCTAAATTAACATCGGAATTTTATCAATAAATTGAAATAATCTTTAAGATTAGATAAACAAGAATTGTAGGGTGGTGCGGTAGTGCGGTGGTCGAGTGGTTAACGTTCTGGACTACCAATCCGGACGTCTCCGGTTCGAATCCTGGCCGGGGCACAGGAACTTTCAGACACGCTTTTCAGTGTTTCCCACCCCTCTTGAAATGATATGTTTAGAAATCCAGATGTAGTCTCACGTGTACCGTAGCTATACACCGGGCATGTAAAAGAACCAAGTTAGAGAGCTAGTGTCTGATACCCGAATTTCCTTGTATCTGCGTTTGTCTCTCATTAATCTGCGCAAGTCAAGAGTCTTGGCAAGTGTACCCAGGGAGAAGTCCCAAGGTCGACCAGGACTTTTTAACAATCAAAGAAAAAATAACAAGAATTGTCTTTAAAAATGATGGTCGGCGCGATTTTGAATACATGAAAGAGATGGATAGGAACATTTGATAGTAAACATTGCTGTAAAAAGAGGTGACAAAATATTCACCCTGACCGGGACGCGAACCAGGGACCTTTCGCTAAGAGGGTGAATGCGTTCCCGACAAAGCTAATTCGAAATATTGACAATAGTAATTGGTCGTGAATGTTGAATGACTCTACACACATCATATAATTAGTTTCAGTGTAACAACATATCAAGTTGATAGATATGAACTATATACGTACATTGTACTAAAAGTATAAAAACCCTGCATGAAAGACTGAAAACACAAGGGTATTTTATTGACTTTCTAAAGCTGTATTATCCAATTAAAAGGTGTCTAACAGAGTAAATTTTCCAGTATCGAAAATGCTATACATTCAGCTTGTAATTTAATTGGCGGTTGAAAGGTTACCAAATTCCGGTCAAAAGCGAGCTTGATACAGCTGTGTCAAATAAGACACTGTCAATGTCAGACAATTAAATACACATTTATTTTTAGAAAAAAGGCATTAAAAGAAATCAAATATTATTCAATTCCATTGTCATCGTTAGTATAATTATATGGAAAATGTTGCGATTATTTGCTTGAGACACGTAGATTCAAGCTCTTTCATATTTATATTCGTTACACAATTCACATCCGTTTTGACCTTTCTTTTTTAAAAATTTCTTTTGCTTTGATAATCATCTGCATGAAGCAACGCTTGCATTTGCATCTTTGTGTTATCCTTAAATATTCATATGTATCAAGATTTTTTGTTCTGCTATTCGTTTTGCAACAACCTAACAATAATACTAAAATTTAAACACATGATGCAAATAAAAGCTGACGAACCGAAACATCGCGTATGTTCAATAATGAAGAAGTGTTCCATTTTCTTAACATAGTGGACTAATTAATTCTTAACCTGACATTAACCTTATGATATTTTGTTTAAACATGTCATGTATTGAATGATTGTCCATGAGAACCAAGCAAGCAGATTTGTTGTAATTCTGTCAGGAAAATCACATAGCAAACACGAGCAGGCGCTATCTGTATTGGTAAACACATACATCATTTGTGAAAGGAGGTTTTTGCAAATAATTTCTACGCATGCGCATAGCTCCCGATCTGATCCAAGTCACATTCATTTCAAGTTTGTTTCCAATTTATTAATTCCTTTAGGCTTAAAATCCCCTTAAGACTTTAAATAATTGGAAATTTATATCCTCGTTTGTTGTTTATAGGCGTAGCTCGTTATTGTTGTAACCGATCACAATGCTTTGAAATATTTAGAGGTATGCTGTGTTAAGGTCACTCACGATTTGTCTCACAAGTCCAACTTGTCGCATGTAACACCAAATAGGAATTCTAGCGTCAGGTTGATTTCTTTTCTGTAATAACCATGAAGATGACGTTTTATTTCATGATAAATTCGTATGTTTTACTTTGCAAATACAGCAGACATTAGAAGTTCAGTCAACTGTAGCATTTCGACCTGCATAATTATGTTTAAATCATATTCAAATTTCATCTCGCTGCCACATTTGCGTCTTCTTTTAATTAAATATCAAAAGATCCTTCTCCTTTATTATATTGACGTTTATGAGGGTTTGTTTGTTATGGAAACTATGCTTTAATGTATGTCTAAAAGATTTCAACAATAAAGTTAATATGATTTGCTCTTGATACTCATTCATTCCGACATACCTACTACTATTCTAACATATTAGTTAGAGTTGGATTGTTTTAAAAACGTTTAAATGTTTACTTTCTTTAGAACTATGACCTACTTTCAGGTGCAGTGCAAATTAATTCATTTAAGGCATTAGGTGGCTTTGGAAACATTGATTAAACACCAGTGGTGTGAGAATAGGTATTTGGGTAAAAAGCGATTAAACTTAATTTCATTGACTGAACATCAGTTTTATTCCGTGTTTGTTTATTGACACATTCTGAATTCCCATCGCCTGCCCAAAACCAAAATCTCCATCGCCATATTCGTTTATCATTTATGAATTTGTTTTTATACATGTATCACTCTGAATTTCGTTTCAAAGGTTTTAAGTTTTCAGTGTTCCTGTGTTGATTATTTTGTCTGTGATGCAGAGCTTGCTTGAGGTGTTTTAACAAGTAACTCTCTTAGAATTTCAGTTTACCATTTGAATTATATTGCAGAATTTGAATACGAAAATCAAATATAAAAATCGATCGCTCCTGCGTAGGATCAAATAGTCCTTACTTGCGTGAAACAGTTTTACATATTTGAACAGTAAAATACAAAAATATTTTCCTTACTTGCGTGAAACAGTTTTACATATTTGAACAGTACAATACAAAAATATGTTAAACAAAATTACTAAGTCATCACTTTTAAGTGTTTGAGAATTATTAACTCGCCTGCATAATGTGCAGAAAAAGTTTGTTAGAATAACATGGGTTTCACGGACACTTAGGTATTACGGCAATTTCAATATATATACGAGAATACACTTAACAAAATTACCAAGTCAACACTTTTAAGTGTTTGACCTTTTGTAGATCCGAAGAATACCATCCACCTGCAATAAGTGCAGTAACATTTTGTTAAAATAACATGTGTTTCACGGACAGTAAGGTATTACGACATGTTTGTTAAAAGTCATACATTTTGAGGTCAACTTTAAAATATTATACTATGGATCTAGACGCAGTAAAATCATAAAAGAGTCATCTACATTTATTCTGAGGTGAATGACTCTGGAAGAAAGAGGGTGCACCGTTATTACATGAATAGTTGCGAGCGGAAAACTTATGACTTATACGATGTCATAGTTGAAATGTTTACTGCATTTTTCAAAAATGTTTCCATTGTTTTTTGCATTAGCAATACGGCACAACTAGTAGATTTGAGAAATAATACTTTTTTGTCTTTCAAATATTCGGAAGGTTAAGACAATTATAAACTTGCAGACACTATTCAATGTATACGTAGTGTTGCAGATGTACCAAGAAGAGCCCGCTTAATCATAACCAGTTTTCATATTCCGTTCCAAACTGTTGACCCTGGATTCAACCTATTATATCACTAGTACTGAATATGTGATTTGCGTTATGTAGTTCACTGTCTGTTTTGTTTCTCGGGTGATCCATTTTTGTTGCACAATCTTTCATACTAATTATTCTAATATAGATAAAATCGTTCAAGATATTATTCACATTTCATGCCCCTGTGACATTAACCGTCGACTATATAGCCCCAATAAAAATATACACAACTGGACTCCATGCTGATACTCCCAATCAAGTTTAATGAAAACTCAACGAGAGGTTTGGTAAATGCAGAGCGAGCAATGTAAGTTCAAATTTCAGGTCCCTGTGACCTTTGACACACAAATTTACGAAACTAGATTCTGCTTCCCACCAAGTTTGATAAACATTCATACAGCAAGGGGTTTGGAGTAAAAAAAAAACGTTTCACGTCCCCTTACCTTGACCTTCAACCATATGAGCCCACATTCTGGTACGCACAGCTTCATCTTATACTAATGCTTCCAATCGAGTTTAATAAAAGGGTCTTGTAGTTGAAAAGCGGACAAGAATTTCCAGTTAAAGACCCCGTGACTTTGACCTTCAACCATATGAACCCATATTGTGGTACGCATAGCATCACCCCATACTGATGATTCCCAACATGTTTTATGTAAATTAAGTAAGAGGTCATAATAGACGAAGAACAGACAATTTTTAATTTTCATATGACCCTGAACTGTGGTATGCAAAACTATTTTTATACTGATGCTTCCTACCGTGAGTGATAAAGATCAAACAAGGGTTTTGGGAGATGAAGAGCGGGCAAATTTCACTTTTTTGTTGTTTTTAAGTTCTTGACATTTGCCTATATAACCCAGTTTTTCAATATATACAACTATACTTCATACTGATGCTTTCCGTCAAGTTTGATGAAACTCCAACAAGGGGTTTTGTAGATGAAGAGCGGAAATGTTTAAGGCTCGTGCCTTGTGACCTTGACATTTAACCATATGACCCCAAATTTGAATTTGCACAATCAGACTTCATACTGATGCTTCCCACAAAGGTTGATTGAAGTTCAACAAGGATTGAACGATGAAGAGTGGAAAAGGTAAAAGGGACATACATACAGATGGACGGACACACAGACGACAAGGCGAAAACAATATGTCTCCATACTGAAGGGGGAAACATAATTATTTCATGGGGAGACACAATGATCTCTCAAAAATCTTGTCAAATGTAATAAGCAGACTTGCGATTTTAACGAAGTTTAGAAAGGGAAACAGAAAAAAGATTATGAATCATTCTAGTCTTTAATTGATTCAGTTGGAAAGCCATATAATACTTGGTAAACATTAATAATGCTCTAGCGTTCATTTGTGACCAGGGTGATTTCTATATTAATACACTTAACGGTCTAAGATTTATAAGAATATAGCGTTTCTAAGTGCTCTAGAGTCACATAGGGCATTTCTATTAGTTTAAGATACAATGGTATCAAACCATTTATAAAACGCCAAGAAGGATCTGTGTCGAGCAATTTTATCGCATGCTGCTACTAGTTTATTACATTCCTTTTGCTTGATAAAAAGAATGCTTGAAACTTATCGGATCGTTTCCGAGTCTAATTCTATTGTTAAAGTGGTACCGACATATAATATTTCTGCTTTGGTATCAATAAAGACTTACATTCTGAACTATTTTATGACTATTTAGTAAAACAGGTTCCGGATAATGTGTTCGAAGGTTTCTTTAAAACTCGTTTTGAAACTCGCTCATTATATCATCAAAACAAACTGTTTTAATCAAATGCAAGATACTAAAGCAGACAAATATTTTCAAAAGGTACGCATGAATGTATCTCTAATTGGAATAACTCAATAAAATACTCGAAACATTATTTTAGGTATAACCTTAAATTCAGAAGTTCGTTTGACATTACCTCAAAACAGTCAGACAACACCAAACAACATACTTAGGTAGCTTCAAGAATATTTCTTTTTTGTGTCTTTTTCTTTTATATCAGTGCATAAACAGAAAGTTGTTTTCCTATTAGATTCGAACACAATGATATGTTTGAGCAAAAATACACACACAATCACATACAAACTTGGATTGTAGATGTACGACCTAAAGGCAAGATCATTTAAATCTATGTACGACCTAAAGGCAAGATCATTTAAATCTATGTACGACCTAAAGGCAAGATCATTTAAATCTATGTACGACCTAAAGGCAAGATCATTTAAATCTATGTACGACCTAAAGGCAAGATCATTTAAATCTATGTACGACCTAAAGGCAAGAGCATTTAAATCTATGTACGACCTAAAGGCAAGATCATTTAAATCTATGTACGACGTAAAGGCAAGATCATTTAAATCTATGTACGACCTAAAGGCAAGAGCATTTAAATCTATGTACGACCTAAAGGCAATATCATTTAAATCTATGTACGACCTAAAGGCAAGATCATTTAAATCTATGTACGACCTAAAGGCAAGAGCATTTAAATCTATGTACGACCTCAAGGCAAGATCATTTAAATCTATGTACGACCTAAAGGCAAGAGCATTTAAATCTAACTGATATCATTGGAGTAGTCGGCAAAAATATACTTCAGATTAAATTCACATAACTAATAACAGGAAATAGAAGTGTACAATAGGAAAAGCCAATAAACAGATCTACATGTAACATTATACGTTAAATATATCACCATAGATATTTGTTTCGTCGCTTGTTCTATTCAGACTTAAACTTCACGCAAACTTTAAAACATTAAATATTGCAAGTTCAAGTTGATAGTCATATAATTGTGTTCTATGTGCATGTAAAATGCAGACATGTGTTTTGCTTTTGTACGTACATGCAACACTGAAAGTTTCTTAATTTAATCAGACTGACCTTACTCTAACCTAAAAATCTTTTGTTCAAACATACCGCGTATTGAACAATTTTCCATGAGAACTGCATGCAAGCAACAATGGTTGTAATTCTGTCAAGGAAATCGCATGGCAAACATTCGTAAGCGCTATCTGCAATGGCAAACACATAAATTATTTGCTTAAGCTTTTGCAAACAACTTCAGCGTATTGCTCCCAAAAGCGTAGAAAACGCCTGTTTTCCAGCCATATTTAATTTAAGTTTCTAACCAATTCCGTAATCTCGGCTTGAAACAGTTTTTTTCTACAATGCGCTGTAGTTATAAATATCGATAAATAATTCAAGTGGACTTCCATCTGCAATACGACATTGCAATCTTGAAACAAATATTACAAGAGTCTCAAGTTTCTATATATATATATATAAAAAAGTTAAGTAACAATTTATATTACAAAAGTATTGAAGACTGAACTCCGATCGGAAAAAAAATCTTTAAATCTTTAATCGAAACGTACATGTATTTATCTCAAAATATGTTTTCACCGTTATTAAAGTACATCGAATTTCCAATTTCAAGACAACAAGCTCTTTGAGGTAATAAGTGTAGTAGAAGATGCACCAGCAATTCAGTTACGACATTTCAGGTGTTTATAGTGTCGGGAATGTAACAATTCCCGTGATCAATAGTTTGAGTATATAGCTGAAAAATATATTTTGATAATAAAAAAGTCAAAAACTCGCATTGTAAATTGCTGAAACGAATCAAAAAGTCACACATCCTTTTTTGAATTGCTATATATTGTCAATATATTGACATATACGTACCACACATATATTGATTTATACTATGTATATATTTGTGTATACAGTAATGCCAACGGTAATTTTTACCATTTTTGCGTTCCGGTTGCGTTCCGGTTGCGTTCCGGTTGCGGTTCGTTTGCGTTTGCGTTCCGTTTCGTCATACGGTCCAAACCGTCCGAGGACCGATGACCGCAAAGCACTGGTAAGCGAACCGTTTCAATCGGTTTAAGCGGTTCTGTGTTCTGATTGGCTGACTCTGCTTACTGTATTTTTTTCGTTTAAAATTCATTATCAAGTGACAACGTTAAGCACCGGGTCGTACCGCTTATATACCTCGCGAGAAGATGGTATACCCAATACGGGTCGCACCGAATATACCTCGAACGAGGTTGGTGGACCCAATAAGCACAATTACAAACAAAAGGTATACCCAATAAGCACGATTACAACGTTAAGCGCTATTTTATAGGAAAAGAAATAAATATGAAGTTGAAAAGAGGTGGTAAATTGCCAGTTGCTATTAAAACATATTAGTGGATTATCACCTTACTGGTCATACACCGTTGCGTATTCAGCGGATCTTATCAAATCAGCATGGAATCAACATCAGCAGGCAAACTATTTACTAACAAACTTCCGCTCTTAAATGAAGATTTAAGAAATCACGTTAAATGAAAACCGTACATTTTATGAAATATCTCACCACTGTATAAAAATCTGTATGTTTAAACCTAAACATGGAATTTCACACTTGCGGCATAATACACCATTTATTTCCATATTTCACTTAGTTTAACCATATTTTATTGCAACAAACACAAAGTCATGTTAATACAATGACATATGTACACAACGAAACAAAATGCAAATCGGTCGGGCCACAAGTTCTTTCAACTTAGTAAACGGCCCTTCCCAGCAAGAAAATTATATACAAACGGAAAACTATGAATGAAACATGTTATAAGTATTCTAATTTGAAAATAAATCATGGTTTATCTTATCAAATAGAATAGTGATAAATATCTAGTGCTTGTTTTTTTTTTTGTTTTTTTTTTTATCTAAGTATTTTGCGACCGAGATCCTAACGCTGTGGATGCCTGTTCCAGTGTGTGCCCTCTGAATACTACTGGACAATTTATTGGCTACAGGACAATTTATAACATTAATAATAACTTTGGAAACGTTTAGAGAGCTTAATAAACTTATATTTCACTAATTGATGCAGGTGTGTAGATAGGTAAATGTATCTCGGAATTGTGTTAGCATCATTTTTCAAATTAATCATATCATGTTTAATCATAAATGCATTTAAATATTGGACTTTATTGTGCTTATAAGTGCCGAAAACATTTTTTTGGGAATGTGTTCCTAGCTATTTGCACATCAAACTGAGACGTAGAAGGCAGACAACTCTAAAATGTCAACCCGATCGGTTTGCCTTCGAAGTGGAAATAGTGAGACTATCTCTTTATCATGTTTATCGGAGTGATGTAAGGTTTTGTATTTGGGCTTGTGCACTTGTATTCCACAGTATTAGATTCATTTGTTGAAGATAATTATGACTTATGAAATCATTTACTCAATTGCCATTCTTCATCTTATTTTAATAAATGCTCATTCTTAAATCAAAGGTTGCTTGTTCAATATTCTCGTTACATGTAAAAAAACTTTTAGTAACGAATTTTCAATTTTGAACGCTTGAGGGGCTTCCGGTCAATCACAATTACTTATGTAAATCAGGCGAGAGGCCAATATCTCGAAGATTAGAGAAGTCGCGTGCCATAAAATTACGTAATGATTACGCAAATTTATTGCCCCTACCTCCGTTAAAATCGAATCGGGAACCCCTCGTACGCGTACATACACTGTATTTATGATAATAATGTTAAATCTTATAATAAAAAAGATATCACAATAAAAGTAAAATGATAATAATTAAAGTGATACGAACTGCAATATAGATACACAACAAAACGCAACACTACCACTATAATTAAGTATTTTAGAATCATGGAATGGTAAAACATTCGGTATTAATAAGCAGACTTAGTTTTAAAAGCAGGCTTGTTGACATATGAAAAATATTTATACGCACTTTTGCTGTTTAACTATTTAAGATATACGCCACGTTTGGTCGCATAAATGCCATTGTGCATGGAAATTGTCAGCCATGTTAGGTCAATTGATAGAACACGAGACTTGTAATCTTGAGGTAGCTTGTTCGATTCCCAGAGCTGACCAACAACAATTACTAACAGTCTTTCGGATGAGACTTAAACCGAGGTCCCATGTATGAGTGCTATACACCTGGCATGTTAAAAGAACCATGGGTGTCTCTGGAATTTGGACGCTTTCTGTATCTTGCATTATCCTCCGAAATCTAAAATAACTAACCTCTTCTGAGCGCGTTGGTCAAGTGGGGAAACCGGTACCAACGATAAAACTCGAATATACAATACCAAGGAAAATACGTCATATAAAATCAATCTTCAGATTTAACAAGTACAATGCACCCGTTCAATTTGATACCTGTTGATATGTGGCAGAAAAAGTGTCACAGCCAGGGCCAATACACGCCACTTTGTAATTGTGCTTATTAGGTCCACCATTCTCGCGAGGTTAATAACCGGTGCGACTCGGATACACGCTACAAATTCACTATAGGTTTATAGAGGAGCGCGATAACATTTTAACTAATAGTTATTCAAGAATCACAAACCGAATAATAAAATATAACATTTCCCCCTTTTAATGATTCATCTTATTTTATTTTTCTGAGACTTAATTAATTAGGTCTTATTTTAAGTTGAAAACACTACCCCTCATTTTACTATATAATATCTGGGACGAATGTAATATTATTGCTCCAGATAATATATAGTAAAACGCCCAAAATTTGACAATTTTAAGAGAAAAGTTTGAAGTTTATCTTCAATTTGTTAAAAAACTATAACAGTTTTTTTAGAATCACAAACATTAATTTAACATTCATTCTACATTAAAGCGATATACATGTATTTTATATAAAGATAAAGAAAAAGGAGGGTGTTCGTTTTTTACGTTTTGTTTAACAGGCATGCACTTTTAATTTTACGATCGGAGCTCGGTTGCTTCCGTAATGCTGGTCGAACACTTCCGAATGATTGATCTTACTGCTCCAGGTCATCGATAAGTTTTATGGCTGGACATTACGTTACATTTACAATGATCTTAAAAAAAGTTGTTAATTGGGTTTTGTTTTACACTAAGATAAAAACTGGGTAAGAATCTTTATTTGTTTGTTCTTAAAAAGGCAAAACCTTTCATTGAAGCCGGATATAGAAGATTCATGAAATGTTCAGTATCATTATCAATGATATTATCTATCGTAAAATATTCATTATGTATGTATTTTAATTTCGAAGCACTTGCATGGGTACCTTATATTTTGTTTAACATTTCCCTTTGTCTCGAGTGAAAGCCAAGAAATCGCTCCGCTGAAATTGGTGTCATTTTATATGTGTCAACATAAAGTTTCTTCCTGATCAAAGCTATTTTTGATAATACACAGGTAAAAACCAGGTTGTCTTATTACTCGTATCTTATGTTAAAAAAGCCTACCGTAATCAAATGTCAGTCTTTATCATATCAGGAATAACTGATTGAAAATTTAAGATCGCAAAATAAAAAAGTTGACGTACTATTTACCGGGGACATGTAGGTCCGCCTATTTACATTTTTAAAGCACACTATGCTTTTGCATCAGACTTGCCGTGTATGTCTGCAATTGAAAATAACAGGGTTACAATTTTCAACATTTCTCACGTGCAAAAATTACGCACGCATAAAGGGATCAGCCGAATACAAAAAAAACAAGTGCCACTAGATTCATTCAGGACTCACATAATTATGACAAAATTCACGAATTGTGTAGCTTTTGGATTATTCTGTGACTATTGTCAACAATGACTACCAACGAATTCTATTTCCAGCATCTGCTATTCACATTAAATTCATTAATGACTGAACATGCGACTGTAATGAAATAGTGCTCTCTAGTTAAAAGAATATTATTTTTATTATCATTATTGTTATTATTATGTGAATGATAATGTTTTATTAGAATATTTGAATGCTCTTCATCTTCTGGTAGAAATTGTAAAAAATAAAACATAAGTTACGCGGCAATATCTCCCTTAGGCAATATTTAAGTACAATCGATAATCAATGACTTATGACCCTATCCGTTATTTACAGATACTACTGAACCGTAGTTGTTTTCCAAAACTTAGCGACTGTCAGCTGAAATAGCGCTTGACACTTATTTCGGCCGTATGTCTCATCGTGGTTTAGATTATATTATACATGTACAAGGCTAGGACATTAACGTTTATAGCATCAAAGTTTAGCATACTTATGTTTTGTGATTTAATACTGTTGATTTTACTTTCAGTCATTAACTACAGATATGCCAAATTAAACATTCACATAAAATCGATTCTTAGTATAAGTTAGAGTTTATTAAGTCAAATTTTAACAATTAAGAAACCCAAAGGGAGCGAGCGGTAGCTGACTTAATAAACTCTAACTTACTTAGTGTTTAACCTCATTTTGCATAGCCACCGAAAATGTATTGTAGCACGGACCTATGTGTTTATAGGTCCGTGATTGTGGGCGGAGCTCAAGTGCTTTCTATTTAGAGCGAACTCTTAATAAATTAAGTGATTTGATTTGATTTTAATTTGATTTGATTTGAAAGAGATTTTATCAAGGTCCGTCCAGAAGCTAAATTTTTAGCTTATGTTTTGGATGCGACCCCGGCATGTCTCCCTTCATTCCTAGAAAAGTAGAATTTTAAAGCCGAAAAGAGGAGAGATTTACCTTATTGCAATTTCCAGTCAGTTTTAGCCAAAGATTAAATTTGATTGGTCGCCAAAAAGTAGGCCAATCGCGGTGACCAATTTGATCTGTGAGTGCGATTGACCTAATAAATTAAGTGATTTCAGTAGGTAGTTTTTATTAAAAAAGAAAGACGTTTATTTGAAAATCTGAGCGATTCGATATGTGGGCAAATGGGGTCAAACACTAAAACCTGATTTCAGATAACCGCTTTACATGTCACACCTTCCTAAATGCTGATTGGTGAATTCTCACGCTTATAACCACGTGATGGCAACGGTCATAGTAACGCTTCGTTTAAGTTGGTAAATGCTATTTTTAACTGCGGTAAACGGTTACAATGGGTTCCAACGGTTTATAACGGTCCAGTCCGGTCCGGTCCGTTCGATTCGTCCCCGGTCCGGTAGCGGTTCTAAAGGGTTCCGTTTGCGGTTCGGTTGTAAAAATTACCTTTGGCAGTACTGTACAAAGTATGTAAACCAAAACATTTTTGGAAATAAAGAATGTAAGTACCTACTGAATACAAACAAATGCAATATAATGTTTTCTATTATGGCTACTGCCTATCTAAAGGAAAAATAATTTTAGTTTATCTGATAATTTTCACCGCGTATGGGGGCGGAGCTTAATTATGATCTATCTGTTAAAGAGAACATGATCTTTCTACACTATAGAAAAGTTACAAATGTGTCTTACTACAAAATAGAAAGAGTACTATTGATTCGAATAATGACGCCATTTCTTGGAGGTTACGCCTCCTCGAAATAACATAACTATTCTCGGACACATTTCTCTATCTTATTACTTACCCATCCTCGGTATTTGAACAAGGCTTACAGCTTTGGATAGCCCCTTACAGCATGAAGTTTTAATGCACTTTATACACAATTCCCTGCTTGAAGGGACTGTTACAGATTTTTTATATTTGTCTTCCATTAAATCATATGTTTATGCATAGGCTGTGATTGAATGTTTCATGTACAATTAAAATAAACACGATGTTTTGGTGTTAAAAGGGATTACCTATTGTTGGAAATCTTGTTTAAAGTCCCATGATCTCTTTGAATTTACTGATACAGTAAAAATAAATGTACTGATAGGATAATGATAGAACCATGTTCTATTCACTCTAAAACAATGTCGACATATCAATTGCTTTCATATTCAAGTTGTTTCTCCGGGCACGAAAAAGTGTTGCCACAAGTCTTTCTTATTTTAAAAATATCATTGAAAATAACTGCGCTACATTTCTAATTACACCATTTTAAAAAGTTAAGTTAGGAATACTTTTGTACAAATAAAGTTCATTTCCGCCGGTTAGACATCTTTCTTAGTAAAGTAAGAGCTACAGACTGTTGTAATTGTGGTCCTGGGATTTAAAAAATTGAAAACCAAAAAAAAAAAAAAACCCCTTTAAAACCCCCCCCCCAAAAAAAAAAAAAAACCCCCCCCCCCCCCCCCCCCCCCCCCCCCCCCCCCCCCCCCCCCCCCCCAAACCCCCCCCCCCCCCCCCCCCCCACCCCCCCCCCCCCCCCCCCCCCCCCCCCCCCCCCCCCCCCCCCCCCCCCCCCCCCCCCCCCCCCCCCCCCCCCCCCCCCCCCCCCCCCCCCCCCCCCCCCCCCCCCCCCCCCCCCCCCCCCCCCCCCCCCCCCCCCCCCCCCCCCCCCCCCCCCCCCCCCCCCCCCCCCCCCCCCCCCCCCCCCCCCCCCCCCCCCCCCCCCCCCCCCCCCCCCCCCCCCCCCCCCCCCCCCCCCCCCCCCCCCCCCCCCCCCCCCCCCCCCCCCCCCCCCCCCCCCCCCCCCCCCCCCCCCCCCCCCCCCCCCCCCCCCCCCCCCCCCCCCCCCCCCCCCCCCCCCCCCCCCCCCCCCCCCCCCCCCCCCCCCCCCCCCCCCCCCCCCCCCCCCCCCCCCCCCCCCCCCCCCCCCCCCCCCCCCCCCCCCCCCCCCCCCCCCCCCCCCCCCCCCCCCCCCCCCCCCCCCCCCCCCCCCCCCCCCCCCCCCCCAGTTGGCTTACACAATCCAGAGTAAGGCTTTGCACGTAATGTTCATTTACAAAGGTCTTTGAACAAGTTTCTGACCTTAATTCTTATAGAGAATTACACAATACACCTGTTCTTAGACACAAAAAACAACAACATTTTACCGACAAGCTTTCGAATAGTCGAGCGTGCTGTCATGTGACAGCTCTTGTTATTTGTAGACATGAGCATCATCTCTTTTTAAATTTATTTGTTAAGAAATTGAAAAACGTATAGGTTTAACAACTTTCTAAATAAAATAAAAAAGATACAAAATTTCGGCTAAAATCAGGCCCTACTTAAACGTGAAAAATTTTTAAGTGAGGGACACTTTGCAATATTATTCGAACACGGGTGGCGTTTTCATTATTTGTTAAACGTAATTTCCCGCTCTATTCCAACTAGTAGTCAGCAGGTATAGCTAACACTCTCCTTACAAAACAAAGATCTCTGAACACATGCGGCATGTTGCTGCCTTAAAACAAATAAGTCGCTCCCCGATGCAATACAAATCCACTTATTTACGCCTATTAATCGTGCAATTCATGTTTCCCGAAGCAAGAATGGACACTTAGATAAAATAAATGTGTGTTTATATGTTGTATGTTATAGTTGGGCAAAAACTGATGAATATTTGTTTATGTCGTAAATTTTGATTTATAAAGGAATTGACTGATCAGTGTCTCAGCATGCGTTTATTCATTAACACGTGCTGCATTCCCAATTGTATTTCTGTTGCAAAATGAAAAACTGCGTTGACGTTTATAATGTACAATTTTTCCCGTAATTATTTTGAATTCCGCATCACATGTGTCAAGATTTTCGTGCTCCGGTATTGTTAATTTTTGTTAACTTTATAGATTTCTCCTTTGAGAATTTCAAATCATTCATTTTCTCAATATTGGAAAGTTTTTGCAATTTCAATTATCATTATTGTAAAACGAGAATAAAAAAATCAAATGAAAAATATATGATTCCCATGTGTGCAAAAATCATGAGCCAACAGACACTGATATATATCTGTTCTGTTATATATGCCTTTGAAGTTATTTATTTTGACATCAGTTTAATGGAGTGTCTCTTTAATCGAGCGTTGACCGCAAAACTGTTGTAAGTCCTTCTTTATTTCATATAAGTTACTGTAGTTTTGCGGGCAAACCCCGAAATGCATTCCAGATTCTGCCTGAAAGTACTTTTGGTAAGATACTAATAAACGTGATTCTCGTTAGAAAATACTGTTTACAAAAATATTGTTACTAATATATTAATACAAAATATGATTTACAGTGATTGGCATAAGAATGTGAGTAACCCATTGCCTTCGAATATATCTTTCGTCTGAGGCAATCTATCTTGAACTTCCTTAGTAGCAAATACACGCGGCTCTTTTTCTGTGTCAGGAAACAAAAACTTACACACGAAAATGAAGTACATTTCCAAGAGTGCTCTGATTACAAAGTTTTGGAAAACGTGTTTAAATGTAGCTGTGTCCAGAAAGTCAAATGTCAGACAAAACGGCCCGATCCACTTCCAATGTATTTGGCGGATATAATAAATATGTACATGGTTAATTTTCTAGTAAGGTCTAAAATACTTGGTCTAGTTGCATTGATTTACGTATGCTGCTTAATTGTAGTAAACCATTTAATACTGAATCGGTATCAATATTGTAATTGCGTTTGTTTGTGACGTGGGCGAATTCTATTTTATCAGACAGCATACACTCAAGTTCCTTTATAATTATGTCAGGGGATTAGTGGGATTATATAATAATATTTGTTTCTTGCATACCAGATACGGATATCTGCAGTTGTTACCAGTGCTGGAAAATCTCATCTTACACCCCCTGGTGCAAGATGACTTAATGACGTCAGAATGAACTACTTTTATGAATGAATTTGTAAATTCATACATCACCACAAGAAAATAGCGCTTACATATGAGTCATTAGTTTTATTTTATTTTTGCTACTATTAGAAGAAAATGGTATGCAAGAAAAAGAATCTATCACTGAGTGTGGCTGACATGTTACCTTTATATAGATAACATTTTAGCAGAGCCTCGTTACCGCCAAAACAGTTACCCTCGAGCCAGATAATCCCATCTGCACGTGCAACCAGTGAAAGATTCTTATTATGTATGCAATAACATTTTGTATTATATAACGTAAATTCGTGCGTCAGTTAGGCCAATATGAATAAAAAAATTTGCTGGTGTACTATATGCTGTAACTATACAAATTAAAACTATACACACCTTAGATTAGTTAGGCACTAGGTACAAGTAGCTCACAAGTTCAGCTGAACGATAACACACCAAAAACTTAAAATTAAAATCCGACGCTCTGTTAGTCTGATTAGATTTTTAGCTCGACTATTCGAAGAATAAGGAGACTATTGCACTCGCCCCAGCGTCGGCGTCGGCGTCGGCGTCGGTGTCGGCGTCGGCGTCGGCGTCTGCGTTGGTTAAAGTTTTTCATAAAGTCAAATATCTTGAATACTATCAAAGGTATTGACTTGAAACTCAAACTATATGTTTACCATCAACATCTTCACCTGAGGAAACAATCCCCATAACTCTTTTTTGATTTTTGACAGATTTATGCCCCTTTTTAACTTAGAAATTTTGGTTAAAGTTTTTTATAAATTCAAATATCTTGAATACTATCAAAGGTATTGACTTGAAACTCAAAGTATGTGTCTACCATCAACATCTACACCTGAGGAAACAATCCCCATAACTCTGTTTTGATTTTTGACAGATTGATGCCCCTTTTTAACTTAGAATTTTTGGTTAAAGTTTTTTTTTAAATTCAAATATCTTGAATACTATTAAAGGTATTGACTTGAAACTCAAAGTATGTGTCTACCATCAACATATACACCTGAGGAAACAATTCCCATAACTCTGTTTTGATTTTTGACAGATTTATGCCCCTTTTTAACTTAGAAGTTTTGGTATTTTTTTTTTGTTAATTCAAATATCTTGAATACTATATAAGGTATTGACTTGAAACTCAAAGTATGTGTCTACCATCAACATTATACACCTGAGGAAACAATTCCCATAACTCTGTTTTGATTTTTGACAGATTTATGCCCCTTTTTAACTTAGAAGTTTTGGTATTTTTTTTTTGTAAATTCAAATATCTTGAATACTATATAAGGTATCGACTTGAAACTCAAAATATATGTTTACCATCAACATCTACACCTGAGGAAACAATCCCCATAACTCTGTTTTGATTTTTGATAGATTTGTGTCCCTTTTTAACTTTGAATGTTTTGTTAAAGATAGAATACTATCGAACGTATTTACTGTCAACATCTTCACCAATGTTTTTGATTTTTGACATATTTATGCCCCTTTTAACTTAGAATTTTGTCACAGTTTTTCCAGACTAAAATGGAAATACTCAAAATGGCTTTTCTTTTTGAAATGTCATAGAATAATTATGCAGCATGAAGCGGTCATGCTTTTTTAATTCTATACATATCAATTTTGAAAAGTTACAAAATTATTCATGATCAAATATACAAGGTCATGTATTTCTTTGTAATTATCCCCCCCCCATTCTCCCTCCAGTTGGCTTGCAGAATCCAGAGTAAGGCCTTGAATGCAATGTACATTTACAAAGGTCTTTGAACAAGTTTCATATCTTTGACCTTAATTCTTATAGACAATTACACAATACTCCTGTTCTTAGACAAAAACCCCATTTTACCAACAAGCTTTCGAATAGTCGAGCGTGCTGTCATGTGACAGCTCTTGTTAAACTTCCAAACAATTAATACTACATTTGAAAAAAATACCTACGAAGGTTTATATGTTGTATCTATTGCAAAACTCTTATATTTTTAAGAGAATCGCCCACAAAAATCTATTTTTCATATGAGCGTAAACAATGCTACACATATTTATGGTGATATTTTAAACAATTATTATAATGTCATTACAACATTAATCATCTTTAAACTTTTACCTAAACATCTACATGTTTTGCTAATCAACGACCGATAACTTCAGTGTAGCGGTGCCGCAACACATGTGTTAACAAAAAATCCGATTGTTGGCGTTTGCAACAGAAAGTTCGGTCAAATAAAATGCAGATGTTTCACACTGACATAAATAAAAAAATACTAATTTTTGGTACCAGCACCTGGTTCCACATTTAAGGGATTCTGTCTTTCCTGTTGTGCAAATCATGTGTCTAAAATGTTACATTTTTTGAATGGCATTTTGAATCTCTAATCAAATACAACAATTCAAAAGATGATACTAATTACTACAGAAAAAATAGCTCACTAAATAAAACATTAGATGTGTCCATAGACAACTGTTTGCTATTACTAACCGAAATGTGTGGATTGCAGGTAGTAAGACTTTGTCAATCACACATATTTCTCTTTTTGTTTAAACTATCTATTCAATGACCAGAAAAAGAAACATTAGCTGAATGATAATATGAAAGGGTCTTGACAAGTTCACCAGAGGAGAGATCACTCGATCGACTGGGACTATAAACAAACAATGATAATATGAAATTCCAAGGTGTTAATATGAATAAAAGCCCATCAACTCAAAATGATCACGCACAGTATGAACAATCAACTTAATATCAGTTCTGCAACAGTAAAACGCAATAAGAGCAAACTTCAAGTTGGAAAGGGGCAACAACTCCGCTGTTACTCTTACAAAGATTAGTGAAATTAAATAGACCTATAATTTATCAATATATGTAGATTCGTGGTAAATATGATTGAGATCCATCCTACCTTTCAAAATTATTGATGTGAAACTAGAATCACACGGAATTCGAATGGGGGCATTATATAAAGATTAAACTGTCTTCATTTTTTAACATACAGTTAGAAGTAACTCACTTTGCCCCAAAATTTCGCAGTATTTTGGCAGACATTATTCCGTTAGTGAGGGAACAGTTTCAAAACATTTTGAGGTTTTAACCTCTACCACAGCATATGCACAAATGTAAGAGCATAAAACAAATTTAAAGATATTGTGTCAAAATTATTATTTATTTTTTATTTTTTTATTATTTTTATTAGAATCTATATACCAATATTTTACAACGCTCTTTTCATATATGAAATAAACGTTTAAAAGCGCTTTTTACACTGCATGTCAAAGATATGGAGATACAATACAACATAAAATAGAAAAATATAAAACATTATAATTAAAATTATAAGATGAAGTTACATAGAATCAAGTTTGACTATATATGACACTCACTGTATATGTCAAAGAGATGTACATTGTATCAATTTTAACAAATTAAAACAGGATGAAATATAGACGATATATATTAAGAAAAATATTAGAAGAAATACTCGTGTAAAATTTGATATGATTCCCTCAAGCAGGGAATAATTTATAAAATGCACAGAACCCTTCAGTATTATAATGCGTTACTATGTTGAAAGTGGTTAATGGTAAAATTTTAATTAAATTCATTGAACTATTTCTTTTTGCAATCACAAGCATAATAGTTTTATTTCATTTTGAAAAATTAAAAAAAAAACTTTTCTAAAATGTATATATACATGCCTTCTAAATATGAAAAAGCATGTCTTAGACTTATGTTTCGAGAGGTTGATGTAATACTGTTACTAAGTTTTAGCTTTCGACAGACATTACCCTAAAACAATCAAATAATCACACAATTATTTCATTAATCATATAACTACTGAGTGACTTAATTATAATTCATGCATTTTATAAGCAAAAATAAATCATTAAGTCAAATATTACAACGAACAGAGGATAAATTTCAAAAGCATAGAAATAGATAATAATATAGGTTTTGTCAATGAAATTATCATTACTTTGTCTTATAAGGCAATACACTAGTGATTCTTGCGTAAGGCGTGATGATTCGATAGGAGTAAAATTGTCTGATGTCTAAGTTCAAATCTCGGCAATGGTATATTTTGATAAAGAAGCACACAATCTCTCTAGGTCTCACTTTTTAAACGTACATGACCATCAATAACAATACGCCAATCATGATCCCGGAAAATTATGTTTTAGGAGATTTATAACAGATATTTAGTGTCATTATCTCTATTGTTTAACGTACATTAAAGGCACATATACATATATGAATGCGATTGAAGTACTAAGGATAAATATTACTGTAAAATAGGTAATTTTTGCGCGATAGAAATTTTGCGATTTTATAACGGACAGACTTAATCGCGAATTCAAGATTCGTAAACGGAGAAGTTCCTAATAATTACGCGAAATAATTCAGTTGTTAAAGTGGTATATTGGCGACAAATTGCAAAAACTAAATCATCGCAAAATTAACCAAATTAACAGTATTGACTAGAAACATTTCCTCCACATAGAACTAAAATCCAAAGCCACATTGTCCGATTTTATGTAGTAAACTTCATTTTGCAAAAGGTGAACACGTAAAAAATTGATTATTGTTGATAATTAGTTAAAATATTATCCTGTTCCGTTTTTATGAGTCATAATTGCTTTCATTCCGTAAGCTCTAAATTACAGCGGTAATACGATAAGATCTCTGTGGGCAAACGCTTTTCAAAAGGGGTTGCCAGAGGAATTAGATATTTCAATTAGTCTAATTCCTCTAATTGGCAAAGAGTGATTTCAAAAGATCAGATTTTCGTATTGACTTTAAAGGAGTAGCGACAGATATTATACCAGTCTGGTTCCCGACTTCCTGCAGATGTAAAGTCTGGAGTTCCTTCCCCTTATTACTACGTACTATCATAGGAAGTCGGGAACCAGACTAGCAGACGTAAAGCAAAACAAGCTTTTGGAATCTAAATCAGATACACATATATGTGTTGATTTGAATTAATTTTTAGATAGAGGTAACTATACAGATTTGAAATTTAAGTGATTTTCAAACGCTGTAATTTGCTGGTTCTTGTCTTGTTTACATAATATGCTCTTGATTTAGATTATTGTAAATAAGCTTTTAACTACATTAAATGTTATTTTTATGCTTAATATTGAGTCCACACATTTGAACTGTGCATTTGAACGTTAGCATATGTAGATCTTTACTTTCTCAGGCATTGCAGCACCAGGTACATTGTGTAACAAAATAATGATTTAAAATGTTGGAATTCTTACTCGAAGTGGCATTTCCCTTCACAGTGAGCATATTGTCTGAAAAAGCATTGAATGCTTACATTAATTGAATAATGTGCATTACCAAAGTTATTTCTAAACTGTATGAAGCTGTAAAATAATTGAATTTCTGTTAAAAAAGGAAATACTTTGATTGTTGACTATCCTATTCAAATACGAAAGTACACATAAATATATTTTGAAAGGTATATTTTCATTTATTATAGCAAATATGAGAAATTCTATTTTGTACACACTTCCAAATCTTTGATTGTGATTTAAACATTTTCTTGACAGTCATCTGGAAATGTAATATAACTTTTATCAGCCTGAAGTATGTTGCATATCCAGTATAAACTACTGTCGACCATTGTATGATAGGAGCGTACGTATAAACAACATTTGCTAATCTGTTTCATACTCTTGATAATTATGAATTTTGTGATTTTGAATATGCCGTTTAATGCTCACATTTCTTATAATTAGCACAGCATTATCAGCAGCATCTGAAATTGCTCCGGCCATTAATATTGTTTATCAAAATTACTAAATTGCCAACCCTCTTCTAACGCATAATGTGTTGAAGAATTGCTAGTACGTTGTCTCACTACTAGTTTCTCTGTAGCTAGAAAGTTCCGCGATTTTTCAAGACATCGGTTTTTCTTTTCGCAGCTATTTAGTTTCGCGGAAACGAATTGACCGCAAAAATCGCGATCTTAAATTGCGCGAAATCATTGTCTTGGTTTACAGTACTCGAGCGATTTTCACACCGTACACGTTGAATAACCTTTGTAAATTTAAATGATGTGTGCATTCAACATCGACGTTGCGACGTAACTGCATTAGAAATCTTTCAAAAAAGGATGATACATATTTTCTACAACATTTGATGAAATATTATTAGTCTGACTATGAAAAGTATTTGCTTTAGTTCACGTTCGTACTTGTTCAATTGCTATCTCGAGTTATTTTGTTTTTAATGTGTTCGTTAACAAACTTCTTGTTTAGTTGAAAATTGAGCATGTACCTTTAAACAAACAAAAGATGCACTCAAAACAGGACAGCCGGTCGGAATGAAATACATAGCGATTGTCTAAGCCTCTACCTTTAAATGAAAGAAAGCAACTTAATCTATCCTGGAGGGATTAATTAAAAAGAAAGACACTTTATAATGAGCGTCTGTAAAGTACGTTGACGAGCACTCAGCAATTTGAATATGACTTACAGGATGTTTATAGCTTTCATTTTTGCAGGTACGTTTTACGTTATATTTTCTTTGACATGCTCATCCAATTGTATGTACAATAATTGCGGTATCTTTAAAAATGTTGGCATGTAACGTTTAGAGAATGAATACAAACAAAAACATGTACTAAACATTTCTCAGACTGAAAAAGGGAATTATTTTCGCATAAATCTTGATAAAAAAAATAGTTAAAAAACTGTATCTTTAAAAAAGGTACACGATCGTAGTAGCAAATGCATTCTTCAGTAATGTAAAGTACGTATTTTATATGTGTATTATATTTTCCTTTCTACACAGTATCTATCAACTAAAACTGTCTCTTCAACTTCCATGTATGTTTGTTTTCATTGAGGAACGTTTTATTTAGAACAACAGGTGGATCTTGCTGCCTGCAAGGTATTGTAACCCACCAAGCACGTGTTGATCGTCATGCATGATAAGGGATTCTGAAATTTATATTGAGACAGTTTAAAGTGTCCTTGTGTCCGAAATTCAATACTGCAATACGATATGAAAACGGGCATCAATGCAAAAAATATGGTTAATATGGAAACTTATAAAGAAACTGAAATTCACAGATTCTGAAATATGTATTGAGACAGTTTTAAATAGCATATAAGAAATTTTTTATCTGTCATCGTGTCCGAAATTCAAAACTCCTATTTCAATTACATAAACGTTACTTTGAACAATTGACTGTTTTAGCTCTATGCAAGACCAATGTAGGCTGTGGATACATCAAGCCGAAGTATACTTGGCCTCTACATTCTGAAAACCCATTATTGGAGATCCAAAACGAGGTTGCGGAAGGCACGAAGGGCTGCTCACTTTCGTCAGGTGAAATACATACGACGCTTCAGTATAGCGGAATTCAGGTGACAGGAAGTTCCAACTCATATGTTGATGTCGTTATTGGTGACTCATACCAATTTATTGATAATTACTCCTTTACTATATTTGCCTCAGCGAAAAATGTACTAGGGGGAAACATATTTCATTATAAACAGGATGACTCTGCTGTAAATCCAAATGTGGAAAAAATAAAAGACGTTATTCTTTGGTACAATCAGACACACCTTGTTGCAGAGACACAAGGACCAAATGATGAGTCGTATGGCTCTGTTGTTATCCCTATAAATTCAGCTGATTATGTGAACTCTTGGACTGGATTTGGCGTCACATATGAGCAAAAAAAGCCTAGAATATGGCTGTTGACAGACAAAGGTGTTAAAACAAAAGATAACACTTTGAACGACGCAAATATAGGTCAGCCTGGAATGATTAGAATCGGAGGCTCTTTTGATACATCTCGTTCACCTTTCTACGGAGACGTAATATGCTTAAACATGTTTGATTCTAAGATATCATCTGGGCATCTTTCACAATATATCAACGAATGTGACCTTGAAAACTGGAACCAGAACGCACTAGGTAAAGTTAAAAATAGCTAGGAATGCTCGAAATAAAAGTATTCCAAACGTAACATCGTTGTTACATGTTTATCGTTTTATTTCACATCCATCATCGCCTAAATGAGGTTTTAAATCTTCGCTGACATTCTGTTTTCTTACTCTTACCTTTCAATCGTGAAAGTGTAAATTGTTATGAGTAAGAAGTTTATAAACTTGAGCTGTCGATATTTTAAAACGCAGATTCTAAAATTTTAGATATTGTAAGAAAACTTGAAATTATTATTATATTTATGCTTTTGAAGTTAATATTTAATTTTGCACCTGTTTTAGGGCGTGCCTCTTTAGTGACCATTTTCATATGTTCTGTGTGGTGGATGTAACCCTCTTTCAAAGCACACATTGAAACATTAAATCAATTTCAATAAATATGTGACACGGTAACCTGACATTATAGAGAACACTGATAAGTATACAATACAACTTTTAGTATAGGGGGCTACCATACCTGTTGATTATGTTAAAATAATGATTGATATATCAGCTAATGTGTTGCAGTTAGTTGCCTGTTCCTTATTTAATTCTTGTTAGCTTTTTATTATGAAAATAACTAGATACATTGTATATCTTCTACTCTGGTAGGATTAAGCCTATTCCATTGTCTCTTTGTAAGAAACCAGATGCATGTTCGCTGCTGATATTCGTATATTTATAGTTTGTGCTTTCGTTTCAGTAAAGCTGCAACATTAACTTATCTATTTAGTCTAACAATATTTTAAGCTATCACACAGAAAATCAATTTCTTCAGTACATGTCTGTTTATTAGAAGATTTGTCTGCAAAAAGAGTAAATGAGTTTGTTCAGCGTTAAAAATAACAATGAACGCCGGTCTTTGTTTATGCATCTGTTCGACACCACAAGGATCAATTTAAGAACAGACATATTTAGTACTGTAACAAATTATTGACATAATACCGCAACTAGAGTTTTCGCTTATATAAACCGGTTTATTGAGCCGTGTAAATATTTTATGTATGCGACTCGGGCCATGTACAAATTATTTTGTTCCGTTTTGAACCGTTCCGTTTCGCTACACTAAAGACATATGGCTAATGGTGCTTCTCCACCCGCGATGGCGATGACTTTAAATCAGTACCAATTAACGAAAGTTCTTGTTGCTTTCCATTTCAAAAACGATAATTTAAAAAAAAAACTAAAAAAGTAGTTGCTTAAATCGATAATGGTACCTTAACTGAACACAATGATAGCATTCATACCTGTGTAGTTTTGATTTCAACGTTTAGAACAACAACATTACGTTATGAATATAACTGATGACGTCATCAATGGCACTCGTCTAGAATACCATCCTCTAAGAACATATAGGTGCTTTATAGCACAGTTACCAGGCGTTGGGTATGGACCCCCATTTACTGATATAGTAGGAAAAAGATCAATTTAAACATATAGTAGTTAAGGTTAAGTTGGGTCCGGAAATAACAAAATATACACTGGCCTTAATAAGACCGTGTTTCATAATTTCAGTTCGATATCAAAAACCTTCGTCTTTTTCAACGTTGAAAAAAAAATTATATAATATTTTTTTTTGTATATAGTTCAGCTTGTGGTGTGACCGAAGTTAATTTACGTACGATTCAAAGTCAACTAAGACTTTGCTAGTGTATTGGCTCGTTTCTCTTAGCGATAGCTATGTGTGGACAAAATATATGCGAAATGTTATAAATAATTATTTCTACGTCGAACAAGACTAAGGTTTTAAAAATCGAACTGAAAGCTTAATTAGGCCAGTGTTTATATTCGTGATTTCCGAACCTAAGAGTGCGATGCCTTTACTATAGAGTGAAGTGTTTTAATAAATCAGTATATTGGGGTCCATCACCCACGCCGGGTATCTGTGCTGTATAAGATATACCAGATAATAAACGTTAAATATTAAATATTCATAATTTCCTATTAAATATTGATATTGAATGAATCAATATGGCTTGGATTTTGTAGAGGTGGCATTATGTACAGTCAGTAACTCATTATTAGGTGTCTTTGGACGTGTACATCTGCAGATGTATCCTGTTTTGACAGTATGTCACCTTTGCCTTACAGTGTGGGTCACATACAGTGCAAACAGGGTACATATCCAAATGCACTAGGCTAAATCCCGTATGTTGTTGTTGTAAAACACGGTAAAACTGATAATTGTGTGTTTGTTTTGCAGGAACAGGAGGCGGTCCTGTTGAAATTTGCGAAGACTATTATGTTATCAAACAAAGAGACGCTGGATTAGAGTCAATTACACCACTTAATACCATGACAACAAGCTCGCGTGTTAGATGTGCAGATTTCTGTATGAGCAAAGAATTATGTTGGTCGTTCACAATAAACAAAGCAGTTGGTAAATGCAAATTATTTGATGCTGATTATTCATCCAATACTGTGTCAAGTATTGAAACAGATTATTACATACGGCGATAAATATTCTGCTAAATACAATGTTCATGACTTCACCGGAAAATTATCCAAATTCAGTTGAAATATGCAGATACATTTATATGTTACACATGTTGAGGGGAAAAATAGTTTTCCCTATTCCAACTGATTTTGATAAAAATGTGATTTACAACTGACATACATTATAGTGTTTGCCTGCATCAAGTTGTATTTCACTGTGTTCAAAGCTACACTATTGTATATTTGTTCTACTTATACGTTCTTACGTCTAGTAAAGTTACATCAAAGTAAGTCAAGTCAGGATTAGGTTTTGCGTTTAAGCCGATCTATAGACCAAACCCAAACAAGAACTGTTTATCGAATTATTACGATATTTAGTGTTTTATTAGTATGAATTATCAAAAGCATTTACCAAACGTTTAACTAAGATGTATCCTTTATTAAGCAGGTTTTTTGAAAAAAACCTACTTATTAGAATGGCGATGTCGTATGTCCGGCGGGCGGGTGGGCGGGAGGGCGGGTGGACGGGCGGGCGTCAAACATTGGTTTCCGTTGGATAACTTTAGTTAGGAGTGACCAATTGCAATGAAACTTGGTGTGTAGGTAGCTTGCTTGGAGACGCCGCTTGGGATTGCATTTGGGGTCACTAGGGTCAAGGTCAAGGTCACTGTTACTAAAAATAGAAAAACAGTTTCCGCTCAATAACTCAAGCTAGGAGTAACCAATTACATTGAAACTTGGTGTGTAGGTAGCTTGCGTGGAGACGTTGCTTGGGATTGCATTTGGGATCACTAGGGTCAAGATCAAGGTCACAGATACTAAAAATAGAAAAATGGTTTCCGCTCAATAACTCAAGTTAGGAGTGACCAATTACAATGAAACTTGGTCTGTAGGTAGCTTGCGTAGAGACACTGCTTGGGATTGCATTTTGTGTCACTAGGGTCAAGGTCAAGGTCACTGTTACTAAAAATAAAAAAATGGTTTCTGCTCAATAACTCAAGTTAGGAATGACTAATTGCAATCAAACTCAGTGTGTAGGTAGCTTGTGTAGAGAGGAAGCTTGGGATTGCATTAGGGATCACTAGGTTCAAGGTCAAGGGCACTGTTACTAAAAATAGAAAAATGGTTTCCAATCAATGGATGGTTAGGAGTGACCAATTGTAATGAAGACTTGGTTGTAGGTAGCTTCCGCGTGGAGGGAACCTTTGGGTCACTAGGGTCAAGGTCACTAGGGTCAAGGTCAAGGTCACTGTTACTAAAAATAGATTTTTATCTATTTTTAGTTTTTAGATTGTTTTAATAAAAAAAAATGTTTTGGGTCAAGGTCACCAGGGTCAAGATCAAGGTCACTGTTACTAAAAATAGATTTTATTTAATTTTAGCTTTTAGATTGTTTTAAGCAAAAAAAATTTTTTTGGGTCAAGGTCACTAGGGTCAAGGTCAAGGTCACTGTTACTTAAAATAGATTTTTATTTAATTTTAGTTTTTTGTTTGTTTTAAGCAAAAAAAAAAAATTCCGGGGTCAAGGTCACTAGGGTCAAGGTCATGGTCAGTGTTACTAAAATAGATATTTATTTATTTTTAGTTTTTAGATTGTTTCAAGCAAAAAAATATTGGGGGAGGGTCAAGGTCACTAGGGTCAAGGTCAAGGTCACTGTATTGAGCTGACATCAATAGAAGTTAACTGAAAGGCTAGTACATTCTAAGAAATAACAATTTTTGTGAGGTGTCCTTACCCCGACAGTAACATGTAAGTCGCAGTCACAGTTAAGAGATTTTTTCAAACGTGTCAGTAAAGCAATATTAATCTATATAAAGAATGATACCTCTTTCATTTCTAGAAAAATAGAAAAAACTACAGTTTTCGTCTCAGATGTACCTCAATTTTTCAATGAAAAGAGACGCATTTATTCGATCTAGTGCGAAAGTCTCCATGCATCTTGACTCACCAGGTATTAGATATAGCGGACCGCTTCTGCGACCCGCAATAAGATCCATGACACGTACTTGAACACTAACTATTAATTCTCGCAATTTGGGAAATATAGTTTCTTGAATCATTTAATTACGTGTTCGACGATGTTTTGTTGATCTGCAAATCTTGATCTGCTGTTAGTTCGGGGACGGGCACTGACAGTCGCTATCGTCACCTCACGCACAGGTCAGCAAACTGGGCGTATCAATCTTTTTGCTTTATATTAAAAAATGCAAAAATGTCGACTCTTGCAAGGTGAGGCTTTTTTTTCTTTGCGATCAGTGCAGACCATGACCAGCCTAAACGTCCTGTCGTGTTGTCTGATCATGATCCACTATTATGTCAGTGAATGTACAGTTATCGTCCCTTTAAACGATTTATGGTACTATCCATCTTGTTAAACGGACAAGCCAATTTTACTTATTTCGTAGGGTCAGGATTAGAGACTTCATTAGAGGAGCCTGTATTCTGATTTTTACACAAGAAATCATAATAATCAATTAATAACTGTTACAACCATATGGATATCAATTACTAGTTAGAGGGGCTTCTTTGACTACATGTACTGCAATGACTATTGGTTTCATTTCGAAGGATTTATTTAACTAGTACAACATCAGTTGTTTGCGATTGCTATGCAAATATATTTTAGTGTGAAATTACATCTAAAACATAAGCTATTGTTTACTTACTTTTCTACCGATCCTTTAGACATCGTGATATCGTACTTGTAATTCTATCAAAGCTAGATATTTCTTAATGGCTGAGTATTTTCTAAATTGTGCTGATAAGTCCATCAGTTAACCAATTTTCCTATTTCTAAAAAGCATCATTGTGACCCTTCTTTAATTATATAGCTCTTTCGTCTATAAAATCAAACAACTAGTTTTAAGAGGCATATGTTTTTTTTCTAGATAATGATACGAGTCCGCTCAAAATACACTAGTCAAGTTACAAGAAATATATTCATACGAGCGACTATTTTATCTTAAAAATCTTAAATTGGTAATATTCTTAAATTCGTTGTACTCATAACCCTTGTCAACTTTTTCATACCCCCGAAACGAAGTTAAGGAGGATATATAGTCAACCGGTGGTTGGTCGCTCGGTCGGGCGGTCGGTTCGTTGCATTTTCCTTGTCCGGGGCATAACTTGAAAACTACTTTGTCCAATGGTCAAGCACATTTAAAGAAAGTGCAGTACACAAAAAACATAACTCTATCTTGACTTATTACAGAGTTATTGCCCGTTGTTAATTTTCCTTGCCCGGAGCTGAAGTTGAAAACTACTGGTTGGAATTCAATACAATTTCATACAATGGTCAAGCATAGTGAGAGAAAGTGCAGTGTTAAAAAACCAATCCTAAGTATTTACATAGTAACTGCCCTTTGTTACTTTTCCTTGTCTTACTTCCAAACTTCTAGTTGGAATCCAATACAACTTCATACAATGGATAAGCACATAAGAGGAAGTGCAGTGTACAAGAACCATAACGCTATATTGACTAATTACAAAGTTATTGCCCTTTGTTATTTTTCCTTGTTCAGAGAAAGAACTGTTTGGAATTCAACAAAACGTCATACAATTGTCAAGCACAATAAGAAAAAGTGCAGTGTACAAGAACCATAATTCAATCTTGACTAATCACAGAGTTATTGCCCTTACTTGTCCGGAGCATAATTTGAAAACTTCTTGTTGGAATTCAATAAAACTTTATACAATTGTAACCGGGGGTTTTGGTGTATAAGAAACACTAACTCAATGTATGACCGCATTCGCTGTATTTATTAAAGACAGGGAAAAAGCCGGGATCAACTCCTTGAAGTATTTAGATACTAAATACGTAGATATCTATTCGCTTAAAGTATTTCTTTATGATGATACTCTGAAGCACATCTTATACCTAAGGCAATAGAAGAAGAAGTGTCCAGGATAAAGAACGGAAAGTCGGGAATAGAACAGGGGTCATTCACGAGGAGTTTTAGTGAGCACATTCATACGACCTCTCAACTCACGCTGACATCTCTTGCGTAACCAACTATAGAAATAATACACAGTTAGGTATATACAGACGACACAATACAGTTAGGTAAAAATGACACGATACAGTTAGGTGACTACGGACAATACAACATGGACGACACATACGCATAGCAGACGAATTAATACCAGGGTTACACATGGTCAAGCACAGTGAGAGGAAGTGCAATGTACAAGAACCATAACTCTATCATGACAAAGTACAGAATTATTGCCAAGAAAAATATCACTATTTTAGTTTTTTGCAAGGTATTCTGCTACTACATACTTCCTCAGTTGATAAAGCAGCCTTTCGGGGATATCAACCTCATTTAGTGATGGGTCTAGTTGTGCTTGAGTACACTTAATTAATTAAGTGGATATCAAAAGCATATTCTACATGTATATCAAAATCATAAAGATATCTAAACAATTTAAACATGAGAAATCAAATTTTGCAATATATCGTATACCTACAATTGTAACATGAATACTTAATTTTGATTGATCGATAGTGATCACGTGCCGGGTCCTCAAAAGCATGTGAAGACCCGAAAAGTGATGTGTAGACCTGCGACGATTTTCGTTTCGTTTATATTTTAGCATATTTTCACCACTTCGTCCTCAGACAATTTCACCTTTTAATAGGTCTACAAAACTATATATTGACCTAAGTCTATCTTTGCATAGTAAACAATGCGAACTAATTTCCGTATTAATTATCCGTTATAGCCGAGATTAGCCTTAGTATAAATTTGAAATGCCAGATTTCCCGAAGGCGAATGTTTTATTTGGAAACAGATTTATTGAAGCAAATGGTCTATAAGATAAAATTAGGCAATTTACCTTGTCCATATATCAAATCAGTGATACTCAATTCCACCTGGAGGCGCAACCGGTACCTCGCAGTACTGGATCATACAAAGTAGATACGACGTTATTCGCGCACAAGAAGTATCTCAGGCATTTTTGTGAAATGTAACTTAGTCCAGGACTATTGATCACTCGCAAATTTTCATAAACTCCAGTCATGACCAATTGCTGTAAGTTTGAAATAACGTTTGGGTTCTTAGTATTGGAGAATCATTTAAGACGCTTTAATAAAGTTTTCGAAAATTTGTTATTTTATCTATTTAGGTCAGCAGAAAAATGTTGGTCTTTAAGAACAAACACTTATCGGTATTCTTGACAAGTTTGCATGACACCTGCACTTTGATTAAGCAAGGTAAACAAGTTCATAGTATGTATTTGAAGACAAAAATGTTATGTATGATCAAACCTTAAAAGAAACTTTACTTAAATGGAAATATTCCTTTCTCAAACTACTCACTAGACATTGAACACTTAACTATATCAACCTCTGAACTGCATGATACCACATTTGTTGTTTATTCTTGACAGGAACACGTTTCTGATTATGATTTACTGCGTTAACCTCGCAGCCAGTGAAGCACGTTTGCCTGTTAAAAGACACATGTACTCTTTTGGGGGAGATATATACAGATTCTAAATGTAAAATGAAATATCAGTAATTAATGACAAATAGTTGTATATGTTAATTTTGTGAACTAGAAAAATACTAGACTAGTCCATTGTTTAGCTGTAAGTCAATTTACATGTTCGTCATACTATTTATTATATAGATTTATGAAATGATGACTTTTATTGCATCGGAAACTAAGAAAAGTATGAAGAGGTCTCTACTTATGTACAATACTGCCTCGTGGTTTTAGCTCGACTATTCGAAGAATAAGGAGACTATTGCACTCGCCCCAGCGTCGGCGTCGGCGTCGGCGTCGGTGTCGGCGTCGGCGTCGGCGTCGGCGTCTGCGTTGGTTAAAGTTTTTCATAAAGTCAAATATCTTGAATACTATCAAAGGTATTGACTTGAAACTCAAACTATATGTTTACCATCAACATCTTCACCTGAGGAAACAATCCCCATAACTCTGTTTTGATTTTTGACAGATTTATGCCCCTTTTTAACTTGGAAATTTTGGTTAAAGTTTTTTATAAATTCAAATATCTTGAATACTATCGAAGGTATTGACTTGAAACTCAAAGTATGTGTCTACCATCAACATCTTCACCTGAGGAAACAATCCCCGTAACTCTGTTTTGATTTTTGACAGATTTATGCCCCTTTTTAACTTAGAATTTTTGGTTACTTTTTTTATAAAGTCAAATATCTATAGGTATTGACTTGAAACTCAAACTGTATGTTTACCATCAACATTTACACCAGAGGAAACAATCCCCATAACTCTGTTTTGATTTTTGACAGATTTATGCCCCTTTTTACCTAAGAATTTTTGATAAAAGATTTTATAAAGGCAAATATTTTGAATACTTTCAAAGGTATTGACTTGAAACTCAAATTATGTGTCCACCATCAACATCTTCACCTGAGGAAACAATCCCCATAACTCTGTTTTGATTTTTGTTAGATTTATGCCCCTTTTTAACTTAGAATTTTAGTTAAAGATTTTTATAAAGTCAATTCTTGAATACTATCAAACGTATTGACTTTGAAACTTAAAATGTATGTTTACTATCAACATCTTCACCAATGTTTTTGATTTTTGACATATTTATGCTCCTTTTTAACTTAGAATTTTGTCACAGTTTTTACCAGACATTATTAGAAATACTGGAAATGGCTTACTTTTGAAATGTCATAGAATAATTATGCAGCATGCAGCAGGCATGCTTTTTTAATTTTAAACATATTAATTTTGAAACGTTACAAAGTTATTCATGATCAAATATACAAGGTCATGTATTTCTTTGAAATTATCCCCCCGCCCCCCCCCCCCCTTCTCCACCCAGTTGGCTTACAGAATCCAGAGTCAACGCATGTATTGTACATTTACATAGGTCTTTGAACAAGTTTCATATCTTTGACCTTAATTCTGATAGACAATTACACAAAACACCAGGTCCTGTTCTTAGACAAAAAAACATTTTACCGACAAGCTTTCGAATAGTCGAGCGTGCTGTCATGAGACAGCTCTTGTTTTATTTGCTAAGCACTTTCAACCATTTACAAACAAGAGGGCCATTATATCCCTATATCGCTCTCCCGCGATACGTGTTGTTGATGGGATTCAGTAGTTGCTAAGGAAGTCAGTAATTACGATGGAAAGTTACTAGTTCCTTAAGAAGTCACTAGTCGCTAAAAGTCACCAGCTGTCAGGGGCTGTGGTTGCTAAGAAAATCAATGTTTTCTAGGTGAAGTTAGTGATTGCCAAAGAAGTAAACTTTTTCTAGTTGCAAAGGAAGTCAGTGGTTGCTATGGAAGTTACTAGCGGAAAGAGTATGGTAAACGTTGCTAAAAAAGTCACTGGTTGCCAGGAGACTAATGTGCTGCTAAGGAAGTCAATGGTTGCTAGGGAAGTTATAAGTTCCTGGAGTAAGCCACTGGCTGCTAAGGAAATTACTGGTTACCAAGAGAAGTCACTGGTACCTATGGAAGTCAGCGGTTGATAGTTCAGTCTCCGGTTGCTACAGAAACTCAATGGAACATACTAGGCTTTTGCTATTACTCTATAAACAGACAAGGAGCCTCGAGCACTTTGACTTCTGGATCATGATTTAGACAAACCTACACATAGGTATTTCAAAAAGTTTATATTAGAAATACTCTAGAACTTTCGTTTCTGAAACTACAAGGCACATATCTTAGATATTTGGCATGTAGCATTGCCTTGAACACTTCTACAGAGATTGTTCAAATTATGACACCGGGTCAAAATTGACCCTGTCCTGGGTCAATTAGTTTTGTATTGGCTTAATTAAGGAAAATTTTAAACCTCTTCTTGTCTAGAACCTATAAAATATAGAAAATATTTTCAGCGAGATTGTGAGACACTGAAAAGATTTTTACCATAGTCATTTGCTATTGTCACATTTTGAAAACTGACGGAATTTGCAACAGAGACAGAGAAATGTAAATCATGTTTTAATGCCAATGTTTTTTTTACACATAATATAATATTATTACCTCCATCTGATTATTTCGTCGGTACTTTACAGCCAATATTGATAAAATATTTATACACTTCAAATCTCCTGTTGTACAAAAGATTTCCCCGTTTGCTACAATGTACAAACCCACTATCACCAAATACATGGAATACAAAATTAGAGTCATTCTTTCTTAAAAGACCACCACTCAAAATAATTGAGTGTACCCTAAGGCACAAAAAGACCAGTGGCAAAAATTAGCGTAGTTTATCTAAAATACAATTACGACCGCCTTTCAACATACACTATTTTATTTGCTTCGTACAATATACAAACTGTTTTAATTTACAGGTTTTTCTATAATGCAAGACCTGTCAATTTCACTTATCGTTTATTTTACATGCTGGTGAACTAAAATGAATTTACAGTAAATTCTGCACCATTCTGTACCAGACGGTCATTTATGTGTACATTTGAAAACAGTTCATGGGACGTAGCAAGCATTTCCTTGCATTAAGCTTTATCAAACGGAAAGAACTTTTTTTTAACATTATCATTGTTTGGTATGTAGCATTTCTAAGTTGACCCCTAACAAGATTGCTCAAATTATGATCCCCGATCAAAATTGTTCGGGTGGTCACTTGGTTTTACAACGGTTTATTTTGGGATGCATTGCCACATACCACATATCCCAGGTCTAAGATATTTAGCGCTTAGCATTGACTTGTGGACCTGTACCAAGATTGTTCAAATTATGAGCCTTTTGTTCAAATCGACCCGAATGGGGGTCATTTGGTTTTATTTAGGCTTATATAGTTAAAACCTTAAAAAAATCTTCTCTGAAACCACGTGAGCTAGATCTCAGATATTTAGCAAATAGCATTGTAAAGTGAACCTCTACCAAGATTGTCCAAATCATGACCCCGCACGGAGTCCTTTATTTTACATAGGCTTTAATTGGTCACACATTAAAATATTCTCTAAAACGCCAGGTCTAAAGCTTAGACATTGCTGTAATTGCTGTAGCATTGCCCAGTGAACCTCTACTAAGTTTATTCAAATCATGACCCCAGGTCAAATTTGACCATTTCTGTTACTGTTGTCCTTGATTTTTCTTGATGAGCAATGCCAGTTAGATGGGAGATATGGAGCTATTATTGCCGTCTTGTTATTTTAATTTTTTAATTAATTTCCTTACGTGTTTTGCGTCGTACTCGCGGTCACGTTGCTGTTTGAATGTTCGTTGTATGCATTCTGGCAACCATCTTCTTGATAGACTAACTTGTTTCTGTCAGTCATTCTTATTACAAATTTGTCGATAACTTTTCAGCTAATTTACAGCTGCAAATTCCTTGTTTACGGTTTTAATTCACCTGATTTATGCAGTGTCTAAAAGTCACATGAGGAAGTTTTCAAATTGTTGTATACACACCAAGCAGATTACGGGAATTTGTGCTAAATCCCATTGTCCACCGGCGAAAAACGTATTGGACAAGTCGGATAAATGATAAATTTTCCTACTAAATTTTGAAGTGAAATGGTTAAGAGGTTGTATCATATTGGTCTAGATATATACTGAGAAGATAATCACAAAAAAATAGCCTATAGATATAAACCACCGTGAATCGGAAAAGCTAAAGGACAGACAAGGAGACTAAATGTAAATGGTACTGCATTACGGAATGAAATATATAATATTCTGTTCATTGATAAAATTGTATGGCTGTAACATAAAAGGTACTGTTCTAATTTTAAAGTGTATTCCCACTGGTGTAATGAAACAAAGCTGAACAAGGATTATGCGAGACGAGTACCGAATACCTCTCTCACAGTCTTGGTTTATTTTGAATATAGGTATCCTTTCAGCTAAAGACGAACATCTGGACGAGTAGCCCACGTACAGACAAAAACCGCTCCTGTCCATCACTTTGTTTTTGTTGTTGTTTTTTTGTAAAAAGAGAAAATAATCTACATGTAGTTGTTAAGTAAGGTGTTACTTGGTATGTATCTGTTCTTTTCATAATAAGGCTTAAAAGACACAAATTGAAGGCAATTTTTTCATTGGGACATATACTTATTTGTGAGTAAACATACCTTTATTATTTGAATTAATAAACAAGGTTCTAATGGTCAACTAGGTCATAATTGACCTTATTTTACACTATAATACAGTTGATGGCATTTAACAAAAGGTAAACATGTAAATAATTGATTATTATTAACGATTACTTGTTAAAAGCCATGTCTTTCCGCTTTGGTGAAGAAATCACTGCTTTTATACCATAAGCTCTAAAATACCGCGATAAGATCTCTGTATGCAGAAGCTTTTCAAAAGGCGTTGCTACAGGATTTAGATATTTCAATTAGTGTAATTCCTCTAATTAGCGCAGAGCTTTTCAAAAGGTAGATTTCCGCACTGATTTTAAAGGAGTAGCGGCAGATAGTGTTCATAATCCGCAATGTAAGACAAGCATTAAGAAACTGAAACAGATATTAAACCATCATATTGTTAAAATCAAATTCATTTACTTATATTGCAAATAGCAGTAGATATATTGTAGATTTAAGTGATTTAAAAAAATAAGATATTAGAATGATCGCTTAAGGTGCTATTTCGCACAAAGTGAACATTTTCTAAGTCTAAGAGCGATTTGATTTACACTCATAGAAAAATGAGTTTTACCAAAGTTAAGACTAAATCTAATTAACCCGTGAAGCCGGTTCAAATCTCATCGATGATATGGTTTTGTTGTGTAGCGCAAAGTCTGTCATGGTCTCATAACTTAGGTATATCTTAGAACCAGCTATTGTCGCTTTGTTAATGTTGAAATTAGTCTGCACATTTTAATGATTAAACAATAATTCCATTTATCAATCTTAGAAATGTGTCACATTGTAATCAAGAATCATGTATATACTGTTACAGACAAGTTGTGGAAGCGGAAATCTGAATGCTAGTCATTCATACAGAAGTACATGAACTTTTCCGTCGGTTTGCAAAATTAGAAACTGCACAGGAAGAAGTTTGCTTTAATTTTTAAACTTGAAAGAAACGCAATTGTTATGTCGTTATTTAATTAATATCGGTAAGGTAGACCTTGCGTTTAAGAAATACTATGTTATTGTTGATATTCACTGTTTTAAGGCTAACAATTTGTCAATATTTGATAAAATATTCCATATGTATCTGCGTGACTTTGGAAGGTTTTTGCGCGTAATTCATGAAATCTATTTGATCAGTTGTCATCTTTAATGTTTTTTTCAATGTGTTCGTTAACAAACGTTATGTTAAAAGCTTCTTGAAACTTACGAAATTGAGCATGTACCTTTAATTTATAAATACACTCAATAGCGGGATGAAATTGAAGTAAGGCATTACATAATGATTACCTATGGCATGAATATATGCCTCTACCTTTTAAGAAAAGAAAACATCCAACAGAATCAATCCTGGTTAGATGAAAAAGAAGGCAGAAAATAAATCTTGAGCGTCTGTAAAGACGATTGACGAGGACAGTTGGAATATGACTTCCAAGATGCTGATAAGTGTGGTCTTCGCAGGTATGTTTTGTGTTGTTTTTCTTTAATTTATAAAAAAAATACACAAGCTTACGAACTAAGTATCATATGACTGTTTCTTGTTAAAGAAGAAATTTCAAGTTTTTGGAAGTAAAAGACAATTTCCTAAAATAAACATATAACACTTCGAAAGGATAGCAAATGATATAAACATATGAAAGGGTAGCAAGGGATGGTGTACAACAAGGGGAAGGGAAAAAAGTTGTCTATTAGAAAGTTAATAATAACCATACAAGTCGCTGCCCGTGTTATTTGTTTTATTTTTAAAAAGAAAAAAAACCGGAGATATATAAAGTGCAGATATGGACACGTTTGAGTATCAGTGCACAAAGTATGGCTATGTGTCTGCCGCTCATCCCGGAGGTTGTGGGTTCGAGCCCCACCAAGGTCACGACCGTACCTCCTCATATGACACCAGTACTGGTTTTTCCAGGAAGCGGACTCGAGAGTGACTCGATAAGTTCAAAGCTTTCTTCACAATCGAGCTAAAATAAATTAGTATAAACTAAACTAAAGTATGGCTAATGGGTAGCTTTTAAACAAACTGAAAGTTGCAGATGATTCTGAAATGTGTATTTCGACAGTTTAAAGTTATAATTATATAAATATTTTTTTGTGTCTGATATTCAACGCTCCAAATAAGATAGCATGAACTTCAAGGTAACTTATATTTTATTGTTTAAGCTCTATGCCAGACAGATGTATGCTATGGATACAGCTCTCCGAAGTATACTTGGCCTCTACATTCAGCAAACGCATTATTGGAGATACGAGACGAGGTTGCCGAGGGCACGACGGGCTGCTTAGTTTCGTCAGGAGAAGTAAATCCAACACTTCAATATAGCGGAATTCAGGTGACCGGAAGTTCAAATTCATATGTTGATATCGTTATCGATGACTCAAACGAATTTTCTGATGATTACTCCTTTACTATATTTTCTGCAGCGAAAGATGCAAAGGGAGGAAACATATTTCATTATAAACAGGATAACTCTGCTGTAGATCCAACTATGGAAAAAATAAAAGACGTAATTCTTTGGTACAATCAGACACACCTTATTGCAGAGACACAAGGACCAAATGATGAGTCGTATGGCTCTGTTGTTATCCCTATAAATTCAGCTGATTATGTAAACGAATGGATTGGATTTGGTGTCAGATATGATCGTGGCGGGAAAAAATTAAGGCTCCTGATAGACCCTGACGTTGAGACAGAAATTAGTACATTGAACGACGCAAATATAGGTCAGCCTGGAGCGATAAGAATTGGAGGCTCTTTTGATACATTTCGTTCACATTTCAACGGAGACTTGATATGCGTAAATATGTTTGATTCTAAAATATCATCTAATGATCTTTCACAATCTCTCAACGAATGTGACCTCGGAAACTGGGACCAAAACGCTCTAGGTAAAAATACAAATGTCTAGTAATACTCCAAAAAATATAGTCTTCTATGAATAACAGTATTTGCTTCGTAACTTTCCCTTGAAACATCGATCATAACCTCATTGTAATTCGCTGACATCTTATGTTTTGTACCATAGAATCCTTAATAAATTAGTTAGATAAAAAGGTGTATAAATTTATTGTAAAACGATAAATTCTGAAAATGTCTGAAATAGAAATGTATCTAAACCCAAATAAATGAACACGAGCAAAAAGAAAGAAAAACCACAAATATTAAGGCATGGCTATAAACAGAACAAGCAACGGAATTATATAAAATGTCAAAGACAGCAATACACCATTGAAGGTTAAGAAAACCGTTTCACAATCAATTGTTTTCACTTAATGACCATTTGTATATGGTATAGACCTTTATAATAGCGCATTGAATTAATAAAAATACACATGTCGAAATTATGTTACACGGTTACCTAACACAAATCATACTGTACATTTATACAGTCGTCATATTTTATCACTTGAGGCACCAATAACAACTGTTGCAATAGTAAACGAATATGACAGATAGAACTTCTCCACTGGTGATTACTATAAATCAAGTACTTTTCTACAGCAGGTCTTGTTGCTTTCTGTTTCAAAAACGATAAAGCTATCAAAAGAAAATTGCTTATTAAATAAACACATATTAGTGTAGACTTTATCATCAAAGTTAAAAACAACATTAACACCGAGGGACTCCAAAGAAGATTTTATGTAATATATATTTTTTATAATTACCTATACACTAATGACATATACTAAATGAATAAAATCGGATTTAACTGAGCAGATGTCAACATTTCTTTTCACAAACATGTATATTATACTTGCCTAGCGGCTTGGACGGCATACAATGAAAACAGTGTCATATACAGATGTAACTGGCAAATCCCCGTTTAAAGCTGCTCGCTCTCAGTTACCGTTGAAAAAAATATTTTTCACAAAAAAATTGACATTCTTATTCTTAAATACAAAACTAAACGCTAGAATGAAGAAATAAGCAAAAATCTAGGTAGGAATTTGCAGAAATCGATTAAAAAGGTTGGTTACACGGCACCGCTACACTATATGTTCATATTGAAATTTCAAAAGCGTTTGCAACGCTTTTAAATTTGGTAGCGTATTTTTTTGAAATTTAGAGCTATACATGACATGAATTTATACTTGAGCCTTTTTATATGACCATATATTCTAAAATACGTTATTTACACACACTTTAGAGAACTTTATTTATTTACCAAAATCTGAGAGCGAGCAGCTTTAACTAATTGTTTTGTTGATGTGGTTTTGTAGGTACAGGGGGCGGTTCTGCCGAAACTTGCGAAGACTTTAGAGGTTATTATGTCATCAAACAAAGAGATGTTGCATTAGAGTCAATTACAGCACTGAATACCATGACAACAAGTTCGCATGTAAGATGTGCAGATTTCTGTATGAGCAAAGAATTATGCTGGACATTCACAATTAATAAAGCAGAGAGTACTTGCAAACTGTTTGATGCTGATTATTCCTCCAATACTGTGTTAAGTACAGGAACCCATTATTACATACGGCGATAAGTATTGACAAATACAAAGTACACGACATCACCGGAAAAGGTTTGAATTGATGTGAAATATGCAGATATATTATATATATATATATATATATATATCTATATATATATTTTGATATATATATATAAGACAACTGTTATATATATAATGATAGCTTCAAATCTCCCATGAGGTTCTTACTATTTTGATAAAACTTTTAGTATACGGTTGACCTATATGTGTAATCGTTTTACCTTAAGCAAAGTAACAACAGGTGAATCAAATGAGATCCAGATTCTAGTTTAAGCTGATCCAAAAATGATCCATGTTGTGACAGTCGACGTACTTGTTCCGATGCACAGGACCACACTAGCAACTATTCATTTCGAATTGGCAGCATGCGCAGTTATACTGACTTCTGTTCAAAACCAGAGTGTATCCATCAACACACATTCCCGGTCCTGCCTAGGCTGTAAGAGAAATACCTGACTATTAAAGGGTGTAGTAGTGTAGGTTTTTCAGTTTAGTGTTATCAGAAGGTTTCTGGCTCGAATTCTCAGAAAGTGAACTACTAGCCAAGTCGTAAGATCAAATTATTTTTTGCCTATAAAGCTATTTTGAGATATACGCAATAAAACACATTTCAAAACTGTCTTCATAATTGAGATGAAATAAATAGAAGTTATCTGATGAGTTAGTACTTTTTAAGAAACAGCAATTAATGTAAATTCCACGGTAGTAAGCGTTGTCGACTTTGAATCCCAGGCCAATATTTATCAAATGCGTCTGTATTAGCGTTAGGGGAAAGATTATTGTTCATGCAATCACGCATGCTTTTCGTGCGTAGTTCTTTCACAAAAAAATTAGCTCATAAGGCTTATGTATGCACTAACAAGCAACCTTGTAATTGGGGAACATATAGTTTCTTGAATTCCACGATTGTTCGTTGATTCACATATTGTGCAACGCCGCTGGTTCAGGGACTGACACTGGCAACCGCCGTTGTCGTAACACGCACATGTGAATAGACCGGACTTACATGTATCAGCACACTGGCATCCTGTCTTGTTACTTTATATTCTGATATACAAAATTATAATTGTTTTGCTATTTCCCTGTTAATGGCAATTTCTATTATGCGTTTGCGATCAGTTCAGATAATGATCAGCCTGTCTTTGTTAAAGTTCTCATTAGATGATCCTGTATTCTAAATTTAGAAATGATAGAAATCATTCATATCAATCACACGGGTGCTACGAAGCTATATAGAAACATGCTAGCTGGTTAAAAAACATCCATTAGCATGATGAGTATTTGGGTTGAATTTAGAGCTGTGGGGCTCGTTTTGGGGAGGCTGCGTTTTTGGTACGTGGCATTCCCTGTTTGATATTATTATTATTTTTTTTTTTTAGAATTGTACGCCTAAAATGTACTAGTCTAAGAGTTATTCCAATCGATATCGGGTAATCGAAAACGGCTAAAATTTATGCAAAGTTCCAAAAATAGATAGCCTAAGATGCGCAACGTGACAATTAAAAAGGCCCTTAAGGGAAAAATATTGTTTAGTTTGGAACTAACAGAGATACACTACTGGTGTTATTACCATTTCAAATCGCATATACTTGAATACCATAAAAGTTAACGACATGCAATGTGCTAAGTCTTGTAGTTTAACAAAATAATGATATTTTTGACGAGAAAGACATCGTTGGAAAGCTGAATGTCTCTTGTTATAAAATACGATGGATTCATAAGAATTAGAAGTACCCGTTACAGATTCGAAAATTTGCACGTGTCTTTCCTCCTTATTATTATTTTTGAGCAATGCTGACATTAATATGTCGATGGTACTTACAAACGTGCTGTTTAATTTGACATCGATTGAAACTGTACCTCTTTCTTCAACATATATAGCATAGTTGACCCCCTAAAGACCTTTTTGTCATGTTGCGCATTCTATAAGATAGACGCTTTCAAAGATATAGTTAACCACTCGGAAGATATAATTTTTTATCATTGACTACGTGCATAAAAGAAACTTGCCACTATACTGGGCGATGACGTCAGCGGCATAACCAAAAAAAAAAAAAATAAACACAGGAATATGAAACAACCCTTTTATGTTTGAGAAACTTTGGCTCTTTTCGCAAAATTAAGAACTTCTAGACACACATGGCCATTCGAGGACTGTTGGAATAAACTTGATTTGGATTTATGGGATAAATCAAACAAGAATATATCTGTACAGCAAAACAATAGATTATATTTCTCAGTACAAATCAGAGTTGTTTTGCCGTGCAAAGATATGTTAGTGCGGAGTTACATATTATTACATTAGCTACTGACTGTTATCTTGTGGTTCCTATCAAGTTTAGTAAGTTTATCAAAGGTAAAAATCTATTACCGGCCTAGTAAACTCTTCTGATAAGATCATCAGTTAGCATGTTTCTCTTTGTCTTATTGTGCCCTTTTCTTTTATTATATAACTGTTTATCAACAAGATCAAACAAATAGTTTTAAGAGGCATTATATTTGGTTCTAGATGATATTACGGGACCTCTCAAAATACCACAGTCTAATGACAAGAAGTATGTAGTTATATTTGTTAATATCTATCATAAATAAAAGACATTTTTTATTGAAACAAATCGCTTACAAGATAACATTAGGCAAATGACCTTGTCAGTATATCAAATCTGTAATATTAAAGTCCACTTAAAGGCGCCACTGGTAGTGTCACAGAATGGGCTCCTACAAAATAGATGTGACGGTATTAGCGCTGTACAATCAACAAACAAGAGATTAAAAGTTAAAGATCTTCAACACTAAGTATGGGATTTAAAACGTCAAGTAATAGACCATGAGCAACAACTAGTATGAATATTTGCTAGTGATCAATAGTCACGGCTTGGCAAATATTTCACGGTCTATTACTTGACGTTTTAAATCCCATACTTAGTGTTGAAGATCTTTAACTTTTAATTAGATGCTTTAGTTAACTGAAAATATTATGATCTAAAAAAGGATTTACAGAGCTCTGCGAAAAATGTTGTCCTATAAAAAGCCATCATTAAATTTACACGAGTGTGCCTGACACGTGCAATTTAATTGGGCAAGGTATCACTCAAACAAGCTCATAGTATGTATTTGACGAATTGTCTTACGTTCATCAAAAACACATAAGAGATTTGTTTAGATAAAAATTATTTTTTCTACAATATTTTGGAATAAAACAATGAATTGTAACCCGCGTTAACCTGCAGAAGTCCACATTTTGTTTATTCTTAAAAAGGATCACATTTCTGATTATGATCTGCTGCGTAAACCTCGCTAGGCGTCCTGCAGTTCAAATCAATCAAGTACGTGTTTCCCTGTTAAAAGAAACATGTATTCTTTGGGGAAAATTATATAGTGATTCTACATATAAAACGAAATTATCAAAAATAAACGACATGTAGTTACGTATAGTTATGCTTTCTTTATTGAATATCGTACAAAGACTTGCAGATATTTATTACTCCATGTTTGTTTAGTTATAAGTCAATTAACGTGTTCATTATGTATATTTATTATAAAGAATAATGTAATGAAAATTATCTATTGCAGCATTTGGAACTAATAAAATGTACTGCTGTCAAAATATGGATCAGACTTTACCTCTCACTTGACAATACTGCCATGTCTTTTTGGATCGATTGGATTTATTCAATCGTATCCAAAGTTAACAGAGTATTTCAGACCCTTACGGCCGAACTCTTAACACAATTTTTTGTCGAATACGACCGAAAAGTAGTTCTATATATTCAATGAAATAAAAAGAATTGTAATGCATTACCTTATATTCTGTTTTCGTTATTATATATTGATGAATAAATGTAAAACATTAAAAATTACTAAAAATCAACGAGGTATCTGTTCTGTATAGAACTAGTTTCCTACGCGGTTTTGATCAGAACAGTTTTCTAAGTCAGACCGGAGACACTAAAAGACACCTAGTCAGGCCGAATAATGTGTCTTATATGCGATGTTGTGTTTGAGATCATAAATTATCGGAACATCGTAATACGTTATCGAACCACTAGGTACTCTTGAATTTTAAATTACAAAACTCGGAATTCAACATAAAAAACAACGATTTTTTTGTAACTTGCCAATGCCTCTATCATCAAAAATGCTCGGCCTGACTAGTTGTCATTTAGTGTCTCTAAAGATTTTCCGAAAAACTAGTCTAAAAAATGCCTTCATGCGTTAAGGTATAAAACTGAAACTTATCAGCAAATTAACTCTACAGAGGCACTTGTAGATGTCTTTTTGAAATATGACAACATATTTTCATGCTATAAACACGTTGTAATTGTCGATTTTATGTAATGCGTGGTTCGAAAATGGTACGAAAATGTCAGCATTTCGGCGAAGTCGATTCGTACCTGGGTACGAATAACTGTAAGAAATCACATAGATCTACATGTCTTAACTACGATTTTTCAATATAGACAGAAATGCAATAATCTAAAGGGAAAATCAAATTCATTTCTCTGGATTATGCTGTCATTTACAAAGAACAAATATTAACTCAATATAAATTGTAACTAAAACTTTCAAACTTTAGGAAAATGAATTAATATAAGTTTTCTTTGAAAGCTTATTTTCAGACTCCAGTTATATTGTTACACCTTTGTACTATGTATGTATATATACTATGCTTTTCGAGAATAAATATTGTTTAAACTAAACTTTACCACGATTCTTTTGCTACACTAATTTTGGTGTGTACATTCATACATACATTAATTATATAGGAACATAATAATCATCATAATCATCATCATTATTACTTGTTACGAAATACTGCTAGAGTCTAGTATATGTTAAATATGAAAGATAATAGCCTGCTATTAAAACATTCAGTTGTTGTTTTATACAAGTTATGAAAATTTAAAACAGTATGGTAGAAAGGCTGGTAATGACTAGGTGTGCGCAATAGACCCGGTATATTGCAATTCGCAGTATTTTGGAACCACTCACGGGGATAGTTAATGTAAGCTGCAAGTACTTGTTCTACAATAGGTATATACTGAATCAATTTATAACAATGAATTGATTTATCAATTTTTAGTTTTTCTTTGAAAAACAGAAGAGCCATTGTCACAACCTTCTTGACGTCAGTCGGCACTGTCGTCTTGAATCTGGTTAAGCTTTCTTAAAATTCACTTTCTCAGTAACCAAAAGAAAGTGTTTGTTTATTATAGTGTCACCCCTATTTAAAGGGCCAGCCATTTCTGACTAATGAGACACCTTCTTTTTGAGCACATGTACCTTCCGAATCCTATCCTTTTTAATGCCAGGCACCAGGCAGGTAGGCATACGGTAACCATTATTTAACTAGCTGGCGGCTCACCAACCGGCCATATCAGAACGGACCCTGCTGGGATTCGAACCTTCGACCTCCCGCTCCCAAGGCGGATGCCTTAACCACTAGACCAAGGGAGACGGTTACCATTAAATAACCATTAAAGCCTTGAAACTTCAGACAATTGCTTGGCATCAAACAATGGCATCTGTTGCCGAGTGGTTGAGGTCATTGACTGATGTTAACTTGTCCCTCATGTAGGTTCGTGCCCTACTTGGGTTGAATTCTTTTATGTTGGGAGCTATCTAGGTTCTACCCAGGTGCCCGCTCGTGACTGAAATAATGCCAGAATTGGCACCCAGGGTCTTCCTCCTCCATGAAAGCTGGACGTTGCAATATGACCTTAACTGTTGAGTGCGACGTTAAATCCGAATCAATGAATTGGCACAATACAATCAACCCTATGGGCATATCCCATAACTTTCGAATGGCATTAAAAGTTGCTCAAACTATGAATTTTCAGTTCAGTTTTGTCAAAGTCCATTTCTCAGTTACCATTTACAGCTTAATACTTCATAGGGTAGTTGAACATAGTCACTGAATGCAAAATGTAAGCACATAGGTTTCTATCTCAAAGTAAAGTTTACACAAATGGTTAAAGGTCAAAATTTGTGGACAGTTGTGTCTCCAGTTTATAACTTTACTCGTGCAAGGGTGTCCTGATATTTACACATGTGATGTGTACAATCTGTGTTGTCCTGATATTTACACATGTATGTGTGCAGACTGTGTTGTTCAGAAACAATCGATCCTCCAGCACTTTCAGTCCTTTGATTTGTATTTGCTAAGTATTAACCAACTTACCATTTGGTAAAAATAAAGGCACATTGTATATTGAGAAATGGTATCACCTTTAATGCGATTTACATACATATTCGATGATACAACATGTTTTTGCAGCAGTCCTTGACACTCTTCGCAGCCTTTTTTCCCAAGTAAATGTATCTCCTTTTTTTCTATATTGTATACAAAGTTACGATGTGAAGCTGACGTCAAACAGCTTGTTATTGCATCAATAATACCGGTAGTGACGTCATTCGTCTGGAAATGTCGCAGTGAGGACAAACTAATGCCGATCGACCATCATGAGAATAATTCGGAAGCAATGGACTTTTAGCATCTAATTACTTGAATATTTAGCAGTTCATTACCTGGATTTGACAGGAATCTGTCCCGACAGTTCAAACATGAGTCCCGACAGTTAAAACAGTCGAGTCCGTTTTCACGATATTGGCTCCATTACTATAACGATGACCGTCTTTTGTTACAGATACATTGTAGCTTATCACCGTCTGACCTTAAAGTTCATAATTATAAAGCAATGAATTTCAAATTGACTTACCTTTTTTCCCTTATGTGATTGTAGAACAGTATCATGTACATACAGTCCAAGCTGTTTATAACAGTGAACCGTCTTCGGATATTTTTTCTCAAGAGTGTTCAATAGAAATTTTGATCTGTTGAGAATATGAGCATGATTAATAATGGTCAATAATTAAAGCCTTTGTTAGATATGTGATACAGTTATTCATTTAAAAGTATTTTGACAAGCCAACGTTAGCTTCAGGATGTCATGTAAAATTTTAATAAATGCATTCTCTTTGTTATTTTCTATGGTAACCATCATATGAAATACAAGACCTTGAGGAGTTATTTGCCTTTGCCATTTTATCCATTTGAAATAATTCCAGCGAGAATGTAATACATTGACATGGTTTTTACCTTAGACATTTGCCATTATCACTTTTTGAAAATTACGACATTTGCAGCAGAAACAGGGACGACAGGTAAACCATGTTGTTAAGGTCAAAAACAGCCCCGTATTTATCCTTACCTCCAACTAATGGTTTCGTCAGTAGTATACAGCCAATATTGTTTATTTTGTTAAGCACCATTCCGGTTGTAAACGGTTTCCCGGTTGCTACAAATCCAGTACCATCAAATTTCTCAAAATAATATTCTATTTCAGTCAAACTTATTTTAAAGACCATCTCTGGATAAAAATTACAAAAACAAGTGGCAAAATTTCGCGAACTTTATCTGAAACAAAATTACCTATGAATAACGACCGCTTCTCAATATGTACCTTTTTTTTCTGCTTCGTGCCTCGAAAACACGACATTACAGAAATCAGCCACCATACTATTTATCTTCAAACAGAAATCACCCACTCACAGTATAAATAATCCTACAACTACGAGATTAGGCATTTGCAACTTATAAAATTTTCACAGCTTTATCTAGGGATCTCACATTCAAAATAACCGATATGCGCAACTTTGACCTTGTATGTATTTATTTCAGTAACAAGTACCAAGGATAACACAATAAAGAGCAAGCTCTTATTTCCATTGTGGTCCTTTATTTTAGAGACAGAAGCAGATACAAGGGAATCCGGGTACCAGCCCCTAGCTCTTTCACGAATAGACACCTTGGTCTTTTCTACGCGCCCGGCGTATAGCACCGAACACGCGAGACTACCTCTGGGTTTCTTCCAGTTCTCTCAGATAGGTGGGAAACACTGAAAGCGTTTCTTAAATATCCAGTGCCCCGGCCGAGAATCGAACTGGGGACCTCCGGATTGGTAGTCCAGAGCGTTACCACTCAGCCACCACACCACCATTTTTCTTATTTGACATAAATACAATTATTTACCTTTAATTCTTCCACATTGCATGAAAGTCATGTTCTAGTATATGTTATCTCTAGCCACATACACTGTTTCACATGGCCTCCGCGTGACGTCACACAATACCGAGCCGTCATACTCACTGAAAGTAGAGACTGATACTTGCGGTTGCGTTCCAGGGAATGATATTTTATAAATACTCAGAGACAAGTCGTTACACAAGTCACAATGAACAAGAGTTCATGTATAACGTCGTGTTTTGCTTTCCAGATACTTTTACGTGCACTCCAGACAAGGTTTTTTGATTAACAACATACATGATGTATACTGTATAGTCTAACCTCACTATAATATATATATGTGGAAGTTAACTGGAATATTTGGCAGCCGACGCTGGCGTAACCGCTGCTACAGTGACATGAACCGTCGTCAAAATGTTTGAAACAAATGTAAATATAACATATTATTTTATACAAAGGTGATTTGCGAGCGTTGGATCATGTCTGGATTTCATTGGAATATGATGATTAACGTTTTTTTTTTAAATATCTAGTTCATTATTCAAAGAGCGACTATTTTAATTGTTTAAACTAGATGAAATTGGTTTCTTTTATATCAAGTATTGCTGTCACAGCGTGTATTTCCATAAGAAAGTCCTTAAAGTTTCATCTTTACAGGTGAACCATAAGTAGTCATATTTCTTATTTTAAAATCGAACATTGAAATATCGAATTTACTAAAATACATTCCACGTACCTAAATACCTTCAACGTACCTTGAAAAATTTACCGTTCCTTACAATCTTCAGAGTACCGTAAAAACAAATTTTAGAATATTTAACTTACCTTAAATCTTCGACACAGATTACCAAGCCGCTCCTGCTTGACGAATGCACTGATGTAGGGTATAATGCTTATTGAAGATATCTTTTCAATTTTTGTCTGCATTAGCTTTGTCTTGCTGTTTTCTGTTGATTTTCTGTGATATGTTTTGAATGCTCAAACCATATACGGACAGTGTTATATTCAGGCTTAAAGGAAAATGTTTGCATTACCCATCCGCAATAAGGCTACCAAAATTTCTATATAGCTTACTGGTTGATCAATTTGCAGACGTGTTGCAACTGTCCAAAACTAGGAGCATCTCCCTTCTGTTGTTAGTAAATTTACCGCTTGAAATAATGTGTATACATGTGTATTCTTGTGGTTTACACCATTAGATGATAACAAATTTGATCAACGTTAAGGATCCCCCGGATGGATTGGATTTGGATGTTTAACTTTCATCGTTCTATATCAATATATGAAGTATTCGCTTCATTACTTAATAAGGGCATTCACTCTAAGCTTATTTCTCCCGAAACTTACTCCAGATGGAATCAATCTCGAAGAAAAAATATAGTTGTTAACATATCACAAGTTTGTTATTCAAAAATAAGTATTGATGAATTAATAGAGACTGTATCTTCTTCGCACATGTTTATTAACGACGTTCTTGTGTATTCAGTTTACCAATGTAAAGTTTTTTTTCTAATAGTTTTCTATTTATTTCAAATTAAATTATTTGATGCTGAAACATATTCTACCATGACCCATTCGGTTTGTCAGTTAAACAAAGAAGAAAATCAATTTCTAGAAATCTATTAAACTACGTTTTGACTGTAGATTTCCCCAAATTGACACCTCCATGAGTTTTGACGATATCGTTTCCCTCTTTCTGAACTGTACTTGCAGTCTTGATGGAACTTTAACTTATTGCAACAAAAAGTATAGAATTATGTCTATTAATACAATTGTTAGCTATAATATGAAAGCATCTTTCTGATTTTAAAGGGTCATCTCACTGGTGTACAAATGAAACAAAAGCTGAACAAAAGCTGTAAACTTCAGCTCTAACCGAAACGAGTGTCCCAATAGTATGTCTCTTGCAGTCTTGATTTATATTCAAATATAGATATATAGATATCCTTTCAGGTAAAGACGGTATAGAACACAGATAATATGGTCTAAGGAACGTCTGGACGTGAGGTCCTACGTACGGACGAAATCTGCTCATGTCTCTCATTTATGTGCAAAGACGGAAAATAATTGAGATATTGATTTAAAGTAATAAAACGTTACTTGCTATATATCTATTCCTTTTGCAATAAAGCTAAACAGGAAAAGAAGGACGGGATCTTTTTCATAAGGACACACTCTAGTTTGAGAGTAAACATACATTGTAACTTTATGTATGAATAAATAAACAAGCCTCTCATGGTCAATTAGGTCACCACTGGCATTATAAAACACTATAATACAGTTGAAATCATTAAAGAAAAGATGAACACGTGAAAAATTGATTAAAAGTATCAAATTACTTTTTGAAATGTCATCCCGTATTGTTTTGATGAGTCGATCATTACTTTTATACCATAAACTCTGAATTAGCGCGATAAGATCTCTGTAGGCAAACGCTTTTCAAAGGCGTTGATAGAGGAATTAGACATTTCAATTAGTCTAATTCCTCTAATTGGCGAAGAGTATTTTTAAAAGATTAGTTTTTCATATTGTTTTTAAAGGAGTAGTGACAGATATTGTTGCTGCCGACGTAAAGTAAGACAAGCTTTTAGAATGTGAATAAAAAAAAACTTCCTTTGCATGTGTTAATTTTAAATTAGTTTACTTAACTTTTAGATAGAAATACACATATTGTGTGGTTTTAAAACGCTGTTTTCTGCTGATTGTTATCTTAGATATATACAATGTTCTTGTTTCAGATTAATATATTAATACGATTTTAACCATTTTTTTTCATGTAAGCAGAATGGTAAACGCTGTTTTAACTTTACATTTGAAGTGTAGAAGATTGGAAGAATACGCTGCTATTGCAGAAATAGGTTGTGAGAAAGTATTTGAAAAAGTTAGAACGATCATCTTAAGATTGTGAAAAAGTATTTGAAAAAGTTAGAACGATCATCTTAAAGTCCTGTTTTCCTTCAAGGTGAACTTATTGTAGTCCACGGAGCTTTGCTTTACACTTATAGAAAAATGGGTATCACCAAATTTGTGACTACAGTGTATAATGTATAAAGATGTAAAACAAATAGTTTATTGATAAAGAGAACATGCTTTCAGTTTGGGCTATCCTAGTCAAATGTTCAGACCCTCCTATTTTTCAATGTATATTTTATTAGCATTCGTTTCTTACATGTTTTCAAATCAATCATTGTGGTTTAAACAGTTTATTTGGGTAAGGATTTACAGTTTTTAGAACAGTTTTATACGTTTATAAAGTCTTTAGAATTTTTCTGATACAGAGCAAACCACGGTCGTATAGAAACATGTTCGACAAACGAAAGGGATAAGACAATTTTCTGCAAAATTTTATAAAATACTACATGTATTAGTCTTTCTTTGAATTTGTTCAATTGCTGTCAACATACATTTCCATGTGTTCGTTTCAACGTTATGGTAAACGTTTCTTGATAATTTGAAGAAAAAAAAAGTTGGAAGATTGAGCATTTACCTTTAATTTATAAATACATCCAATACAGGGCATCCGAGCGCAATGAATTAGAAGTAAGGCAATACATAACGATTATCTATAGCAATAATAAAGTCCTCTACCTGTATCCAACAGACTCTATCCTGGTAGAATGCCGGAGAAGAAAGACAATATAATTTGACAACGACCATCTGTAATTTAAAAGTAGGCTGACGAGAACCCGGCAGTTTGAATATGGCTTTCAGGATGTTTGTAACTTTCGCCTTCGCAGGTACGTCTTATGTTCTTTGATCGCTAGATATCCAGTTCCATGATGTATTTACATTGACCAATCTTTTTTACTGGATTCAACAAAATAATTATCAATAATAAAAAATGTTATCTTTTTTTAATCATTACAAATCCAATTATGTTCATTCTATATAGATGTAGCATCGGTATTTAAAAGAAAAGACACTATTACTAGGTGTTGAATTTAATATCATGTGATTGTGAAAACAGTAAGTTCCGGTATCTGGACATATGTGAAAATATTGAGAATGTTTGTCTTTTGGAAAGAAGATGAAACATGTACCCATATACATTTTCTGACCTTGTTTAATTTTAACAAATACCTTTATTTGGACATAATTTATATATACATAAGGACAAAAGTTCTGTCCGGTTCAAAATTGTTTATTATTTTAATTGTACGTTCTTTTAATTTTTATTTGCATTTATATTTTGGACTACTTCTACTCACAAGGGCTAAAAATTCTATACAAAAACATTCATCATGTGCGACATAAACCATGAATTTCACATTTATCTAAATTACATGTACATGAAGCTTATAATCACAACTATTTCAAGTCATTTTCGTTACCAAAGGATAGTCCCATCGAAAGACGTATAAAATTTAGACAAATACTCAATATATGTTGTTATTGCGATGCTTTCAAGATAGCAAAATTTGTGCGTTTTATGTCGACTGGAGGTCAGTGAGCCTACAATACATGTTGCACGTGCGTTAAACGCCCATGAACCATCTATTCGACGTTACGACCATTGAAAATGTGGAAATTGATTCGAAAATGATGATATTCTTATGCTTTTCTTATTATGAATAAAATATCCATTTTCAGTTTTTGTGTTACTTTAATCATACCGGACAGAGCTTTTGTCCTTAAGTATACAATGAAGATATGGGCATGTCGAATACAATACGAAAACGGGCATCAATGCAAAAACTATGGTTAATATGGAAACTTATAAACAAACTGCAATTCACAGATTCTGAAATATGTATTGAGACAGTTTTAAATAGCATATAAGAAAATGTTTATCTGTAATCGTGTCCAAAATTCAAAACTCCTATTTTAATTGCGTGATCGTTATTTTGAACAATTGATTGTTTTAGCTCTATTCAAGACAGATATAGGCTATGCATACCCCAAGCCGAAGTATACTTGGCCTCTACATTCAGCAAACCCATTATTGGAGATAAAAAATGGGATTGCCGAGGGCACGAAAAGCTGCTCACTATCTTCAGGAGAAGTAAATCCAACGCTTCACTATAGCGGAATTCATGTGACCGAAAGTTCCAGTTCATATGTTGATATCGTTATTGGTGATTCAAGCCCATTTACTGATGATTACTCCTTTGCTATATTTGCTGCAGCGAAAAATGCTAATGGAGGAAACATATTTCATTATAAACAGGATGACTCTGCTGTAGATCCAAATGTGGAAAAAATAAAAGACGTTATTCTTTGGTACAATCAGACACACCTTGTTGTTGAGACGCAAGGACCAAATAATGAGTCGTATGGCTCTGTTGATATCAATATAAATTCAGCTGATTTTGTGAACACTTGGACTGGATTTGGTGTCAGATATGATCGTGGCGGGAAAAAAATTAGGCTCCTGATAGACACCAACGTTGAAACAGAAATTAATACTTTGAACAACGCAAATATAGGTCAACCTGGAACGATAAGAATTGGAGGCTCTTTTGATACATCTCGTTCACATTTCAACGGAGACTTGATATGCACAAATATGTTTGATTCTAAGATATCATCTGGTGATATTTCACAATCTCTCAACGAATGTGACCTTGGAAACTGGAACCAAAGCGCTCTAGGTAAATACAAATATTTAGTAATACTCCAAAAAATATAGTCTCCTATGTTTAACAGTATTTACTTCGTAACTTTCCCTTGATATATGGCCTATAGCCTCATTACAATAGTTCTTATCTTCTTACCATTGTTCGTTGTAAATCTATACATTTTGATAATGTCTTTGAAATAGCTAAATCCAAATAAATGAAAACAAGCAAAATGAAAAATAAATCAAGTAGATGCGAAACTATATATTCATCATTATCCGACTTGTGTTGTGTCCATCTCGTTTCACAGTTTATCATCCTTACCTAGCGGCTTGGACGACATACAATGAAAACAGGGTCCATATACAGATGTAACTGGCTAATCCCCGTTTAAGTAATAGTATTGTTGATGTGGTTTTGTAGGTACAGGAGGGGGATCTGCCGAAACTTGCGAAGACTTTAGAGGTTATTATGTCATCAAACAAAGAGACGTTGCATTAGAGTCAATTCCAGCGCTGAATACCATGACAACAGGCTCGCATGTTAGATGTGCAGATTTCTGTATGAGCAAAGAATTATGCTGGACATTCACAATAAACAAAGCAGAGGGTATTTGCAAACTGTTTGATGCTGATTATTCCTCTAATACTGTGTTAAGCACGGGAACCCATTATTACATACGGCGATAAATATGTTGCTAAATACAATTTAAACATCACCGGAAAAATTTCGAATTCATGTGAAATATGCAGATATATTAACATGTGAAACATATTAGATGTGTCAAATTCTGGGGTCGAAATATCTTCCCCTATGCCTGCTGGTTTTGATAAAATGTATATGTGCAACTGACTTACATATAATGTTAGCCTCAATAAAGATGAAATTTTATTTCACTGTGTTCAAACCGACACTATTGGTTTGCTGCTTTCGCTATATACTGCATAAGATAAACGTTCTTGCGTTTACTAAAGTAACAACAAGTGAAGTCAAATAAGGTAAAAATTCTAGTTTAAGCTGATCCCAAGACACGAAAAAATGTTTGTCGAAATGTACAACATTTACTGATGTACTAATCTGAATTACCGAAAGTATTCCATGAATATTTAACTAAAGTGAGTCCCTTTTTTAACACTTAAATCGTTAAGTTTTGCAGAGTTTTACACAAAATGTATATATTGGGTACGTGTAGGTCTAGAAGTTGGGATGACAGTTTAATGCGAAGGCATCGGTGGCCCAAATATCCAAGGTTTATTTCCGCAGTGATCCATGTTGTTACAGTCGACACACTGGTTCCGGTGCGCAGGACCACACTGACAACTATTCATATCAAATTGGCAGCATGCGCAGTTATACTGACTTTTGTCAAATTTGCACTGACAGTCCGCCAAAGCCAGAGTGTATCCATCAACACCCATATCCGGTCCTGCCTGGGCTGTAAGATAAATACCTGACTTTTAAAGGGTGTAGTAGTGTAGGTGATTTAACTCTCAATTTAGTTTTATCAGAAGGTTTTTTGTTTGAAATCTCAGAGAGTGAGCAACTCGCCTAGTCGTAAGATAAATGTAAAATGATTTCTTTCCTACTAGGCATATTTAAGATCAACGCAATAAAACGGACACTGTGTTCATTATTGAGATGAAATAAATAGAAGTTACCTGAAGAGCTAGTACGTTATAAGAAACAGCAGTTAATGTTCATACCCCGTTAGTAAACTGTCGACTTTGAATCACTTTCCAAATTTTCCAAATGCGTCTGTTTTAGCGTTAGGGTAAAACTTATTGTTTATGCAATAACGCCTATTTTTCGTGCGTAATTCTTGCTCAAATAAGTATAAGCTCCTAAGACTAACGTATGAACTAACCAGCAGTTCCTGTAATTGGGGAAAATATAATTTCTTGAATCGTTAAATTAACTAATGAAACTTACGTGTTCCACAATTTTTCGTTGATCCACAAATCGTGCACTGCTGCTGGTTTGGGGACGGGCACTGGCAACCGCCATCGTCGCAGCACGCACAAGTGAACAAACCGGACTTAACAGCACACTGGCACCCTGTCTTGTTGCTGTATATTCAAATAAATTATTTTTACTCTTACCCTGTTAGTAAGGCAATTTTCATTTTGTCTTTGCGATCAATGCAGATAGTGATCAGCCTGTGCGTCTGTACTTCCTGATCATGATCTGCACTGCTTACTGTTAAGGTACTGGGACCCTAATTGGCACCAATTTCAATCATGATAGGCTTAATATTTTCTTAATCAGTATCATTTCCTTGATTTAAAAACAAATTTTAAAAGAAATTTACAGTGAAATAACTAAGTTATAGGAATTATAATAACCCTACCCCAATTTTGGAATTATTTATAAAAATGACATCAGGCGAGAGATAAGAAAATGCATGTATTTCATTTATTATTCAATAATTTGGTATCAGAGTAACAAGAACTATATTTTCTTTCAGAAATTATACACCATGTAGATCTACCATATTATCAAAAAGTTTTGTAAAACTTTTCTGAAATAATCAGATAGTATTACAATTTTCAGGTAATTATTTGACCATGTTCAATTTTGAACATCAAAGTTTTTTTTAAAAGACCAACATTTTCTAGAAATGGGGCATGCCTTTTTGTATATTCATAATTACCTATAACATTTTGGAAACAGCATGCCAAAAATTCACAACGTTTACCATGTCTATTTAAAATAATTAGAGCTTAAAATTTCCCATCAGCGATCATTTTAGCGGGGTTTGCAAGTAATATATTTAAATAAGCTTATACTTATTTTTTTAGTGAATAAGCTTAACATAATCTGTGAAAAATAAAATATTATTTAAAAAAAAAAAAAGTTTTAAAAAAAATTGTGGTTCCGGCTGGATTCGAACCTTCGCCCAGACATCCTCAAAAGATCTATAGTCCTGTACTTAACAACCTAGGCTAGTGCATTAAAATTGAAGAGTTTTAAGTGGAGGTTTTTATTAGGTGTCCGCTACCTTAAGTCAGTGACTTTACAGTAACATGTGGAATCCAATTTGACAACTAATGTAATTGTTTATCTTGTTAAACACACATGCCAATTTTGTTACTTACCAGGGTCTTTGTTAAAGTTCTCATATTTTCTAAATTTAGAAATAATTGAAATCATTCTTGTCAATCAAATACAACCACACGGGTGTTATGATGCTATGTAGATAAACACAATAAAAACAGACAATGTATGTTAAACCTCTGTACTGAAAAATATGGACTCCTAGGAACACATAAAAATGTGGGGACTATTGCAATATTCTGGATTGTGATTTATGGGATATATTAAACTAGAATATATAGAAGATTTTTCTCAATACAAATCAGAGTTGTTTGCTGTCCAAAGCTTTGATATTGTGGAGTTACATATGATAACATTAGCTATTGTTAACTTGTGTTTCCTATCGATCTCAGTAATTTAATCAAAGCTAAAATGTCTTAGTGGCCTAGTTAATTCTTCTGATAAGTTCATCAGTTAAGCATGTTTCTCTTTGTCTTCTACAAGATCAAACAAATAGATTTAAGAGGTTCTAAATAATGTTACGGGTCCTATTGAAATACAACAGTCAAATGACAGAAGTATGTAGCTATGTGCGTCGATTTTTATATTACATCTTAGGTCTTTTCGAATAGGCAAACTTTACCGTAATTGGGCAATATTCAAAAATTATGTTATTAAAAACGCTTTACACTTAATTAATTTAATGGCTATCAAATAAATATTCTGTATCAAAATCGTAAACTTAAGATAAACGATTCAGGCATAAAAAAATCAAATATCTGTACTGTATGTAAACAATACGAACTGATTTCGGTATTAAAATAAATCTATAGGCAAGAATAGCCTAAGTAACAACTTGAAGTGCCAGTTTTTCCCTCAAGCATATTTCTTAATCGAAAACAGATTTAGTTATTGAAACAAATCGCATACAAAATAACATAAGGCAAATTACCTTGTCCATATATCAAATCTGTGATATTCAATTCCACCCAGAGGCGCCACTGGTAGTGTCACAGTATTGGCTCCTACAAAGTAGATGTGACGGTATTCGCGCTGAACAATCAACAAACAAGAATTATCTCGGGTATTTTCGTGAAGTTTGTCAAGCCGTGACTTTTGATCACTAACCAATATTCATAGTTTTTTTCTCATGGTCAATTACTTAAAGTTTAAAATTCTATACAGTAGAAACTTTGTTTTCTTAGTATTAAAGAATTTTTACTTTTAATTAGATGCTTTTGTTTCCTGAAAATGTTATGATCTTATAAAAGATTTACAGAGCTCAGTGAAAGGTATTGTCCTTTAAAAAGCAAGCACGAGTGTGTATGATACGTGCAATTTAATTGGGCAAGGTAATATGTAAGTTTATAGTATTTACCCGTATTTGACAAAATAATTTTCGTTTTATCAAAAACACAGCGGAACTTTTTTCAATAAAAAATCCTTTCTACAATTTCTTAGGTCTAAAACAAATTGTAACCCGCGCTAACCTGCAGAAGTCCACATTTGTTTATTCTTGGCAGGATCGCATTTCTGATTATGATTTGCTGCGTTAACTTCGCCAGGCTTCCTGCAGTTCCCATCAATCAAGCACGTGTTTGCCTGTTGAAAGACATGTACTCTTTGGGGGGAAATTATATACAGATTCTACATATAAAATGAAATTATCAAAAATAAATGACATGTAGTTACATATAGTTATGCTTTCTTTATTGAATTTGTACAAGACTTGCAGATATTCATTGTTCCATGTTTGTTTAGCTGTCAGTTAATTCACGTGTTTGTCATGTTATTTATTATATAGAATAATGAAATGAAGAATATTATTGCATCAGAAACCAAGAACAAGTACTGCTGTTGAAAATAGATAAGACTTAATAGTGTAGCAAACTGTTCTAATTATCTTGCATATTAAGGGGGTCAACCGGACTGTAAAATCTAACAATGAGTGTCATATATCAGAATTCCAGGTACTGGACAATATGAAACGAAAGTTAATTGTCACCAAAATGGTTGGAGTCGACAGAAATCCAAGATGGCGTTCAAGATGGCCGCCATTATTTACTAGAAAACAAGCAAATATATCTTTTTCTGTTACAACTTTGTCGTGTTTGCTCTGATTGACACCAAATTTGTTTTATTTTCACTTCACATTAATTATCTTTAAAAATGTGTAACCTATTACCACATTCCTTTTGTTGGTATATTGAGAAATGGTATCACCTTTAATGCGATTTACATACATACTCGTAAATAAAGCATGCAACAGTCCTTGACACTAACCGCATCCGTGATTTTTTTTCAATAAATTTATCTACGCTTTTTTTCTATAAATACAAATTAACCAAGTAAAAGCTGACGCCAAACAGACTTGTTATTGCATCAATAATGACGATACTGACGTCATTCGTCTGGAAATGTCGACAAACTAATGCCGATCGACCATCATGATAATTAATTTGGAAGCAATGGACTTTTAGCATGTAATAACATGTATTTTAATATTTAGCAGATCATTACCTGGATTTGACAAGAATCTCCAGAGTCCCGACAGTTCAAACAAGTCGAGTCTGTTTTTACGACCTTGACTCCGTTACTGTAATGGTGACCGTCATTTGTTACAGATACATTGTAACTAATCACCGTCTGACCTGAAAGTTAATGTCATATAAAGGAATGAATTTCAAATCTACCTTTTCCGCCTTAAGTGATTGTAGAACAATATCATATATATACAGTCTTTATTGTTTATAACAGTGAGCCGTTTTTGGATTTTTTTTTTGTCATGAGTGTTTAATAGAAATTCTGATTTGTTGAGAATAGGAGCGTGTGTCAATAATTAAAGCTTTTACTAAATATCTTATGCAGTTAGACATGTCATAGCATTATGTCAGGCCACCGTTAACTTCAGGATATCATGTATTTAATAGATGATTTCTCTTTGTTATTTACTACGGTAATTATTACATGAAATACAAAACCTTAAGGAGTTATTTACCTTTCCCATTTGTCATTACAACCATTTGTTAATGTTTTAAGGTAAAAAACAGTCAGACTCGTAGTTTTCCTAACCTCCAACTGGTTGTTTCGTAAAGGTAAAAAACTGTTTCGTAGTTTTCCTTACCTCCAACTGATTGTTTCGTCGGTAGTATACAGCCAATATGGTTCATGTTGTTGTACACTACTCCGGTTGTAAAGGATTTCCCCGTTGCTACAAACCCAGTACCGTCAAACTACAAAAAATATTAGATTTCAACTTATTATAAAGACCATCTCTGGATAAGATATAGAAGGTATAAAACAACTACATTGACAAAATTTCGCGAACTCTAACTGAAGTAGAAGAACTTATGAATATGAACCATTTTATCCGCTACGTGCCTCGTATAACGACATTACAGAAATCAGCCACCATACTATACATAAGTCTTCAAACATAATTCAACTTCTAAAAGTAGAACTTCTCGAACTATGACATTACGTCATTTTCTTCTTACCAAATTGACATAACTTTATCCAGGGATCTCATACACCTTAACCCATATGCTCAACTTTGAATTATTTACCTTTAATTCTTCCAATTTGCATGCAAGTCTTGTATTGTTATACATGTTATCTCCAGCCATATACACTGTTTCACATGGCCTTTGCGTGACGTCACACAATATCGAGCCGTCATACTCACTGAAAGTAGAGACTGATGCTTACGGTGACCTTCAAAGAAAACAAGTGATGATATTCTAACAAATACTAAGAGACAAGTCGTTACATAAGTCACAAAGGTCCATGTACAATGTGTGTTTTACGTTTCAGATATGGATACATGCATTTCAGACAAGGTAGATCTATTTAAATAGACAACATACATGATGCATAGTATATACTCCTAACCTAACTATGTAATGTATCTGTGGAGGTTTCCTGGAATCTATTTCACAGCCGACGCCGACGTAGCCGCTGTTACAGTGGCATTTACCGGTGACACAGGTTCCTCGGCCAGAGCAATCACTTGCGCAGCGATCTGTCGATATGAACGAGGGAAGATTACCATGAACGTCATAAAATGACGCGTTTCTCACTATTGTGTCAACACATGACGTCACAGCTGCATCGATGGCACTTTGGATGAATGAACCGTCATCAAAATACTGCAATTGTTTGAAACAAATGTAAAAATAACCTAATATTATATATAATTATGAATTGTGAGCAATGAATCAAGTCTAGATTTCATTGAAATATGAAAATTCACGTTTTTTTTAATTCTCGAGTACATTATTTAAAAAAAATTATTTTGATTGTTTTAACTAGCTGGAATGGATTTCGTTTTACCAAGAATTGCTTTCAAAGCGTGTATCGTCATAAAAAAGCCTTTCACCTTTACAGGTGAATCAAAATTAGTCAAAAAACTTTTTGGAAATCATACCTTCAAATCTTACCAAAATACCTTCAACGTACCTGTAAAAGATTACCGTCCCTAAAAACCTTCAAAACATCATAAAACTTCAACAAATCTCAAAATATTCAACCTAATACCTTAAAATCTTCGACACATATGTCCAACTCGTTTGAAAAATCCATCCCTGCTTGACGAATACACTGCTGTAGGGTAGAATGCTTGTTGAAGGTGTCGTTGCAAGCTTTTTCTGCATCCACTTTTGTCTTGCCGTTTTCTGTTGGGAAATTCCGTAGTGAAGGTGTATATGCTGCAAGAAAAGAAGTGATTTTTTCAAAAACTACAGCAAAAATCAAATATAGCATCCATTTGTTTGAACTATATTGTAGTTTATTATTAAGATTCGTTTTTGACTTGTTAAGGATTGCAATAATTTGTTTGAACTAGTTTGTTATCAAGATTCATTTTTGACTTGTTATTAAATTTTAAGAAAAGGTTTTACCGCTATGATTCAAACATGTCTTACTATTTAGAAAAATCAAAGCTGCAGTGGTTACATGTAATCTGTATTCAAGGTTTTACATGATGCCACAAATATATCTAATTAAGACGATGAACCCGATAAACAAGGCTTAAAAATATGGGAAAGTGACATGGAACGTGAATGTATGCGAAACACTATAGACAAAGCTTAAGAATATGGGAAAGTACATGCAACGTGAATGTACCGACGATAGTCAAGGCTTAAGAATATGGAAAGTGAAATGAAACGTGAATATATGCCAAAAAATAGTCAGCTTAAATGGGAAAGTGAAATGAAATGTGAATATATGCCAAAAACTATAGACAAAGCTTAAGAATATGGGAAAGTGACATGCAACGTGAATATATGCCAGAAACTATAATCAAGACTTAAGAATATGGGAAAGTGACATGCAACGTGATTACGAAACTATAGTCAAGACTTAAGGATATAGGAAATTCAAAGTGAATGAAACGTGAATATATGCCAGAAACTATGTCAAACTTAAGAATATGGGAAAGTGACATGAAACGTGAATATATGCCAGAAACTATAGTAAGACTAATTGGGAAGTAAATAAACGTGCTATATGCCAAATAAGTCAATACTTAAGAATATGGGAAAGTGACATGAAACGTGAATATATGCCAGAAACTATAGGCAACTTAAGAATATGGAAAGACAGCAATGAATGTATGCCACAAACTATAGTCAAACTTTAGAATATGGGAAAGTGAATGAAACTGAATATATGCCAGAAACTATAGTCAAGCTTAAGAATATAGGAAGGAAATAATCGTGAATATATGACCAAACGATTACAATTTGAATATTGAAAAGGACATGAAACGCTTATGATTCACTATTATATCGCTTACAAAATAAGGCTTCAATTTGAGGATGGTGCATTGTTACAAATCTTATAGACATGGGCTAAGTCTATCGTCTAATTTAGCAAACAAGAGTTTGAAACTTCTGATGTGAATTAGAACATAACAACTTACAAAGACCATAGTCGAAGAAGTAATTTACTGGTGCATTGTCAGCAACTAAATTGTCCGCTGCTCTTCGCTTTCGACCGGCATGAAGGAGATTCTGTAGATTGATATGACCTCCGTTCACTACGTTAACTGAACATCCGGGACACCGAGTCTAACAATATAACATCAACCACGTGATCAACGTAAAGTTGAAATAGTATCAAACTATTAAGGATATTTGTAACACACAGTCAGTCTTGTGATTCTAAAGTGATTTATTTTTGTCTATTGTTAAACAAGCTCTTCCAACTTAGATTAAGTACTACAGATAGAATAAACATCGAAGAAAGAGGATAAATTGTGGATTTAATGTGTCTTGTCTAAACACTCTACAGACATGACACTGGTTAAGACTGACCACTGGGTCCTCTGATTATGAGGTGAACGCTATGGCGGCTACAGATAATCTTCTGTATCTGAATCTTTGATGAGAATGCTAGGTATAATATGCATAGAAGATAAAATACTGACAATTTCCTTTGTTGGCAATAAAAGTTTGACAAGGAAATCTATTATGCTCTAGTTTCAAATAACTTGATGTAGAAAGTCAGTTAAACACATGTCAAAATGAAGTTCTAAAACCTGCAGTGAAAGTCAAACATTAATTGCATGAAGAAACAGATGTGCAAGAGTTCAACCTGTTTTCATGTAACTTACATGCACAGCTGGCAGATTCTTGATATTGTCAAATGTGCAGTCCACGGTGCTTTTCTTCTGGTCACAGTTGCAGTAGTAGATATCGTTGTTATACTTGGGTATAATGGGAATGTTCTCCTTCAAGTCGAAAATTGACGATCCTATTGGTATTCTACAATCAGCCAGGTTTCGTATCAATGATATAACATCTAGTTTACGTAAAGTCAGATAATTTTGAAGTGCGACGTGCGTGCCATTTAACCGTGCGAAATTAGACTAGCAATATTTGATTTTAGCTAATTTGCCTAATTGTTTCAACTTTGCAAAACTATGAGTTTCTCCTGCCAATTGTACCTCTTGAAATACTGCGTACATTCTTTCAACATTGGGCCATAACAAATTTGATCTATGTTTCGGTGGTGTCATACAAACGAGTGATACGTTAGTCCCCTACCGTTTAAAGCCTTCATGAAAGTGTTTGTAGTCAGGAGGACAAAGTCTTTTTTATAAAGGGAGATAATTCATAAATTTGGCCAAGAAAGGTTATGGTTCTTTTATATTTCAAATCCACTCAATGCCCTCTATATTTATACGCTGTTTGAATAAACCCACTTCAGTTCTTTTGCAGTTTTACTCTAAAGAAACAAATGAAGGGAGATAAATTCAAAACTAGACAAGGCTGATTTATAGTTTATGTCCGATACACTTTTTGTGTCGCCCTTTCGGAGAAAAGGCGATACATAGGGATCGCTTTGTCCGTCGGTCCGTCCGTCGGTCCGTCCGTCCGTCCGTCACACAAACTTAACGTTGGCTATAACTTTGGCATTTCTTAAGATTTCTTCATCAAACTTTACAATTGTATTGCTTATGACAATAGGGTCATGATGCCATCAAATTGTGTAGGTCAAAGTCATATTTGACAGAGTTATGCCCCTTTTTGTACGTGGATTTTGTCATGAAAACTTAACGTTGGCTATAACTTTGCCATTTCTTAAGATTTCTTCATCAAACTTTCAAATTGTATTGCTTATGAAATAAGGGTCGTGATGCCGCCAAATTTTGTAGGTCAAGGTCATATTTGACAGAGTTATGCCCCTTTTTATACTTAAATTTTTGCTATAACTTTGCCATTTCTTAAGATTTCTTTATCAAACTTTCAAATTGTATTGCTTATGTCAAAAGGGTTGTGATGCCGCCAAATTTGTAGGTCAAGGTCATATTTGACAGAGTTATGCCCCTTTTTGTACTTAGATTTTGTCACGAAAACTTAACGTTGGCTATAACTTTGCCATTTCTTAAGATTTCTTCATCAAACTTTCAAATTGCATTGCTTATGACATAAGGGTCGTGATGCCGCCAAAGTTTGTAGGTCAAGGTCATATTTGACAAAGTTATGCCCCTTTATATATTTAGATTTTTGCTATAACTTTGCCATTTCTTAAGATTTCTTTATCAAACTCTCAAATTATATTGCTTATGTCAAAAGGGTTGTGATGCCGCCAAAGTTTGTTGGTCAAGGTCATATTTGACAGAGTTATGCCCCTTTTACACTTACATTTTGTCACAAAATTGTTGGTTATTCTGACAAAGCATAAGATTTCTTTATCAAACTTTCAAATTGTATTGCTTATGTCAAAAGGGTTGTGATGCCGCCAAATTTTGTAGTTTAAGGTCTTATTTGACAGAGTTATGCCCCTTTTTGTACTTAGATTTTGTCACGAAAACTTAATGCTGGCTATAACTTTGCCATTTCTTAAGATTTCTTCATCAAACTTTCAAATTGTATTGCTTATGACATAAGGGTCATGATGCCGCCAAAGTTTGTTGGTCAAGGTCATATTTGACAGAGTTATGCCCCGTTTTAGCTCGACTATTCGAAGAATAAGGAGACTATTGCACTCGCCCCGGCGTCGGCGTCGGCGTCGGCGTCTGCGTTGGTTAAAGTTTTTAATAAAGTCAAATATCCTGAATACTATCAAAGGTATTGACTTGAAACTCAAACTATATGTTTACCATCAACATCTACACCTGAGGAAACAATCCCCATAACTCTGTTTTGATTTTTGACAGATTTATGCCCCTTTTTAACTTAGAATTTTTGGTGAAAGTTTTTTATAAATTCAAATATCTTGCATATTATCAAAGGTATTGACTTGAAACTCAAAATATATCTTTACCATCAACATCTACACCTGAAGAAACAATCCTCATAACTCTGTTTTGATTTTTGACAGATTTATGCCCCTTTTTAACTTAGAATTTTTGGTTAAAGTTTTTAATAAAGTCAAATATCCTGAATACTATCAAAGGTATTGACTTGAAACTCAAACTATATGTTTACCATCAACATCTACACCTGAGGAAACAATCCCCATAACTCTGTTTTGATTTTTGACAGATTTATGCCCCTTTTTAACTTAGAATTTTTGGTGAAAGTTTTTTATAAATTCAAATATCTTGCAAATTATCAAAGGTATTGACTTGAAACTCAAAATCTATCTTTACGATCAGCATCTACACCTGAGGAAACAATCCTCATAACTCCATTTTGATTTTTGACAGATTTATGCCCCTTTTTAACTTAGATTTTTTTGTTAAAGATTTTTATAAAGTTAAATATCTTGAATACTATCAAAGGTATTGACTTGAAACTCAAAGTATATGTCAACAATCAACATCTACACCTGAGGAAACAATCCCCATAACTCTGTTTTGATTTTTGACAGATTTATGCCCCTTTTTAACTTAGAATATTTGGTAAAAGATTTTATAAAGTCAAATGTTTTGAATACTATCAAAGGTATTGACTTGAAACTCAAAGTATGTGTCTACCATCAACATCTACATCTGAGGAAACAATCCCCATAACTCTGTTTTGATTTTTGACAGATTTATGCCCCTTTTTAACTTTGATTTTTTTATGGACTTAAAATGTATGTTTACTGTCAACATCTTCACCAATGTTTTTGATTTTTGACATTTATGCCCCTTTTAACTTAGAATTTTGTCACAGTTTTTACCAGACTAACATGAAAATACTCGAAATGGCTTTCTTTTGAAATATCATAGAATAATTATGCAGCATGCAGCGGTCATGCTTTATTAATTCTATACATTTCAATTTTGAAAAGTTACAAAGTTATTCATGATCAAATTTACAAGGTTATGTTATTGAAATTATCCCCTCCTCCCTCCAGTTGGCTTACAGAATCCAGAGTAATGCTTTGAATGTAATGTACATTTACAAAGGTCTTTGAACAAGTTTCATATCTTTGACCTTAATTCTTACAGACAATTACACAATACTCCTGTTTTTTGACAAAAAAAACCATTTTACCAACAACCTTTCGAATAGTCGAGCGTGCTGTCATGTGACAGCTCTTGTTACACTTACATTTTGTCACAAAATTGTTGGTTATTCTGACAAAGCATAAGAGGGCGACACAAGTGTTCTACTGAACACCCATCTAGTTATTAATGCCCTGTGCATTCAGTTTGATTAAATTCTATTCGAGTTATGATCTTGGAAAACAAAACAAATGATTAATTAACTATTTCTGTTGCTATAGCAATCACAGTTTATGTAGACGTAAATCTATAGTCCAAATCAGTTTAACTGGTAAGTGACTGCTTAAAATAATGTCATTTTTAAACATACCTCCAAGATTCGACAAAAGAATTAGGTTGCATTCGCGTAAGTGGGAACTTGTCTGTTGTATTTCCGTCTTTGTGAGTTAAATCGTTATCCCTATTTTTATCGAAGGACCCACAAAGTCCTCTTGTTGCAGCAAAGTCGTCTTCCGGAGGTGTTATGTAAATATTGAAGTACCTCCCAGGGGAAACATCTACTTTGACCTGACCTCCTGAGGGAAAATCAATCTGTAAAATAGTTCATGACTGTGTTTAAACGTATATTGCATCGAATTTCGATAAAAATCGAAATATTATGTCCTATTAACGTAATATTTCGATTTTAATTTATCATAAAACAAATAATCTAATAATAGGACATAATATTTCGATTTTAATTTATCATAAAACAAATAATCTAATAATAGGACATAATATTTCGATTTTAATTTATCATAAAACAAATAATCTAATACAACTAATGCAATATCATACAATAACTATGTGATGCCCTGCAATAACTAATTGATACTATGTGCAATAAGTACGTGATATCATGCAATACTCGTAACTATGTGATACAGCTCATATATCATGCTATAACAATGCTAGCAAATCGTTCTACCGTTCCGTATCAGTAGGCTAAGCGATTGTTTCATGTTCTTAGTCTTGAATAAATAAAAGTTACTGAATAACCTTTTTGTACATCTTTGACCATGTATCATACAATATTTATTAATAAGCGATTTAATGTAACAAGGCTTTGATTATGTGTAATTATTTTAGTAACTAACCAGATAGTGATGTCCAGCTGGGTCCTGTGTGACCACGGTTCCCTGCGATATGCTCCCTTTATGTACTATATTCACCTGACCGTAAAAATATCGACTAAATGAAATTCATTATTAATTTTACATTCGTTTGTATATTTTCAATTGCAAAACAAGTTCTTACAACTTAGATTAATCGCTCTCGAGACTCACTCCAGACTGAATCAACCGCGAAGAAAGAAATATATTTATTAATAGTCAGAACTCCCAATCCTTGTTCATTAGAACATTAACACGTTATTTACAATGGATACTTTTTTTACTTATCAAGTAAGAATTACTGAAAGAAACCCCGTGAATCGAAAAATTAAAATTCACTTGCGAATTATCAGCACAAACAAAATGGCAATTATGGAATAATTATATTGTTTTCGAATTTTACCCTTTTAAGTATAAGATAATGTTATATTTTATATCAAATCTTGACATTATCTAACCTGTGGGAAAGTTTTTCCATAATGTCCATGGCACATGTCAATTATGACAATATCGTTACCCTCTCTGGCCGCAACTGCGCATGCGCACGTTACCCTGCCACAAGTCCATGTGCGAACTTGAACCTTTAGTTAAAAGTTAGATATACAGAACAAAATCAAATAATATTCTGGGTTTTTTTTATTACGGCTAAAGTATGAAAACGTACCATTTTTTCCATTGGGGCACAGTCTCATTTGTGAGTGAACATAGGATAAAATGCAAATATATATGCACCGATTTTTGCACAAAGGACAAGTTCACTTTACATTAGAATTTACCTTGAAAAACACTACTATACAGTTGTAAAGAGGATAAAATACAACCAGTAGTTTTATTAATTACAATATTACATTGCACTAAGTTAAAATATCTTACATATGGAAATCTTAGTATCACAGTATATCAAACAAGGGTTGGTAATGTTAATAAAAACACTATTCTACTTTTAAATTACTTCCCTTTAAAAGTTACCCAATTGTGATTGAACAGGGTTCAATTTTGGCTTAATGGGAACTAAAAGTGTTTCCCCACTTCTAGAGATGATGGTGACTTTGGGACAGGAAACATTTTTTAAAATATTGTTATTTATCAAGTCCCGCTAAGCTATGATCAAACTTTTACAATTAATATAATTTAGTAAAACAAAAATCTGTGTTACCAAGCATATTTTCTTACCTGTGAAAGACGATTTGCAGCTGTACTTTCGTACATAGTAAATTCACCAACTTTGTAATAATCGTAGTACCTTAAATTTTAATGGAATTTAAAACGGTTTTTTGTATGTCCGATTTTAAATTTACCGATACCACTAAATTATCATGAAAAACTTGACCATGATCGGAAAACCCAAACTGTCATCAGAAATCCCTGACCATGATCGAAACACTTTGACATGATTTGAAAACCTTTACCATGATCGAAAAATCTTAAGCCATGATCGAAAAACTTTTTGAAATAATCTGAAAACCTTTGCCATGATCGTAAAATCTTAAGACATGATCGAAAAACTTTTGACATAATCGGAAAGCCCTCACTATGATCAGAAATCGTTAACAGTATCTAATAAAATAAAACACGCCTGCTTCAACTTTGAAATCCCAAATTGAGAACACGAAATAGTACTCACGTTCCTTTTTTGGTAGATGCAGTGTCAAATGTTCTACAATGTGGATCTCCTGTGCAAGCGCAGGTAGAAGTCTCTTTGTCCTTGGTGTGAATCTGTAACATGGTAACCATGGTAACTACTGGATTTTTAAATTTAGCATCAATTTCAGACAGTTCCTATCTATATCAAATTGTTATGACGATTTTGACGTATGTGGGAACTTATTAAAAGCTTCCGAATTATTAACACCACAACCGGGCAAAATAAAAGCGCTGACTGGTTGCGCTCTCCGTTCCCAAAGCCAAACATACGGAATTCGAAGAAAACATTTACAGTCATTGCTATAGATAGCTTCATGAACCTATTTTATAAACGAAAATGCTAAAAACACAAAATTTAAATAAATGTTTCTGACTAGAATTCGAATAGTCCATATCCGTGGTCGAATGGCTTGGGCGCTGACTTGAAATCACTGTAACCTCATATAGATTCGGGGTCATGGGTTCTTAGACTTTTTATGTAACATCTGGTACCACGTAGCAAGGAATTACAATCGGTCATTATCTTTAAAAACCAAAATTCTTCAAACAAAAGAACTTATATGGCCGCCTAATATGGACATCGATACACATCGTTTGGTGAGTACGTGCTTATATGTTGCAGAGTATTTCCCGAAATCAACAGCATTAAACAACTTTAAGCAGGATACAAGTTCAAAGCAATTGAAAGTGTTACATAATTTAACAATGTTGCTAATATTTACAGCTTATATGTACCCAAAAGTAATCGGAGATGTGTGTTTTACATATAGATTCAAAGTTTACATGTTGCTAACATGTTAATGTGATTCACTTTTACATACTATTGACAGTGTCACTAACAGACGGAGGCTCAAAACATACATACCCTAACTGGAAGTTTAAGTCGCCAATTACGATTTATGTCAGATAATGTGATTTTGACGTACATGTAACATATGTATGTGTATACAAATGTCACCAACCGTTGCAGGCATAAAAGAAGAATTTATGATTCACGATGACTTGATATTTGACGTATCAATACAATTATGGTAGACTATTCTACTAAGTCACTATAAAATTACCATAAAATTACTGTACACTTCAAATAAATCGATGATAAATGTAACAGAAGAGAAAAGAATGGCATAATACCGGAAGGTAAGGTAAGTTGTAATTGTTAAAAATGAGTGGACCATCTGCTGTGTATATCTGTGAAAAATGTATCGCTAGGTTTTTGTCGGGATTCTTTTTGGGATCTCTCTGTGCAAGAACTTGGAACGGTATCACGGCCTGATTGGTGTGCGGGTTCCAGTCGGTTGGCTTCATCACCTTTGTACATGAGGTTGTTGTGAGCGTGTCGTCTGCGAAAAAAAAAAATGTGTACGGACGTTAATAAGCTGGAGGTACAGTTCATTTAGGATAATCTGACAGTGACGCAGCAAAAGAGCCAAAAATGTTTATCTAAATTCGATGGATTTTATTAATTAATTAAATCTTTTCTCGCAAGATCTATCATTATATGCAATTGTTGTAAACATATGTGTATGTATTGTAATCTATTAGTCACATTATTCTAAATGAACTGTTAGAAAAAATAATCTCGTTTTGTTTGTTAGATGTGCTTACGGTCCTCCATCCTTTTTCAAAGTATTAACGTTACGACCTTTAGAGAGACAGATACAGATACAAGGGAATCCGAGTACCAGATACTAGCAATAGACCTCTTGGTCTTGTTTACATGCCCGGTGTAAAGTACCGATACACGTGAGACTACCTCTGGGTTTCTAACCAGTTCATTTCTAGATGGAAGGGACCACTGGGTTTCTAACCAGTTAATCTCTAGATGGGTGGGTAACACTGAAATTTCCAGTGCCCCGGCCGGGATTCGATCCGGGAACCTCCGGATTGGTAGTCAAGAGCGTCAACCACTCGACTACCGCAGCACTCCCTCTCACCCAAAGAAATGATTTTTGCAATCTATCAAAAGAAGTATCAAGTACAAAAATACAAAAATTAAAATTGAATTTCACCTAGTGTTTCTTTTTTAATCCTGAAATGAAGAGTCGTAAAGAGCTGCACCATGTCCTTCAAAGCCGCAGATGGTTGCGTGTTATTTTGTTCGATTTTTATTTTCATTTAAGTTTATGCCAACGGGAAGATGAAAGCCTTTGTGGGGGTTGGATTTCTGCTTTTGGTATACATAGAAGAAAGACAACTCTGGTAATACCATTATGACACTGAAATTTGACTTTATTCCCTTGATTTTGTGAGAGTGATGAGCCGACACTTGCCGCAAACGAAAAACAGGCGTAGCATATTTGTTGAATTTATGAACCTTGTGCTTATGGATGATACCGGAAATTGCAAACTTAGCACGCACGATTATTTTTCTAAAAATAGCTCTCAGACTAACTTACGGATATTGTTATCTAAATATATCTCTAGCTTGCAGCTCTTCTGCGTCAGCTTATCACAAATTATGGGAATAGTTGATATGAGTTTGACTTCCTGTGCAGGGTCCTTCGAACTTACTGTCAAACTTGGCTTGTCAAACTGAAATGCGAAAACCTCCTGCGTTAGATATCTTGTACATTTCACGAAATTGTACACTGCACTGCTGTTTATCAATTATTGTATAAATAGGATTGAGCAAAGCGGTAGGCCCAGATGTGGTTAGTTCGGAATTTAAAAAAATATTGTTATTGTTTTTATTATTATCATTATTGCTATATACTATCATTATTTTCTTCAAGTGTAAAATTCTCTATTCCTCATTTAATTTATCACTATTTTTAGAGTTATTATCAATGTTATTATTGTTGTTATTTACCTTAATTCCACACCAATATCCATTACTTGGCTGCAGCGGGCCTTTTCTGAAAGGCGTGTTTTTGAAGTAAGATCGAACTCTGCAACTCAACTGAAAGGAACACGAATACACGTGATACTGTCCTTGTTAGCCGTTAACATGTAACGTTTTAATATTTATACAATGTAGTCAGAAATACATGGTAAAGATTTTTTTTAAACCAACTCAGTCCGTTTTTGTTTTGCATTTGTGATGAATTCTGTTTCTTTTATGGCATGTCCCAATTCTGTTTCATTCGCCATATACACATTGTATCATTTTTTCTTACCAGTGCTGAGGAAACAAGTCTTACAAGTGTTTCTCTGTTGTTGTGGTTTTTCTGATCTTTGATCCCTGGGATCAATCATTTTGTTCACTCGCCGGGATCACTGAGTGGTGTTTATTATAATTCATATGTGCTTAAGTGCAACAGCACCAAGCTCTGACATTTTTATACTAAACTGTACAACATGTACATCTACGCAAATGTAAATTGAAGAAAGATAACAAAGCTCAGGTCAGGTCACATAATTAAACTGCCATGAGGAAGGGCTTATGTTTTAAATGTTTATGTCCTTATTGTGATTGTAACTTCCTTTTATAGCTATCTATAAAATAGCAGAGTCATGAGGGGCACTTGAGAGACAAAACTATGTCCTGGCTACTATGCCATTAGCATTTCAAAAGTTAAACATTTGATTGCAGATTATTTAAAAAGTGGGAAAAGGGACATGGGACGATTATAGGCAAAAGTAAAAGTCTTTCCTTTACTTTTATAAACATGTTCAAACTCATTTTAAAAATAAACAAAATTGAAGACTGTTTTATCATCGTTATCAAAACTCGAATTACTTTTTGGAAACATCGTGAATAGAAACAAATTCCAATAAAGATTTTGTCTTTAAAACTTTACAGGAATTTTACACGTTGAATGAAGACATTAAAATCAAAACCTAATGAGGCGTTTATGATTGCTGATGATAATTTTGTTTCTTTTCGAAAGTTTGTTTTCTTAGAGTATAACGCCGGCTTTAGCTGTATTTCAGCTATTCACATGCGGCCTTTTTACCAAATATTTGTCCCTAGGGAGGTCAAACATTACACTCCCTCCATCCGGTAGAAAACAACAAGAGTCAGGGACTAAATCCATTGTCTATGAGTAAAAGGTTTAGCTTTTTAAGGTAGAAAACTTAACAGCTCGCCCAAAATACAGTAGTCAAGAAATCCACTTCCTTACGCTTTGTCCAAGATGTCCGGCCAGATGTTTCTGATCGAGAACAGCATCACGCTGAAGTCCGCTTAAATGAGTTGGAGGAATGCTCGTGTCTGTTTTATTGTCAAACACCCACACGACGTCAAAGCCTACGTCAGATCGTTTCGAATCGAAATCGACATGACATTTGAATTCAAACGTGTCCGGTTTTACGATAGGATTCGACAGGTGTGGACTGTGCAACATTTTTGGGTACATATCTAAAATATAGAGGTTCAATCATTGTGCATCTGAGAAAGTATGATAGCTCTTTTATAAAACTGCAAGTGAAATGCAAAACTATCTGTTAATTTCAGATATCTCAAAATGAGCAAGCACTTTCAAACATTGACCTTATGAAAACCATCAGCATACTATACGTGTTATTAAATTCATATTTAATAGCTTAGCCATAACAATTCTCGAAATTATGATATGTGATATAATCAAAACTGTTACGATGAGTTTATTTATTAAGCATAGATCTGGACCCCAGCTAAGAAGAGCAGTAAAGTCTAAAATTCAAGCCAGTTATTCATGTTGAGTTCAAACATCATCGGATTCTAAGCTTCCTAAAGCTTTTTTTCTATGTTTCACTGTGAATTCCGGTATGCGCGCGAATTACAAATGGTAATCTTGGCTCAAAACATTTGCGACTAAAGTGAAACCATTGGGCTATTAGAATAGTAACGTGATCTTGCATGCCGGATCTCGAGTCGTGCGTCGGATCATACGAGTGTGTACACGAGTATGATCCTACCTCAACGAGAGCCAATCTGGCTTATGGATCACATGACTATACTTATTACCCATTTGACAACTGTCTGCGCGAATAAACTACATTAAAATGACTTTTTAAGCATAAAATTGAAGGAAAACTTTTTTTAGCGCGAACCATACGTAGTGTGCGACGTCATTTTATTGACGTCATCGTATAAACGAGTAGTAACGACCCAGTCAAAAGCAACGTTATTAACGTCATGTGTGTTTTAGGGCCAATTGAATGTTCTTTTACAAATAATGCCACACTTTGCGTTTTGCACGTACATACAATACGGATTTGTTTTCTGTCAGGCCGTATTTGATTGTTGAATAAAGGCTGTTTTGGAAGAATAATAAAATGAATGACGAGAACTTTGCCTCCGACTTTAAGCATCAATTGGTTGAATATTGTTGGGTAGATCGTGACGGATGGTTGTACCTGTGTATGTCTACTAAAATGCATGTACAAATATTGTGAGATGTGTAAATTATGCATCTAATATTATTCAAGCACTTACCTTTACAACCTGGCTCAAAGCCAGTAGGTGACCACTGATCCGGGTGACAAGGAACACCGGTGCCTATTAATAAATAGATTTTATAAAAGAAGCAACTTAAATACAAATGTACAATAAAATTTGTAAAAGAGAATAATGTGAAAGAATAATGTCAACACCACACAATTTACCATTGTTTTTTATTCACTTTGAGTACTTGTGCACTTTGCTTGCAAAGTTTTCTGCCACGCAATGTATTACTCCATGCATTTATGTATTTACATGTGCGTACTCAATAAGTGTCATGTAAAATTGTGCATGTTATTAGGTTAAGTAATAAGGTGCTATGATAATTTGTAGATTATATTTATATTTCTTCTCCGCAACGAAAAGTGTCACCTATGTTTTGTCATTTGTCATGTAGTTCTTGCACTGTTTATACCTCATGATTGACTCACTGGAATTGAAATAAAGATCTATCTATCTATGAATATATGAACTTGTAGCGCGGAATAAGGAAATGTATGTTCTATTCTGGTCTGTTCTAGGTTCTTTTAAGTTCACACGGACAAAAAATATTGCCGTATTATCGTGTTTTTTTTCTTAATAATACGACATTACTGTATGGCCAAGCTGCTAGGTTGTCGTAACAAAAACAAATTTTACCTGCGCAGTATGCAATTGAGCAACCTCTTGTGGGCTTAAGTTCATAGACAAAAAAGGTTCCACAGTTCTTCACCCTGATCGTGTCCGAGTAGAAACAACAGTCGGTACTTGACGGATGCTTTCCGCATACCTGTTCAAAAATATATAGTAAAGCTTGCACCTCTACGACTTGAAGTTGTTGTTAATCTTACTACAGATCAGCAACGCGTAGGTAAGCCACAGTCACATGAAGTTTGGACCCCGAAAAATAATTTTTATAAAACACCCCGGACCGACTATCAAGCATATATACTACAAGTTATGCAACAGCAAAAACCAACTTACCAGATTCCCCTTGTTTATTGCTTGAAATTCACGATAAATCCAAACAACCTCGTATATTCACTAGTGTCCATCAATAAGGCATTGATTATGCTCTAGAATCATGCTAGTGTCCATATTTTTAGTCCACACATTCAATCAGAATTTTGTCAAAATGTCACAAAATACACGAGTCTAAAACATTTTGGCCAGCGATTTTATGGCGTTAGAGTTAACTCCCGTGCTTGTTCCGCGCTACATAGATTCGCTGTATTGGGTTTTCCGGTACCAGTACCGGCACTGTAAAAATAGTAGACGAATAACGAATCCGACTTTATTTGAAATTTTAGGCGCGCTTTTGACTCACAGTATACAAAAGATATTTGCCATAAAGCTTTTAGAAGGCATACTTCGTCGAATTTTATAGTTGCAGACCTTTGAAAATGTAGAGCGCTTGATATTGTATAACTTGGAAAGACGTTTACGAAATTCTTCTTATTGTCTGTTTCATTTACATGTTTCGTACCAAAACATTCGTACCAATATTTGTTCGACTGTACATGTATAAAGTGTTTGTTCATTAATTACTATTGTTTCTGATTCATTTAAGTCATGGGAATTAATTATGTAACACTACACAACTATCTTTGTGTAATTTATAAGACACGTATAATTTGGCAGAGTGCTTATGGATCTAGATTCTCAGCTTCGCACATCCGGGTACTGATAAATTATTTACATTCCGGAAAGGTGATTCATCACTGGTCTCTATGAATCTAATCTTTAAATGTTCAATAACCAAGAATAGAAATGAAAGAAGGTGATGCTCTACCATTAGCTTGTAACTATAAGATTGTTTTTATAATAATTCTATTTTGTTAAATGTCTTTTGTTTCGTTTGAAATAAATCTAAACTTGCATATAAGTTTACGGTAAAGTCCGAGTTTTAACCTTTTACCGAATGAAGAAATAAACGCGACCTATAAATCTGATTAGATTACTGGTCAGTATGGCGACACGGCGAAGCCGAGAATAGACATCAATCAGAATTTCAAATACATGTATATAATTATGATTAATGAAGTTTATTTTCTCCAAAGTATTCATTAACTATAACATTGTTATTAATAAGTTCAGGATTGCAAGTTTCTTTTGGTTTTCCTTTGCAGATGTTTAATTTATATGCTATAGAACAGACATCATGAATAGATTGCCTTGTACAATTATTATTTTCAATATTTAAGTCAGGTAAATCAATTTAAGTTTCACCGATATAAAATAACCACTCTCCGCTCATATGAAAAATTATCTTGCGGACTAGCTTATAACCATTAATAACTCGCCAAACGTAGCATAGTGAACCTCGTCTGTATTATTCTTACATATAAAATATCAAACTTTATGACTTGTGACAGTGTATATTCGAATTTTACGTTTTACTCCATTAACAGTAGCGTGTTTGAAAAGAAATATATATTTCCCTAGAGTGTTTTCATTTCAAGTGCCATCCCCTGTTTTATTGTAAATAAATGCGATTAAAACGGTGGGAAAATAAATCTACCATGTCCACTCAGTTGTGGATAAGGAAATCCCACCCTTAGGTTGAGGTACGTGCAAATAAAAACTAGGTAGAGCCTCGTTTTAGTGACGTATCTCAATCCTCGGGTGGGATTTCCTTATCCGCAACTCATGAACATGGCAGATTCAATTTTTCCAAAAATGAAATCTCTGACAAATAAAAAGATACTGATACGAAAGAAATAATGTCATTCTTTATGGCGAGTTAATTAAAGCGCTCATATTGAAACCTAAACTAAATGAGTGGCTTGTATTTGCCCTGGCTTATAAACATTTTCTGTCACATGAACAAACTGACGGCTTATATATTTAAATATTGCTGTTGTCAAACCCCAGAAGAAATAAATTGCCAGATGCAGTATCATGATTATTTCAATAGTGCCCTAAATATGCACATCAGATTTGATAGTTCTAACCACAGTCACATGAGGTTGGGAAAAATTCATTTTTAAGAAACACCCGTGACTTACTATCAAGTATATATGTATGCTTGATAGTAGGTCCAGGGTATTTAAAAAAGATGTTTTGTCCAAACCTCATGTTACTATTTTACTAAGCATATTATTTCAGTCATTGTATTTACATGATAAATTGTTAAAAAAACTTGAAAATTATGGAAATCTTGGACCATTCCTAGACTAGTTGTCATCTTTTTTGAAGGATAGAGTCATGAATGTCGTAGCTGAAGGTGAACATTCCACCAGTGTTAAAGTAGAGTCAGGGGTTCCCGTACTTGGCCCCCCTAATGTTTCTTTGTCACATTCATGATTTACCTGATTGTGTAAAGTCTACTGAGATTATTCGCTGATGACTGTCTACTTTATATACATATTAAAACAAATCAGGGCCATTTAGCTCTTCAGCACGACTTGAAACAACTTGAACACTGGGCTACATTGTGGGGAATGAACTTTAATGCTAAAAATGCTATATCTTAAGTTTACGTCAAACTTCTTTTTTTCTATGAATTAGACAAGGCCATCTTTCAACAAGTTAATACAAGCCCGTATCTTGGGACTCACCATTTTCCAAGATTTAACGTGGACAACCCACATCAACAACGTTTGCAAGAAAGCGAATTCAACTCTTGGATTTTTTAAACGCAATCTCAAAAACTGTGCACTAGACTCTAGGAAACTAGCTTACATATCACGTATCCGTTCTACGTTGGAATATGGCACGGTTATCTGGGACCCATTTTTAGTAAAAGACGTAAAATTAGTTGAAAACAATCCAACGCCATGCAGCAAGATTCATCATGAAGGACCACAGATCAAGAGACGATGGCTGTGTATCCAGGATGCTGGAAACCCTGAAACTTGACAGTCTACAGCTGCGTCGGAAGAACTCCAGGTTAGTCTTCATGTTCAAGATCATTCGAGGTATGGTGCCGGCAATCGACTAATCGAATTAAAAACAAGACAGAATAGGCCAAAACAATACAAAGATAGTGTGACATCAAATATAGTTAACAACTTAAGGTAAATCACAGTGAATGTTATTCAGTAAAAACATCAACAACAGATCAGTATAAATACTTTTATTTTTCATTTTTATATTAAGGCAGTGCAGGATTGGAACAGTTTAAGTGAAAGTGTGGCATGCGCAGAGACAGTTGAGGGTTTTAAAACCGTCCTCAAACATCACTACTAAGTGACCATACACTCTCCCGTCGTGTTATACCAGTATTGGGTTCTAACGACGTATTATACAGATACAGATATTTGAAACTCCACTAATTCTATTTTTAAACACAACTTCAGTAATCAAAATTATATACATGTGTTTGAAATTATGACAGACCTGATTGATGTCTATTCTCGGCTTCGCCTTTCCCGAATGTAAATAATTTATCAGTACCCGGATGTGCGAAGCTGAGAATCTAGATCCATAAGCACTCTGCCAAATTATACGTGTCTTATAAATTGCACAAAGATAGTTGTGTAGTGTTACATAATTAATTCCCATGACTTAAATGAATCAGAAACAATAGTAATTAATGAACAAACACTTTATACATGTACAGTCGAACAAATATTGGTACGAATGTTTTGGTACGAAACATGTAAATGAAACAGACAATAAGAAGAATTTCGTAAACGTCTTTCCAAGTTATACAATATCAAGCGCTCTACATTTTCAAAGGTCTGCAACTATAAAATTCGACGAAGTATGCCTTCTAAAAGCTTTATGGCAAATATCTTTTGTATACTGTGAGTCAAAAGCGCGCCTAAAATTTCAAATAAAGTCGGATTCGTTATTCGTCTACTATTTTTACAGTGCCGGTACTGGTACCGGAAAACCCAATACAGCGAATCTATGTAGCGCGGAACAAGCACGGGAGTTAACTCTAACGCCATAAAATCGCTGGCCAAAATGTTTTAGACTCGTGTATTTTGTGACATTTTGACAAAATTCTGATTGAATGTGTGGACTAAAAATATGGACACTAGCATGATTCTAGAGCATAATCAATGCCTTATTGATGGACACTAGTGAATATACGAGGTTGTTTGGATTTATCGTGAATTTCAAGCAATAAACAAGGGGAATCTGGTAAGTTGGTTTTTGCTGTTGCATAACTTGTAGTATATATGCTTGATAGTCGGTCCGGGGTGTTTTATAAAAATTATTTTTCGGGGTCCAAACTTCATGTGACTGTGAGGTAAGCCGTCACTGAAAGTTTTCGTTCCACAGTGTGCGCGTTTTGCTAAAAAGTCTAATTACAGGTAAGGCCCGTCTCTAGTGTAGTAATAACTTGTGACCACACCCTGTTCCAATGTCACAATATTTTTTATATTAAATATCATTTTAAATTATTGTGCATGTATATGTCTTTTCAAAGATTGTACATCAAGCAATAAAATGTGTTTAAACGGAAATAAATGTACATGTATTATGATATCACATTCTAAGGCTTTTCGAAGTTCAAATGGAGCTATAACAATAACTTTTTCATGCTGGTGTGTGTATCAAACTATTTTTAGCACAAAGAAATGCAGTGCACGTGCACTTGTCTTGATAGTTTAATCGCGGCAAACTTAATTTTTATCAACGCTTCCGCAATATATACAGAGCAGTTCAAGAACAACAAGCCATATTCCATGGACATAGGCAGAACGAGTTATTAGAAAGTTCAACATGAGCCAGCTGCGTTGAGTACATTGTGCAGTTTCCCTCGGAGGCCTGATGCTGGTTGGTTTTCTGTACCAGGGGGTGTACGTAAAAGTTTTTTCTTTATAAAACAACTTTGTTTTGAGATATTCACCTGTCTGTTGACAATACCGTCGGCCACGGAGGGATCCGTTCCATCCATCCAAAGTGGAGTATGAGTCCCGCAATGGTAAGGTTCTACGCAGCTTTTTGTCAGAGTATCGCCTATGAAGAAACAAATTATTTATGCATTCTTAGTATGTCATCCTAGTTATATGACAAGAGAATTATGGATTGTGTGGTATAATGTTTGACCTTAAAGTGAAAAAAGTGAAAAGGTCTCAAATGTGAACGTGGTCAAAAAAGTGAACATGGTAAAACTTAGAAATTATTTAAGTACAGTAGGCATGTTAAAGCACTTTATTTACTAAAGATAGTTTCATAAATGTCGACAAAAATATCTTTATGTAGACGATAATTCGACAACATGAACTCTAGACAAGTAGCTATTCTGTCGTGTTTTCGACTGTTCGACTTATTTATTGTTTGTGTTCTCCTCGAAAAGACGAAAATATTAGCTACGGTGAAATAAATATCAAAACTAAGTTTTCATATCGAGGTGATTCTGTTTAAAGTGTTAGCGTTTCTCGAAAAGATCCAGAGTGACATTTACAATTATTATCTAAACCGTTTAAGTGGCAAACGTGTTTGTTAATGTATTCCAGTAAATAGTAATTGGCCTGATTTAAGGATATTCTTCTTAAACACGTATTTCCACATTATGATAATAATGAGTCATGATATGCGCACAAACACAAAGGTTAACACAGTAAAGAGTAAATGGGCTAACTTTAGTCCAATGTTCATTCTTGCCTATAGTAGTCTGTAACCTATAGGTTGTTAATAATGACTATTATACAGTAACATTTACCTCTTGCAAAACGGTACCATTTCTGTGTTATCGTAGTCCTGTCACAAAGCAGATGCTCATACCCTTTGTCTTTGACGAAGTAATCTTTGCTACGCAGCTTTTCGTCTATGACGTCATAATTTGTGCATGGGTCTATTCCGAACACTGCATAATATAATATAAAACTTACTTCAAAAAGCATCTACCGTTATTTGAAAAACAAAACAAAAACAAATCAGAAAGTAAATAATTGTGTTTTACCTAGACGTTTTCTAGCCACAGTCACTATTACAGTCACAATGTCAAGACAATATTACAACTTGGACAATTCCACTGATTGTTGGAAGGGGAACCTTTTGCTTAGATAGCAAACAGTGGAGATATTGAACAGAGCACACGGAAGGGTAGTCTGATCATGATCTGCACTGACTACTTGCCGTCAGCAAGATAAGATGAACGTCATATTAATTGTTTTATGGGATGTATGTGGACATATAGCTACACCTTACACTGAAGATAATATTGTATTTCTGGAGGCTACTTACTACGTCACTAATCAAATTACATATAATCAATTGTCTATAAAGAGTGCAAAAATGCATTTAATATTGTAAAGACGCCCATACAACTTGGCTCGTGTTGTTGTGAAAACTGATCTAACTTGAGTATAATGTATAACATGTGAAAATAAAGTCCGTAAAGTTGGTTCACAGTTTGCAAACCGCCATTCGAACAACAAACTTGGAACTAGTCTCTAGTTTGCAATTCGCAATTAAAATCGCGAACTTCGAACTAGTCTTCATTCAGTCCGCGAACTACGAACTGACAACTAGACTGCACTTCGCCACCCGCTATTCGAATCGTGACCTAGTGACTGGTTTTGCAGATTGCAATTCGAATATTGACCTAGTAACTGGTTTGTTATTTGCAATTAGAATCGTGAAGTGCGAACTAGCAACTAGTTTGTAGTTTGCAGTTCGCTATTTGAATTGCAAACTAGGCTGCTTTTCGCAATACGAAATGTGAAGTGACAGCTAATATGTAGTTCAAAATTCAAATTCAATTCACAAATAGGAAAGTGATGTCTGGCTTTCAATGCTTTATTCGAGCCACAAACAGGGAATCTGTCTGCAGGTAGAATCGCGAACTGCGAATTTGTATTTGGCCTGCGGTTCGCAATTCGCAGTCCACAATTTTTACTCCGAATTTGCAAATAATAATTCGAACAATGACAAAGTGCGACTTTGCAAGTATCATACGCGAACTTAGAAATGACAAGTAGCCTGCTATTCACAGTTCATAATTCCAATCACGAAGTGCGAATTTGCAAGTATCATACGCGAACTTAGAAATGGCAAGTAGCCTGCTATTCGCAGTTCATAATTCCAGTCACAAATTGCGAATATGCAAGCATCATTCGTGAACTGAGAAATGGCAAGTAGCCTGCAATTCGTACTTCATAATTCGAATCACTGCAGACCAGTTGCCAGTTCGCGATTCGAATTGCGAAAAGCAAGATGCAAACTAATCACCAGCATGCAATTTGTAAAGCGAATCGCAAACTTGTTGTCAGTTCGCAGTAAGCGCTTTTAGTCGTTTGTGGTTCGAAGTGTGAACCAGTCACAAGTTTGCTATTCGAAGAGCGAATTCTACTTGTCAGTTCGCATTTCGCGGTTTGAATCTCTAACTGCGAACTGCAAACCAACTTTACGGATATGTGTTGATATAACAATAAAAAACATTATGCTTAACTTAATAAAAAGAATTGAAAGAATAACTGGACTCAAATTTTCAATATTTTAACATTTAAGTCATGCAGTAGTAAAGTACGCTTTAAATACAAAACTGAATATATTTGGTTATACCATACGTACAGTAGTTTGCCTAAGTCATTTTAACAAACACAATTTAGCTTTGAGTTTAAACCGTAATTCTAATTTGAAATTAAAGCCAAAAAAGACCCACACAACTAGATACAAACCTGAAGGTAGAATTACTAAGATAATCCACGAAGTGTCCATGTTTCTGCAATGCTTCACTTCCCAATAAAGTATGAAGGGACGCTTGAATGATACGAGGACATTGAGGTCAGAGCACTAGAATCCATAGGTAGGTCAGAGCACTAGAATCCAGCGTAACCAAGAAGCTCGGGTCGAGAGATAAAAATTACACCCGATTACATGACCAGATAATTTAGGTTATGCATATTTACCTGTGAACTCATAAGTACTGGTATACTAAATATTCTATTAATAACTATTCTAGTTGTTAACATTTGAAAAGGGTAACAAAAATGAAAAAGACCGACCGATTGAAACCCCGAGACAATAAAAGCACCACGATTGGTCCTATATTGCACACATATTTTTTATCATATTCATATCTTCATGTTGTGTATAATGTTGTACACAAAATGTACACATCTATTTGTGGAAGTGCGAAGTAGCCCTACTTCTAACCGATTTAAACCCTAAGTTACATGACCGTTACAATGCGGTAACCTTTGAGTGCAACCTATTACGCGACTTTCTTCTGTGATGTATTTGTTTTGTTGTGCATGTGATGCCCTTTACTTCAAGCACTTATAGTGAAAGTTATACCCTGTGTACCTCACCTGTGAGTTGTTCTAACCGGCAGTAGATGCTATGCTTGCCATTTTTTGTGTCGCCCTTTCGGAGAAAAGGCGATACATAGGGATCGCTTTGTCCGTCCGTCGGTCCGTCCGTCCGTCCGTCCGTCACACAAACTTAACGTTGGCTATAACTTTGCCATTTCTTAAGATTTCTTCATCAAACTTTACAATTGTATTGCTTATGACAATAGGGTCATGATGCCACCAAATTTTGTAGGTCAAGGTCATATTTGACAGAGTTATGCCCCTTTTTGTACTTAGATTTTGTCACGAAAACTTAACGTTGGCTATAACTTTGCCATTTCTTAAGATTTCTTCATCAAACTTTACAATTGTATTGCTTATGACATAAGGGTCGTGATGCCGCCAAATTGTGTAAGTCAAGGTAATATTTGACAGAGTTACGCCCCTTTTTATACTTAGATTTTTTCTATTACTTTGCCATTTCTTAAGATTTCTTTATCAAACTTTCAAATTGTATTGCTTATGTCAAAAGGGTTGTGATGCCGCCAAATTTTGTAGGTCAAGGTCATATTTGACAGAGTTATGCCCCTTTTTGTACTTAGATTTTGTAAGAAAACTTAACGTTGGCTATAACTTTGCCATTTCTTAAGATTTCTTCATCAAACTTTACAATTGCATTGCTTATGACATAAGGGTCATGATGCCGCCAAATTGTGTAGGTCAAGGTCATATTTGACAGAGTTATGCCCCTTTATATACTTAGATGTTTGCTATAACTTTCCCATTTCTTAAGATTTCTTTATCAAACTTTCAAATTATATTGCTTATGTCAAAAGGGTTGTGATGCCGCCAAGGTCTTATTTGACAGAGTTATGCCCCTTTTTGTACTTAGATTTTGTCATGAAAACTTCATGTTGGCTATAACTTTGCCATTTCTTAAGATTTCTTCATCAAACTTTCAAATTGTATTGCTTATGACATAAGGGTCATGATGCCGCCAAAGTTTGTTGGTCAAGGTCATATTTGACAGAGTTATGCCCCTTTTTACACTTAGATTTTGTCACAAAATTGTTGGTTATTCTGACAAAGCATAAGAGGGCGACACAAGTGTTCTACTGAACACCCATCTAGTTAGTATTTAGTTAGGGAAATAGTATGCATAATTATAATCACAGTTCATTTCATTTCAGTTTTAAGGTTTGCAAATACACATCATCTTGTGGTGTGGCTTTACTTTACGTAGCATTAGTTTTGATTTTTTTTATATTACTGAAGTGGTGGTCCAAATATCCATGGCTTATTTCCACAGCGGTCCATGTGATCACATGCCACACACTGGTTTCGGTGTGCAGGACCGCACTGGCAACCATTCGCCTGGCAACATGCACAGTTGTATTGAGTGTTGTTAAATAAACAACGACAGTCCGCTTGAGTTATTGTATATCCGTCAATATTCATATCTAGCCCCAGTTGAGCTGTAAAATGGAATCAGAAAATTATTTTCCGCCGATTCAAGAAAACAATACAATTTAATTTGAATAACTTGCTGTTTTATGTTGAAACACTTCTAAAAAATAAAGTTTAAGAATGGTTGACGTGTTCATGGTTTAGACTAAGAAATCCTTTTCAAGTTTCACTGGCGATGTGAAGTTGCTGATCCGTGGTTTTACATTTAGCAGATGCACAAACATCTAGGTAAAGTAACCGAAACTCCATTCGCCGACGCTATTAATTTGCCACGTATAATCAATTACATGTATGGTAATCTGATTAATTTCAGAGCTGATACTGTAACTACACCCTGACTTCTAAAAAGTGAATATTCTATCGAAAAGTGTGCCGAAATAGAAATCAGTTTTTGCATGGAAGCCATGAATTGCAGTAAAGTATTTACTATAGTTAATAACAACGATTATTATCATAAACAATTTCGTTGATGTGATTTTACTTAAATTAGTACTACTAGTTTCAGACAATGATAATTCTTAAGTTTCTATACAAAATAATTATGTTAGAAAAGCACTACATTCTCATTTCTAGATAAAAAAAATCCAATTTGTAAAATTCTCGTTGTTAGAGACAGTATGACAAACAAAATCAAATTCTAGCAAGCCTTTTCAGAAAAAAGAAACATTTTTTAAATTTCACCTCCCCGTTCGGGCCACATAACTGAGGGGAAATTATTTTTTCTGTATCTTACAGAACTCAAGTGTTTTAAGTTAAATTAAATCAGCACTTTAAGTTTCAAAAAATTAATTCTTTACTTTCTCTATGAAATATCTAATAAAAGTGCAACACCTCCTTGATGGCTTCATTTCTAAACAAAATGAGAAACAGCAAGCATGATGTTTTAATGTTTGGACTACATGTTACGGAATTCCGTCAGGTCCATCGTGGTTTTGCGCTGTCGCCCTAAGGGCGAAATCGCGAAAACACGATGCATTGACGCAAAAACACGATAAGAGATCGCGAAAACATGATAGCGCGAAAACGCGATATTTTTCGCATCGTGTTTTCGCGATCTCTTATCGGGCCGTGTCCGAAGTGTGTGTTTTGGTGTTTTGAATGTGTTCAGGGTAGGTGTCACACCACAGTCATTTTGCTTCATTAAAGAAAGTAAAAATGCCTATATTCCACAGTCTCCTTTGGTCATACAGGCACTTCTGGTGTTTTACTGATAGTCGTTCTGTAAAATACACCTTCTGTCCTTCCAAAACACTCACAAAAAACACTAATTCTAACGAACAACTTTCCCGCTATTTCAATACACAACCAGTCACTGTGTAGATGATCTCTTGTTCTGTGTTCATCCACTCTGAAGAAGTAATTCTATAAAACAATTTAAACACTGTGAACTGTTGATAGACAGTCTGAATGAAAATCATCATGCAAAATTTGGCCTGCAGTCTATGTTTTCTCATCTTAAAGTTGAAATTTTCACAAGGGACTAATTTAGCACCCTGCGACCCGGAAGCAAAACAATACCGGTGTGACACAATAAGGGAAAATGCTATATAACCTCCTTATCAAAATGGTGCAATATATGGTTTTTATTTTCCGATTTACTGACGTGGTATTATGTTAAGTAAGTGAAGTTATTTCTGTTGCAGAAGCTTGAATTCGAATGCACGTTTATCCTAGAGTTTAGGTGTAAGTATGGTAAATACATTTCCATAGACTTATATAATAAGGTTTCCGACCAGTACGACTACTCAGACTCTCATCGGGTGCTGAAATTCATTTTTGCAGAATCATCCTAGTCACACAACAAGAATACCATTGATGCAAAGCATCAAAGGGCGCCGAAAATAGTTTTGTACATGTGTGGCGTTAAATAGCTAAAATTAGCTTTTTGATAAGCAATCTTTTAGTTTGATTTGAATGAAAAAATTTATGAATATTTGCAGAAAACTTTAAAATCATGGTGGTTAGCTGAAAAAATCGGAAAAAAATTATTTTAAAAATTGGGTCTGACCGGGTTTGAACTCCCTCGTAAAATTAGGCGGTCATCAGCTTACCCACTACACCACGTTGCTGACTTTAAAGCACGTGGTAAAAATAAGCTGAAATATAATTTTGCAAAACCGATAAGGGAGAAGTTGTTTTACGTTTTCGTATTTTTCTAAAAGATATGAAAAGGAACATTACAATTAAACAATTACGTTTTAATGGGAAAGTGTATAATCAATTTTTAATGTCTATTTCTATTTTTTAGCTACAGTAAAACCTTTTTCTTCGCTCAAAACCGCTCCTAGCATGTACTTCCGGAAAAACTATTCCATAATAGGCGGCCGCCGTCATCGGCGGCGCCAATAAAAATGATAAAATTTGTACATGTTATCCAATACTTTATGCCATTAATTTGGATCATAATTACACCACCCCCGGTTTCCGGGCACTTTTAGTGATCACTGAACGACCAAAAATGTCAATATTTTCAAATGCCAACTATTTTAATTACATGTCATATCCAGATTTGTCTGTCCCACTTCGTTCGTGATCATCCAGCGATTATCGTAAAATGCCCACTTAGTTTCAGCAATAGGTACTTGATACACATTATTTTTATACGCTTGAAGGTATATATGATGAGAACATCATTGGCGGGCGGGCGTTCTCCACACTTTGTCCGCTCTCTAAGTCTAACAGTTTTCATTTGATCTTCACCAGACTTAATCAAAATGTTTGTCGGCATAATATCTCGGCCAAGGCTGATAACCAGCCAAATCGACTTAGGCACTTTTGGATTATGACCCTTGATTTATGCAAAATTCACCAAACTCACCTTGTCCACTCTCTAAGTCAGAGAGTTTTCACCTGAAATTCACCAAACTTGGTCAAAATGTTTGTCGGCATAATATATCGGGCAACTTTGATAACCAGCCAAATCAACCCAGGCGCTTTTGGATTGTGGCCCTTGATTTATGCAAAATTGACCAAATTCACCTTGCCCGCTCTCTAAGTTGAATAGTTTTCATCAGATTTTTACCAAACTTGGTCAGTTTTTTGTCGGCATAATCTCTCGGCAAAGTTTGATAACCAGCCAAATCAACCTAGGTACTTTTGGATTATGGCCCATGATTTATGCAAAATTGACCAAATTCACCTTGTCCGCTCTCTATGTCAAACAGTTTTCATTATATCTTCACCTAACTTGGTCAAAATGTGTGTCGGCATAAAAGCTAGGCCACGTGCGATAACAAGCCATTTCGACTCGGGTGTTTTTTAATTATGGCCCTTGATTCATTCTAAATTGGTCAAATTCACCTTGTCCACTCTTTAAGTTGGCCAGTTTTCATCTGATTTTCACCTATCTTGGTGAAAATATCTGTGGATATACTATTTAGGCAAAGTTCGATAGGCACTTTGAAATGAAATTAATGAATGAATAAACAATGAAATTAGCCTCCTCAAACATGTGAATTAGCCTTGTCTGCTCTAGCAGGTTTTACAGAACAAATGAACTGCCAGATACTGAGTAATGATGCCTCCTTGACGGGTGTATTTTGTGACAGTTTGGCACTCTTGTTTTACATCTATGCATGTATGTCCGAAGTGGGTCATGTCGCATATCAAAATGTCGAGCTCGGCGACCTCTTTAAGATAGTGCAAGAAAATTCCCGGATACATTACTGCTTGTTTTTCAATTATACGACGATTTAAAAGTGATATTCTTCGTACACGAGTAGACCGCCGCTGCAATTGTGTGTGATCAGTTGTTCATGACAATAATATCTGATATTAAGAACGAAAGTATTTCCTCTTTGGCAACATCCCTAGTCAAAGCATTTGATTTAAAACACCGATAGTCTATCATCATATTAGTCGGAAAATAAGTGAATAAGTATATGTCTATTTTGGTATCATTTAAAGTAAATGTGCTCACACAAAATGCTATATTTACAGGCAATTGATAAATTTATACAAAATGTATGAAGTATCTTTTTTTTTGTAATTTGACGTCTGTAAATGCACAATGTAATTTATATAATATTTTACGCTATTTCTATGTAGAAGCGTTATAATTTGTTTGTTTTTTTGGGTCGGATGCCTTGCTTTGCAAATAAAGTGATACTGTATTATATTATTGTACAGTAATGCTATCAACAACAATATAACGGAGAGTTTGACTACCTTGAAACGTTAACTGAAATGTGTACAACCTTAGTGGAGGAGAGTTTAAATATGTTTATGACTAACAAAGTTCATTATTTTCACAGTTTTTAATCGAACATGGAAAATACAGTCAATTTTGACTTACGGATGAGTTAAATATACCCAGTGCGAATGTATAGGAAGTAGGCAGTAGCAGTAGCTCAGCAGTAGGAAACGTGAAGTTGGCAGTAGCAGTAGCACAGCAGTAGCAGTAGCTCAGCAGTAGCAGTAGCTTAGCAGTAGCAGTACCATAATTATAAAACGTGAAGTTGGCAGTAGCAGTAGCTTAGCAGTAGCAGTAGCACAGCAGTAGCAGTAGATCAGCAGTAGCAGTAGCATAGCAGTAGCAGTAGCTCAGCAGTAGCAGTAGAGCAGCAGTAGCTCAGCAGTAGCAGTAGCACAGCAGTAGCAGTAGCTTAGCAGTAGCAGTAGCTCAGCAGTAGCAGTAGCAGTAGCTTAGCAGTAGCAGTAGCTCAGCAGTAGCAGTAACACAGCAGTAGCAGTAGCTCAGCAGTAGCAGTAGCTAAGCAGTAGCAGTAGCAGTAACACAGCAGTAGCAGTAGCTCAGCAGTAGCAGTAGGTCAGCAGTAGCAGTAGCAGAAGCTTAGCAGTAGCAGTAGCTCAGCAGTAGCAGTAGCTCAGCAGTAGCAGTAGCAGTAGATTTTCAGTTTTCTAAATCATAATTCATCATCATTATAAATAAACGTAAATGTTGCGCGTTTATAACATCAGAATGCGCGGTGCTAATAAAGTAATAACAATTTAGTATGGATATGTCCGTCTGATTTCAATGATAGTATATGTTATTGAAAATGTAAATCATTATAGTGGCATACCTTTGACTATTTCTCGAATGTCAGGGGAGCCCGGGAATAAAAGATTATTTTATGAATTAAATGCTATGATGTGACATGTTAAACTGTATGAACTACATGTACATGTATATGGTTTTTAATAACATTTTACTTGAATTTGATGGGTGCAAAAGTAATAATTTAATTAATTTAGTGTTATCTGGGAACGAGACTGTCAAGTGGACACTATATGACTTCTTTCTTTACGTGTTATTTTTCAATGATATTGGTAAATCCGTGTTTAACAATTACCCATTGTTTAAACTTTTCAACAGAAATGACTTAAGATACTGTGAAAAAAGAAAGTTTTTCCTAAAGTTTGTACATCGTAGGTAAACGAAACAACAACCATGATAGGTAAATGTGCGTACATGATTACACTGAAATCGAAAGTCTGGTACCGAATCGTTAAAATGAACAAACGACATGTACATCAGAAAGAAATATGCTAGTACTCGGTACTATAAGAAACCACTTTCGCGATAATTATGTAAATGTTTTAGGTTAGGTTTCAGTAAAACTTCCGCTCTTCAACACTATTTCAGTCATGTACAGGCGGACAGTTGAACTCAGCATTGTTCCTTGTAAGGACCAGTACGAGACCTTTATCCTGCGTATGGAACTGCAAACTTTCTCACAGAGTCGTGAGTAGTAGCCGGGCTCGAACTCATGATCATTGTGATTACAAGTCAGCTACCTTACCGACTCGACCACGCATTACTTATTATGGGCCTCCCTACATATGTACTAAAAGTTCCATGTACAGGCATTTGTTTCAATGGCGATGAAGAGATTGCGACTATGTACACTTGAGTGTTGACATATTATTTTTTCCTTCTCCACAAAATTGTTGTAGATGTAAATTTCCCGACTGAAGTCATCAGTAACTAAATTATATACATTGCGTACATCTGCACTGTTGTCAACACAGCACTCGGGTCGATTGCGGCTGAGGATCAGTTATTACACCACGGATTGATAACGTCTAAAATGTATGAGCCCTTGCATACGAAAAATTAAAGAATTTGTAGCGTTATGAAATACAATGAATAATCAAGAAGTATATAATAAGAAATCAGTAATCATTGGCGAAGTTATTTACATGAAAACCTGTGGAAATAAATTATTATTGTCTTGCCATGGAACAGGGATTCCAAACATACTAAAAGCTATGCAACTGTTTATGATTTAAACAATGAAAAGGAATATCTAATCATAAAAATGTCATTCGTTTAGTAATCGAACGAATACTCTCCACGGCTCATTTACGACGACGTCAAACTGTGATAACTACGTTCTCAGACGTCAAAAAGCGATTTTTCTCCGATTGTAATGAAATTTTGCATAATGGTTCTCTATCATTTTGTTAGTATTTTACTTTCTTTACTTTTTTCTATTTTTCACTTCGTTTCCTAGAACGCGACGTCGAATGTCAATGGTGTAAAATCGACGTTTTACATGCAAAATTGGTTCAAAAATGCCCCTATTGTTATTCCAAACACACAATGTGCTAGCCGCTTTCAATTTTTTCACCCAAAGTTGTGACCCCCGACTCATTTTAAACGAGATTCAATCAACTTAGTAGATTTATAATAAATTTTGTACGCACGTTCGCCCAAAAACTTTCTATTTACTAGTATTAACTAAGCATTATTTACTTTAATATAACGAGTGGACAGTTATATAGTTTACATAGTTTGATATCTCGTTCGTTGTTTTTGACACGTGCACGTAAAATTCCTACTGTGTGATGATAACACAGGAGGTTTATCAAAGAATGCACACAATCATGTATACAAGTCTACATGAGATGTAGGTATGATCATTGTTATCATTAACTGTTACTTTCAACATTTTCGAAAATTTGACCGTGTTTTAAGAATCGATGATGTTATGGTCAGATGATCCTATTGCAGTCCGGCTCAGGGATTGGCTGAAAAAAGTACAGGGAAAACCGTAAGATTAAATGAGACATTACCTGATTGGTAGAAAAGGTTGTATTTACAAATGCAAAAAACTCGTTTGAAAAATAAAATGCAGTGTCTTCTGCACGCGAATGAATATTTTAGGACTGGTTATCATAACAAATGACACTGAAATCGCCATATGAATAGAAGGTGTACACATGCGGTTTAGTCCCCTTAATCGCACCTGACTGAGTGGGGTGGTTGTCTCCCTTGCCAAATTGTAAAAAACTGGGTTGGTCAACCCCATATAAAAACAGCATTTTCTGGTGCCTGAGAGACTAATCTGTTCGAAAAATGTAATTTCATTGGTGAACAACCTATAGGTGGGTATGATACAGGGTCCCCTTTTGACTAGAGTTATAATGTAAGTCAATGGGGAAAACAGTAGGAGTATCTGACCTTATATAGATTCAAGAATAAACATCAATCACCCATGTAAACATTACATTTTTATAATCACTCCAGACCGACTTCCGACAAGATACAGTTTAGAGTGTGAAGGTTGTGTAAAATGGTTCAATCATTGGCAGAGATTTGCATGGTGTATTCTGTGAAGTTTGAAGATTTGTTTCTGAATCATTACCATCATGAAAAAAGAGAGTTTCTGATCCCGTGCTTATAAAACTTTATTTCGAGAACAAACTCATCTTTCAGGCCTGTAACGGACTCACATTGAGTAAACTTATGATCACATTTTGTCTATCAGAAACCAGAGATTTTAGCTTTAAAAAGAGACTATGATCCGAATACTTTTACGTAAACACAGGCCGATGTTAGCAGCACCTTGATTTGCTATTAGGGATTGGGTATATCCCATTACAAACGGTACTTCCCGGGCAGAAAACAAGGATCACCACATTCAGAACTGCTATTACTATCTGGGTCAACCGCACAAACAGATCTCATTGGTCGCCGCGGTTGACTCACTTTCGGCAACCAATCAAAACAATTTTGGCAACTATTGACTGTAAAATTTCTTCTACTTTTGACTCCAAAAAGCTCATTTCGGTAATATAGGCATGATGAGAGATATGCCGTGGTCTCATCCACGAACATACGCTAACACAAATGCTCTCATGGACGGACCTTGATAAAATTCTATTCATCTTGGTGTCAACAGCACACTCTTCATCTTGGTGTCAACAGTTTTCTACTATTCATACTGAAGTAGAACACTCGGCTGACGGCAATCATCAGCATTTTTGTTAGAAATTCTAATACTTGTTGTTCAATTATATTCCTTGTAATCGTCAATGAAAAGTTGCTGTTTTCTAAGATACTTGTATCAGTAACAAATCTGAACTGCGTTCTGTTATCAAGTTACAAACTTTTCATGCACCTCGTACGTTTTGGAAAAGTGTCTGTTGTGTTTTACAAGACCCCCACACATGCTATGCACATGTACAAGTCATGTATATCGAAATTTATCTACTATAAGAAATATTATGTCGAATGATAGTCAAAAAATTGATTTTTCAGAAAAAACGTTCTGCCTTTTATCAACATAACCCCGAAGACAAAATTATAAAAGAACTAGTTCTGGCCCATTGTGTTTGTTTGTTTGAGGTTTAACGGTCGTTTTCAACAGTATTTCAGTTGTTTACAGGCGGGCAGTTTACCTGACCATCGTTCCTGGGAAGAACCAGTATTAGACTCCGATCCCCCGTACGAAACTGACAACTTTCTCACATAAAGAGACATGGTCGGTAGGAGAGCTCGAACCCATAACCCTCAATCAGTGTCAGTACAATTTGAGAGTTTACAGTGATTTCAAGTCAGTGACATAGTCACTCGACAGCGGACTGTAGTTATTTGCTTGTAAAGAACAGAATAATAGCCGCTCTTGACAAATGCATACATACTCTTTTTTATAAAAGTGTAAACGCACACAACTCACAATTTTTAAGTAAAGAATCAGTTTCACTTTCAAAATCGTTAAAATTTGAATTAAGTATCATTTATAAAGTGACCAATATGATACTTCTGCGTGTTCATGGTCACAAGTTTTGTTAAGCATATATGCACATTGATAGAAGAAAAAAGCCTCTTAATCTCGAGGTTGTTTAATAGTTCTTTCCCACTGATAAACATGTATTACCTTTTCAGCTTTATATCGAATAAAATATATATTTTGAGTTCCATCATCAAATTACACTGTCAATATTCAAATATGAAGATGCAATTGCTTGACTGCTCTAAAAATTACTTGATGTATTATACAGTTCGATTTCGAGGTCATGTGTGTTTTTTGTACTTTTTAAGTAGACCGCTCCAGTGCCGAGGTAAATCGGCGGAATAAGATTTAATTTATACAGTAATTTGACAAAAGGAAATCGTGCAGCGACATTTTCTGACGGTGACCAATGCTAAATGTTCCACTGGTATTCCGATATTGCAAAAGGCAACCATCGAAACATGTAATATATATGTTTAGCTACAAATCATGTCGTAGATCGTACTTTTACATCTATGGACACGATACTACAATCTTTGTATCATTGTAAATTGTAAATATCTACATAGAAAAAATCAATTCTAAATGTAGCAAGTATATAAATGTAGCTCTGAAATCAAGGACGGAAAGTCTTGTAAATCTATCCTGATTCTCAGAACAATTTAATTTTGTACTTGACGAATTGCTGAATAAAAAACTGAAAACTGAAACTGATTAATAACACCAACCACAGAAAATCTCCGCTGTTAAATAGGGAAGAGTTAAAATTTAAGAAATATCATATTAAATTACGTAGTTATGAACGGTCATGAAACTTATCGATAACCTGGAGCATTCGGAAGTGTTCGACCAGCATTACGGAAGCAGTCGGTCATCGATTGCAGAATTAAAGGAACATAAACAAATCCTTAGAAAACCTGAGAAAACACCATTCTATACCCGTTAACCTTTTCTTCTTTCTTTATGAAACATAACACTTACATGTACATGTACAATGATTGATTTACTCTATCCAGTTTGTTATGATACAATAATTGTTATAGTTTATTATAAACTGCAACGTTTTAACTTAGAACTGTCATATTTTGGGAGTTTTACTTCATATTATTGCTTATGATAGTTAAAAGCTACTACTACTGCTAAGCTACTGCTACTGCTACTGCTATTGCTACTGCTACTGCTACTGCTAAGCTACTGCTACTGCTCAGCTACTGCTACTGCTACTGCTAAGCTACTGCTCAGCTACTGCTACTGTTGTGCTATTGCTACTGCTACTGCTGAGCTACTGCTACTGCTGTGCTACTGCTCAGCTACTGCTACTGCTCAGCTACTGCTACTGCTCAGCTACTGCTACTGCTACTGCTGTGCTACTGCTACTGCTACTGCTGTGCTACTGCTACTGCTAAGCTACTGCTACTGCTACTGCTGTGCTACTGCTACTGCTACTGCTACTGCTGTGCTACTGCTACTGCTCAGCTACTGCTACTGCTCAGCTACTGCTACTGCTACTGCTGTGCTACTGCTACTGCTGTGCTACTGCTACTGCTACTGCTCAGCTACTGCTACTGCTCAGCTACTGCTACTGCTCAGCTACTGCTACTGCTACTGCTGTGCTACTGCTACTGCTACTGCTGTGCTACTGCTACTGCTACTGCTACTGCTGTGCTACTGCTACTGCTCAGCTACTGCTACTGCTGTGCTACTGCTACTGCTACTGCTAAGCTACTGCTACTGCTACTGCTATGCTACTGCTACTGCTACTGCTGTGCTACTGCTACTGCTACTGCTGTGCTACTGCTACTGCTGTGCTACTGCTACTGCTACTGCTAAGCTACTGCTACTGCTGTGCTACTGCTACTGCTACTGCTAAGCTACTGCTACTGCCAACTTCACGTTTTATGATTTTGCTACTGCTACTGCCAAGCTACTGCTACTGCCAAGCTACTGTTACTGCTGTGTTACTGCTACTGCCAACTTCACATTTTATAATTTAGCTACTGCCCACTGCTACTGCTCACTGCTACTGCTAACTTCATTTTCGTGAAGTTGGCAGACTGGCAGCGTAGCAGCGTGAACTTGACAGACTAGCAGACTGGCAGCGTAGCAGCGTGAACTTGGCAGACTAGCAGACTGGCAGCGTAGTAGCGTGAACTTGGCAGACTGGCAGCGTAGCAGCGTGAACTTGGCAGACTGGCAGACTCACAGCGTAGCAGCGTGAACTTGGCAGACTGGCAGCGTAGCAGCGTGAACTTGGCAGACTGGCAGCTTAGCAGCCTTGCAGCGAGAACTTGGCAGACTTCGTTGCAAGCAGTCTTTTTGCTGCCAGCAGCCCAGCAACTCAGCAGACCAGCCGCTCAGCAAACCAGCAGACCAGCAGCTCAGCAGACCAGCAGCTCAGCAGACTAGCAGCTCAGCAGACAAGCAGCTTAGCAGTTCAGCAGCCGAACTTAAAGTTTAATATTGTGCTATATTGAATAAAATGGTTTTTTTCCAAAAAATACGACAGAAGCACGAATTATGCGTAGAAACAATAAATACACGCCCTTTCATTTTGATATTTTATATCTTATATTCATAAGTTAAGGTTACTTGAAGAGTTTTCGTTGCAAGCAGACTTTTCGCTGCCAGCAGTCCAGCAACTCAGCAGACCAGCCGCCCAGCAGACCAGCAGCTCAGCAGACTAGCAGCTCAGCAGACTAGCAGACCAGCAGACCAGCAGCTCAGCAGACTAGCAGCTCAGCAGACTAGCAGCTCAGCAGACCAGCAGCTCAGCAGATCAGCAGCCGAAACTTCAAAGTTTAAGATTGTGCTATATTGAATGAAATGGATGTTTAAAATACAACAGAAGCACAAATAATGCGTAGATACAATTAATATACATTTTGATATTTTATATCTTATACCGGTATTCATTTGTTTCCGTTACTTGAAGAGTTTTTGATGCAAGCAGACTTTTCGCTGCCAGCAGCCCAGCAACTCAGCAGACCAGCAACTCAGCAGCTAGCAGACCAGCCGCTCAGCAGACTAGCAGCTCAGCAGACGAGCAGACTAGCAGCTAGCAGCTCAGCAGACTAGCAGCTCAGCAGACCAGCAGACCAGCAGATCAGCAGCCGAATCTTCAAAGTTTAAGATTGTGCTATATTGAATGAAATGGATGTTTAAAATACGACAGAAGCACAAATTATGCGTATATACAATTAATATACATTATGATATTTTTTTATCTTATACCGGTATTCATTTGTTTCCGTTACTTGAAGAGTTTTTGATGCAAACAGACTATTCGCTGCCAGCAGCCCAGCAACTCAGCAGACCAGCCGCTAGCAGACCAGCAGCTCAGCAGACTAGCAGCTCAGCAGACCAGCAGCTCAGCAGATCAACAGCCGAAACTTCAAAGTTTAATATTGTGCTATATTGAATGAAATGGGTGTTTAAAATACGACAGAAGCACAAATTATGCGTAGATACAATTAATATACATTTTGATATTTTATATCTTATACCGGTATTCATTTGTTTCCGTTACTTGAAGAGTTTTTGATGCAAGCAGACTTTTTCGCTGCCAGCAGCCCAGCAACTCAGCAGACCAGCAACTCAGCAGCTAGCAGACCAGCCGCTCAGCAGACTAGCAGCTCAGCAGACGAGCAGACTAGCAGCTCAGCAGCTCAGCAGACTAGCAGCTCAGCAGACCAGCAGACCAGCAGATCAGCAGCCGAATCTTCAAAGTTTAAGATTGTGCTATATTGAATGAAATGGATGTTTAAAATACGACAGAAGCACAAATTATGCGTATATACAATTAATATACATTATGATATTTTTATCTTATACCGGTATTCATTTGTTTCCGTTACTTGAAGAGTTTTTGATGCAAACAGACTATTCGCTGCCAGCAGCCCAGCAACTCAGCAGACCAGCCGCGAGCAGACCAGCAGCTAGCAGACTAGCAGCTCAGCAGACCAGCAGCTCAGCAGATCAACAGCCGAAACTTCAAAGTTTAATATTGTGCTATATTGAATGAAATGGGTGTTTAAAATACGACAGAAGCACAAATTATGCGTAGATACAATTAATATACATTTTGATATTTTATATCTTATACCGGTATTCATTTGTTTCCGTTACTTGAAGAGTTTTTGATGCAAGCAGACTTTTCGCTGCCAGCAGCCCAGCAACTCAGCAGACCAGCCGCCCAGCAGACCAGCAGCTAGCAGACTAGCAGCTCAGCAGACTTGCAGCTCAGCAGACTAGCAGACCAGCAGCTCAGCAGACTAGCAGCTCAGCAGACTAGCAGCTCAGCAGACCAGCAGCTCAGCAGATCAGCAGCCGAAACTTCAAAGTTTAAGATTGTGCTATATTGAATGAAATGGATTTTGTAAATACATTTTTTTAATACGACAGAATCACGAATCATGCGTAGAAACAATAAATACGCGCCCTTTTATTTTGATATTTTTATATTTTATATTCATATGTTTACGTTACTTTCGCTGCAACAGACTTTTCGCTGCCTGCAGCCCAGCAACTCAGCAACTCAGCAGCTCAGCAGACCAGCAGCTCAGCTGACCAGCAGCTCAGCAGACCAGCAGATCAGCAGCTCAGCAGACCAGCAGCTCAGCAGACCAGCAGACTAGCAGCTCAGCAGCTCAGCAGCTCAGCAGCTCAGCAGCTCAGCAGACCAGCAGCTCAGCAGATCAGCAGCCGAAACTTGAAAGTTTAAGATTGTGCTATATTGAATAAAATGGATGTTTAAAATACGACAGAAGCACAAATTATGCGTAAATACAATTACAGTAAACTCCGTATATAACGAACTCCCTGGACCATTTAAATATGTTCCTTATATCCGCAGTTTGTTATATCCGTATAACATTTTTATATAAATCAACAAAGAAGAAAAATCCGGCCTAGAAAAATTTGTTTCTTATAATCGGAATTTTGCTATATCCGGAGTCGTTATATACGGAGTTTACTGTAATATACATTTTGGTATTTTTATATCTTATACCGGTATTCATTTGTTTCCATTACTTGAAGAGTTTTCGATGCAAGCAGACTTTTCGCTGCCAACAGCCCAGCAACTCAGCAGCTCAGCAGACCAGCAGCTCAGCAGCTCAGCAGACTAGCAGTTCAGCAGCCGAAACTTCAAAGTTTGGCTATATTGAATGAAATAGGTTTTTTTCTCTCAAAAATTCGACAGAAGCACGAACTATACGTAGACACAATAAATAAACACGCTCTTTCATTTTGATATTTTATATCTTATATTCATTATTTTCCGTTAGTTAAGAGCTTTCGCTGCAAGCAGGCCAGCAATTCAGCAGACCAGCAGCTAGCAAATCAGCAGATCAGCAGATCAGCAGCTAAACAGACCAGCAGACCAGCAGTTCAGCAGTCGAAACTTTAAAGTTTAAGATTGTGCTATATTGAATGAAATGGATGTTTTAAATACTTCAGAAGCACGAATTATGCGTAGATACAAATAATATACACGCCCTTTCATTTTTATATTTTATATTTTTATATTCATAAGTTTACGTTATTTGAAGAGTTTTCGTTGCAAGCAGACTTTTCGCTGCCAGCAGCCCAGCAGACCAGCAGCTCAGCAGACCAGCAGATCAGCAGGACAGCAGCCAAAACCTCAAAGTTATATTGAATGAAATTGACATTTAAAATACGACAGAAGCACGAATTATGCGTAGTTACAATTAATATAAATTTTGATATTTTATATCTTATACCGGTATTCATTAGTTTCCGTTACTTGAAGAGTTTTCGTTGCTAGCAGACTTTTTCGCTGCCTGCAGCCCAGCAACTCAGCAGACCAGCAGCTCAGCAGAACAGCAGCTCAGCAGACCAGCAGCTCAGCAGACCAGCAGATCAGCAGTCGAAACTTAAGTTTAAGATTGTTCTATATTGAACAGCAGACCAGCAGACCAGCAGACCAGCAGCTAAGCAGCTCAGCAGACCAGCAGTTCATTAGCAGCCGACACTTAAAAGTTTAAGATTTTGCTGTATTGAATGAAATGCTTTTTTTAAAATACGACAGAAACACTTATTATGCGTAGAAACAATAAATACACGCCCTTTCATTCTAATATTTTATATCTTATTGCGCCCGCTATATTTAATACGTGGTGAGTAAAAGGTGTATGGAGACTTAAGCACTAGATCGAAAATATGCGTCTCTCTTCATTGAAAAATTCAGGAACTTCTGAGATGAATACTGTAGACACAGTCTATTTATTTCTTATATTCATTAGTAAACGTTACTTGAAGAGTTTTCGCTGCAAGCATACTTTTCGCTGCCAGCAGCCCAGCAACTCAGCAGCTCAGCCGCTCAGCAGCTTAACAGACCAGCAGCTCAGCAGATCAGCAGCCGAAACTTTAAAGTTTAAGATTGTGCGATATTGAATGAAATGGATGTTTAAAATACGACAGAAGCCCCAATTATGCGTAGATACAATTAATATACATGTACACGCCTTTTCATTTTGATATTTTATATCTTATATTCATTAGTTTCCGTTACTAGAAGAGTTTTCGCTGCAAGCAGACTTTTCATGCCAGCAGCCCAGCAACTCAACAGCTCAGCAGACCAGCAGCTCAACAGCTCAGCAGACAAGCAGCTCAGCAGACCAGCAGACCAGCAGCTCAGCAGACCAGCAGTCGAAACTTTAAAGTTTAAGATTGTTCTATATTGAATGAAATGGATGTTCAACAGAAGCACCAATAATGCGTAGATACAATTAATATACACGCCCTTTCATTTTGATATTCATTTCTTTCCGTTACTAGAAGAGTTTTCACTGCAAGCAGACTTTTCGCTGCTAGCAACGTAGCAACTCAGTAGACCAGCAGCTCAGTAGACCAGCCGCTAGGCAGCTCAGCAGTTCAGCAGCCGAAACTTCAAAGTTTTTTGATTGTGCTATATTGCATGAAATGGATGTTTAAAAATGACAGAATCACGACTTATCGTAGATACAATTAATTTACACGCCCTTTCATTTTGATACTTTTATATCTTTATTTCTGTTAGTTTCCGCTAATAGAAGAATTTTCGCTGCAAGCACACTTAAAATTTTCGCTGCCAGCAGTCCAGCAGACCAGCAGCTTAGCGGACCTACAATTTAGCAGACAAGCAGCTCAGCAGACCAGCAGCCCAGCAGCCAAAATAATCAAGCTGCAACAGAAGCACGATATATGCGAATATACAATTATTTTACACGCCCTTTCATTTTGATACTTAATATATTATTTTGGTTAGTTTCCTCTACTACAAGAGTTTTCGCTGCAAGCACACTTTTCGCTGCGAGCAGTCCAGCAGCTCAGCAGACCAGCAGCTCAGCAGTCAAAACTTATTTAGCAGCGGAAACTTCAAACTTAAATATTCTGCTCAATTTTATAGAATGTGGTTTTTAAACCCAGCAGAAGCACGATATATGCGTAGATACAATTATTTTATACGCCCTCTTATTTTGATACTTTAAGAGTTTTCGCTGCTAGCAGAATTTTAACTGCCAACAGCCCAGCAGCTCAGCAGCTCAGCAGCTCAGCAGATCAGTAGACTACCCGACCAGTAGCCCAGCAGCCAGCAACACGAGCGCGATATATGCGTATTCAATTATTTTAAACGCCTTTTTTTTATACTTTATATCATATTATAGGGAACCTGCGGACCTACACTATGTGTTTCATTGCTGATTGGCTGAAACTAAGTGGATGCATACAAAAAAATATTTTGAATTAATCGCTGGATGATAGATCACAAATGATATATGAAGAGAAAAATCTGGATATGAATTATATTCAAAATATTTGGTATTTGAAAATACTGACATATTTGGTCGGTGACCACTAAAACTGCAACAAAAATGGGGGTGGTGTCATTCAGCTCCAAATTACTGGCATAAAGTTTTGGATCACATGTATAAATTTTGTTATTTTTACGTGGGACTAGGATGATTCAACAAAGTAAAGTTCATTTCAGCAGTCGGTGAGATTTTTGGGTAGTCGCACCGGAAGAAAACCTTATGATGTAAGTCTATGGAAATGTATTTAGGCGTCTCATACCTAGCAGACTTTTCGCTGCCAGCAGCTCAGCAGACCAGCAACTCAGCAGCAGCTCATCAGCCAAAACCTATTCAGCAGCGGTTACATCAAACTTAAAGATTGTGTTGAATTGTATGAATTGGATGTTTTAAATGCGACTGAAGAACCATTTATGCATAGATACAATTATTGCACATGCTCATATTTTGACACAGTAACTTTATAATTATGCGATTTTCACTAGTTTTCGCTGCTAGAAGAACTTATATATCGTGCTAAATTATCAACGCATTCGAGAAAGTTCATTTTGTTTTTATTGTCTCTTCCCATTCTTACTAGGTCCGTGGATAAATGAAGCAGAATATGTAAATATTGTAATAGAAATCAAATTAAATGAAACCAGAAGACTTTAAAAAGAAATGCTGCCTACCAAAAACAACTTGTTTGATAAAGATTATCATATCGCTAGTACTTATTGATTATTCACTATTGACATATTTCTTCAATTATCTAAAAATAAAAGTATACAATATCCTTTTGAAAAAAATGTTTTCTTTCTGCATAAACTGTTTTCGGTCATTTTTTCTTTCTGTTATTCGGTCGTTTTCGCTAGTTCTATGCTCCCTGTCTTATTAACTTAGATGGAATTTGTGAACTTGTATAGGACTCGGGGACTCAGTTGAAATTTCTTACCGAAGTATCGAATTCTCGTCAAGCTGGTATAAATTTTCAAAGTTGGGAGCAGCTCACAATGGCCACACCCGAGCACCGCAACGGCCCCGGTGGAGTTCGTACAGGCATCGCATGATGTCCGTGCGGATTTGGAACACCGCGAGGCCCGTAAGAGCTTGTTGGTGTTCGTACGACTATCGCAAGAAGTCTTCCGTTCCTACGATAGTACGGACACCGGTTGGGTAACTTGCACGGGCTACGTACGACATCCTTGACGATTGTAGCTAAAAATGAAAAACTATCGCTCCTTATAAGCTCCGCACGACTTGTCTGCGATGTCCATACGGATACTTTACAATTGCAACCTCTAAAAGATCATACGGAGCTAGAAGAAGCTACCAGACGCTACGTTTGCACCGTTCTGGATCTTTAAGTTGGTTGAATGGCATAAGTCTATGGCACTGTGCCAAGATTCCATTTACAGCAGGTGGCCATTTTGATCACAGCTGAGCGCTGTCATTCATCAGGATGAACGGGTACATCCATACACTTAAACACGGAGGCAATTCCGTTCGTTCGTTCGTAAACGCTTCCTCATGAACTTGATAGAGACCACTTTTTATAGTATGTATTACAACATACGACAACTGTGGTGTTCCATTCGCGTCATTTAACGTGTTTTTATCGGCGGCTTGATGAAGTGGTAAACTACATGTTTAAACTGCGTAGTAAGAAACTTTTCACTTAAAGTGACATGATCGCATCGTATTTTTGCTTCCCATCTTTCTGTCGCTTTTTTGGACAAAAATTTAGACATATAAAACGCTGTGTCTGTCCGTCTGAAAATTTTAACGTAAGTTTTAATTTGACTATTTCTGCAAATATCTTCATTAAACTTTTAAAATTGTATTGCTAATGACAACAGGGTCGTAGTGCATCAAAATTGCATATGATAAAGTCATTGTAACAGATTTATGCCTCTTTTTTGTACTTAATTTTTGTCCAGAAAACTTAAAGTTGGTAATAACTACGCCATTTCTCACGATTTCTTCATATTCGTTCATATTGTCTATAAACTCTGCTGGCAGCGAAAAGTCTACTTCGAGCAAGAACTCTTCTAGCAGCGAAAACTAAACAAAAAATACGATATAAAGTATCAAAAGTAAAAGGGCGTGTAAAATAATTGCATCTACGCATATTTAGTGCTTCTGTTGCATTTAAAAACCCAATTTAATAAGATTGAGCAGAATCTTTAAGTTTGAAGTTTCGGCTACTGAACTGCTAAGCTGCTGGTTTGCTAAGCTGCTGTGCTGCTGAGCTGCTGGACTGCTTGCAGCAAAAGTATGCTAGCAGCGAAAACTCATCTAGTAGCGAAAACATATGAATAGATATCAAAATAAAAGGTCGTATAAAATAATTGTATCTACGCATATATCGTGCCCTGTTGCAGCTGGATATGTTTTGGCTGCTGGTCTGCTGGTCTGCTGGGCTGCTGGCAGCGAAAAGTCTGCTAGCAGCGAAAACTTTTCTAGCAACGAAAATAATGAAAATAAGATATAAAATATCAAAATAAAAGGGCGTGTAACATACATTTTGTAATTGTATCTACGCATACATCGTGCTCCTGTTGCAGCTAGATTAGTTTAGGCTGCTGGCTGCTGAACTGCTGGTCTGCTGGTCTGTTGAGCTGCTGGTCTGCTGAGCTGCTGAGCTGCTGATCTGCTGGTCTGCTGAGCTGCTGGTCTGCTGAGCTGCTGAGTTGCTGGGCTGCTGGCAGCGAAAAGTCTGCTTGCATCAAAAACTCTTCAAGTAACGGAAACAAATGAATACCGGTATAAGATATAAAATATCAAAATGTATATTAATTGTATCTACGCATAATTTGTGCTTCTGTCGTATTTTAAACATCCATTTCATTCAATATAGCACAGTCTTAAACTTTGAAGTTTCGACTGCTGATCTGCTGAGCTGCTGATCTGCTGAGCTGCTAGTCTGCTGAGCTGCTGAGCGGCTAGTCTGCTGGTCTGCTGAGCTGCTGGTCTGCTGAGCGGCTGGTCTGCTGAGTTGCTGGGCTGCTGGCAGCGAAAAAAGTCTGCTTGCAACGAAAACCTTCAAGTAACGTAAACTTATGAATATAAGATATAAAATATCAAAATGAAAGTGCGTGTAAATTAATTGTATCTACGCATAATCCGCGCTTCTGTCGTATTTTGGGGAAAAACCCATTTCATTCAATATAGCACCATATTAAACTTTGAAGTTTCGGCTGCTGAACTGCTGGTCTGCTGGTCTGCTAGTCTGCTGAGCTGCTGATCTGCTGGTCTGCTGAGCTGCTTGTCTGCTGAGCTGCTGAGTTGCTGGGCTGCTGGCAGCGAAAAGTCTGCTTGCATCAAAAACTCTTCAAGTAACGGAAACAAATGAATACCGTTATAATATATAAAATACCAAAATGTATATTGATTGTATCTACGCATAATTTGTGCTTCTGTCGTACTTTAAACATCCATTTCATTCAATATAGCACAATCTTAAACTTTGAAGTTTCGGCTGCTGATCTGCTGAGCTGCTGGTCTGCTGACCTGCTTATCTGCTGAGCTGCTGAGCTGCTAGTCTGCTGGTCTGCTGAGCTGCTGGTCTGCTGCGCGGCTGGTCTGTTGAGTTGCTTGGCTGCTGGCAGAGAAAAATCTGCTTGCAACGAAAACTCTTCAAGTAACGTAAACTAATGAATATAAGATATAAAATATCAAAATGAAAGAGCGTGTTTATTTATTGTGTCTACGTATAATTCGTGCTTCTGTCGAATTTTTTGAGAAAAAAACCTATTTCATTCAATATAGCAAAACTTTGAAGTTTCGGCTGCTGAACTGCTAGTCTGCTGAGCTGCTGAGCTGCTGGTCTGCTGAGCTGCTGAGTTGCTGGGCTGTTGGCAGCGAAAAGTCTGCTTGCATCGAAAACTCTTCAAGCAACGGAAACAAATGAATACCGGTATAAGATATAAAATACCAAAATGTATATTACAGTAAACCCGTATATAACGACTCCGGATATAGCAAAATTCCGATTATAAGAAACAAATTTTTCTAGGCCGGATTTTTTTCCTTTGTTGATTTATATAAAAATGTTATACGGATATAACAAACTGCGGATATAAGGAACATATTTAAATGGTCCAGGGAGTTCGTTATATACGGAGTTTACTGTAATTGTATTTACGCATAATTTGTGCTTCTGTCGTATTTTAAACATCCATTTCATTCAATATAGCACAATCTTAAACTTTCAAGTTTCGGCTGCTGATCTGCTGGTCTGCTGAGCTGCTGGTCTGCTGATCTGCTGGTCTGCTGAGCTGCTGAGTTGCTGGGCTGCAGGCAGCGAAAAGTCTGTTGCAGCGAAAGTAACGTAAACATATGAATATAAAATATCAAAATGAAAGGGCGCGTATTTATTGTTTCTACGCATGATTCGTGATTCTGTCGTATTTTAAAAAAAAAACAACATTTCATTCAATATAGCACAATCTTAAACTTTGAAGTTTCGGCTGCTGAACTGCTGGTCTGCTAGTCTGCTAGTCTGCTGGTCTGCTGAGCTGCTGGTCGTTGCTGGGCTGCTGAGATGCTGGGGTGCTGGCAGCGAAAAGTCTGCTTGCATCAAAAACTCTTCAAGTAATGGAAACAAATGAATACCGGTATAAGATATAAAATACCAAAATGTATATTTATTGTATCTACGCATAATTTGTGGTTCTGTCGTATTTTAAACATCCATTTCATTCAATATAGCACAATCTTAGACTTTGAAGTTTCGGCTGCTGATCTGCTGTCTTGCAGATCTGCTGAGCTGCTAGTCTGCTGAGCTGCTGAGTCGCTAGTCTGCTGATCTGCTGAGCGGCTGGTCTGTTGAGTTGCTGGGCTGCTGGCAGCGAAAAGTCTGCTTGCATCAAAAACTCTTCAAGTAACGGAAACAAATGAATACCGGTATAAGATATAAAATACCAAAATGTATATTAATTGTATCTACGCATTATTTGTGCTTCTGTTGTATTTTAAACATCCATTTCATTCAATATAGCACAATCTTAAACTTTGAAGTTTCGGCTGCTGATCTGCTGAGCTGCTGGTCTGCTGAGCTGCTAGTCTGCTGAGCTGCTAGTCTGCTGAGCTGCTGGTCTGCTGAGCTGCTGGTCTGCTGAGCTGCTAGTCTGCTGAGCTGCTAGTCTGCTGAGCTGCTGATCTGCTGAGCGGCTGGTCTGCTGAGTTGCTGGGCTGCTGGCAGCGAAAAGTCTGCTTGCATCAAAAACTCTTCAAGTAACGGAAACAAATGAATACCGGTATAAGATATAAAATACCAAAATGTATATTAATTGTATCTACGCATTATTTGTGCTTCTGTTGTATTTTAAACATCCATTTCATTCAATATAGCACAATCTTAAACTTTGAAGTTTCGGCTGCTGATCTGCTGAGCTGCTGGTCTGCTGAGCTGCTAGTCTGCTGAGCTGCTAGTCTGCTGAGCTGCTGGTCTGCTGAGCTGCTAGTCTGCTGAGCTGCTAGTCTGCTGAGCGGCTGGTCTGCTGAGCGGCTGGTCTGCTGAGCGGCTGGTCTGCTGAGTTGCTGGGCTGCTGGCAGCGAAAAGTCTGCTTGCATCGAAAACTCTTCAAGTAACGGAAACAAATGAATACCGGTATAAGATATAAAATACCAAAATGTATATTTATTGTATCTACGCATAATTTGTGCTTCTGTCGTATTTTAAACACCCATTTCATTCAATATAGCACAATCTTAAACTTTGAAGTTTCGGCTGTTGATCTGCTGAGCTGCTGGTCTGCTGAGCTGCGGCTGCTGTCTGCTGAGCTGCTGGTCTGCTGAGCGGCTGGTCTGCTGAGTTGCTGGGGTGCTGGCAGCGAATAGTCTGTTTGCATCAAAAACTTTTCAAGTAACGGAAACAAATGAATACCGGTATAAGATAAAAAATATCAAAATGTATATTAATTGTATATACGCATAATTTGTGCTTCTGTCGTATTTTAAACATCCATTTCATTCAATAAAGCACAATATTAAACTTTGAAGTTTCGGCTGCTGATCTGCTGAGCTGCTGGTCTGCTGAGCTGCTGAGCTGCTAGTCTGCTGAGCTGCTGAGCTGCTGAGCGGCTGGTCTGCTAGTCTGCTGAGCTGCTAGTCTGCTGAGCGACTGGTCTGCTGAGTTGCTGGACTGCTGGCAGCGAAAAGTCTGCTTGCAACGAAAACTCTTCAAGTAACCTTAACTTATGAATATAAGATATAAAATATCAAAATGAAAGGGCGTGTATTTATTGTTTCTACGCATAATTCGTGCTTCTGTCGTATTTTTGGAAAAAACCATTTCATTCAATATAGCACAATATTAAACTTTGAAGTTCGGCTGCTGAACTGCTAAGCTGCTGGTCTGCTGAGCTGCTAGTCTGCTGAGCTGCTGGTCTGCTGGTCTGCTGAGCTGCTGGTCTGCTGGTTTGCTGAGCGGCTGGTCTACTGAGTTGCTGGGCTGCTGGCAGCAAAAAGTCTGCTTGCAACGAAAACTCTTCAAGTAACGTAAACTTATGAATATAAAATATCAAAATGAAACGCCGTGTATTTATTGTTTCTTCGCATAATTCGTGCTTCTGTCGTATTTTTGAAAAAATACAACATTTTATTCAATATAGCACAATATTAAACTTTGAAGTTTCGGCTGCTGAACAGCTGGTCTGCTGGTCTGCTGAGCTGCTGGTCTGCTGAGCTGCTGAGTTGTTGGGCTGCTGTCAGCGAAAAGTCTGCTTGCAGCGAAAACTCTTCAAGTAACGGAAACTAATGAAAACCGGTATAAGATATAAAATATCAAAATGAAATGGCGTGTATATTAATTGTATCTACGCATAATTCGTGCTTCTGTCGTATTTTAAACATACATTTCATTCAATATAGCTAAGTTCTCGCTGCAAGGCTGCTAAGCTGCCAGTCTGCCAAGTTCACGCTGCTACGCTGCTAGTCTGCCAAGTTCACGCTGCTACGCTGCCAGTCTGCCAAGTTCACGCTGCTAGGCTGCTACGCTGCAGGCTGCTACGCTGCCTGTCTGCCAAGTTCACACTGCTACACTGCCAGTCTGCCAGTCTGCCAAGTTCACGCTGCTACGCTGTCAGTCTGCCAAGTTCACGCTGCCAGTCTGCTAGTCTGCCAAGTTCACGCTGCTAGGCTGCTACGCTGCCAGTCTGCCAAGTTCACGCTGCTACACTGCCAGTCTGCCAGTCTGCCAACTTCACGCTGCTACACTGCTACGCTGCCAGTCTGCCAACTTCACGAACATGCTAACTTCCTACACATCCAGTGCGACGGAATATTCCTCCGAAGCACTTTTAATAATTTCGTCAAGATTTTAGTGGGACGGAATTTGTCCCATACTTTACTGGGTTGGTGTTGCATATCACCAGAATTCATTACCCACTAACAAGTTTCATCCTGAACGGTTTGGATCATTATGAATAAATAATTATTTTAAATATTATGTACATCTAACTATACGCGTTGCATGTCAAAAGTCATCGTTTTAAAAATTCGCTGAATTTAAATAGGTGACCTTTCCAAAAGTAACTAGACTATCTCGTTGTGAATCATTATGCTTACTGAAAATTAATTCGAATATATTTGAAGAAAACATCTGTTATTTCTGACTTAAACCGGCTAAAGACAGTTTCCGTATAATTTATCTAACACTACGTTATATTTCGACGTTACGCCAAAGTTGAACCCAATCTTTAAGGCACGGCAAATAAAAACTCACCAGCACTGATTCTATGGTTATTTACGTTAATATGTATCATGTACCATGGAGGTTGTAACTAGCGTAAACAAATCCTGATCAAACAATAACTTTGTAAATTACACAAGACTTACCTTTGAAATTTCGTGTATAAGCCAAGAATCTGCCTAATTATATTGACACTGGAGTCACACAACTCTAAAACCCACACTATTTTATATAAGTTGTTATGTGTTCAGTGAACTTAAAATGATAAATAAATACAATTTCAAAGAAGTATCTATGGCGAAAAATGCCTCATTTTACCACAATTAATCAATATAGAGGCCTTCTGTAATAAATCGCGGCCACCAATTAATTGTACAACAACTCTACATAGGTGACTGAATGGTTAACGGTACTGCAGCATATTTTAAAATGCTAATTTGTTTTCGATGAGGTTAAGCAATGATATGTTCAAAGATTCTATTTTTTAGTTTGACATCAGTTATAGGGTATATCCCCCTTTAATGTTACCATTCATTTACATCGGTTTTGTGAATAAGAGAAATAAACAATTTCGGGTTACTTCCTTGTTGGTTAATTGTATTTTAGATTAGCTATTTTACTTGACTGTATTTTACATATTATACATGTAGTATTGTCATTTGACGAACAATGTTACTTTAAGATGTATTTTTTTACTTTAGCGCAAATCGCCTAACTGTAGTAAATTGTAATTGAAGCATTTAAATACTGTTGTAATTCTGGAGATGTTAGTCCATACATTTATCGAAAACTTAATGCTAGTTTAAATGCTTCAACATGGAAGATATTTTAAGGAAGAATTTCCGTTTAAGCCAATGACAAATTCATGCATGTAAATTATATTGTTTGTGTTAAATTTATGTTTTATCTGTAATAATTCTGACAATTGAAATCGCACTTATGATTAATTATTGCAGGTAAATGACAGGCGCATCAATGCAAATGACTGTCTATTAAATTCTTATCATGCTTGAGGCTAATTCTTGCATGTACATGACATTTTTTCCGTGTTTATGCTTCATGTTTATTTATCCTAGGCACAAAATTTAGGTATATTAACCGTTTATATATAATTGATATATCTATGATGCAAAAGAAAGCAGATATTCCGTCGCAAACAGTCATTTGGTAATACCTAATGACGTTTAAATAATTGGGATTTATTTTGGCAATGTCCAAAACACCCGTTAGAACTACGTGAGTTATAGAACTCCGTCATGAAATGGTGATGTCGTTTTGATTTATATATAAAAATGACAGCACCATATATCGAAACCACAGCTCCATCTATCAAAATGACAGCACCATCTATTAAAACCACAGCACCATATATCAAAACGACATCACCATTTATCAAAACCACAGCACCATCTATCAAAACGACACCACCATATATCCAAACGACAGCACCATATATAAAATGACAGCACCATATACCAAAATGACACCACCATAAATCAAAACGACATCACCATTTATCAAAACCACAGCACCATCTATCAAAACGACATCACCATTTATCAAAACCACAGCACCATCTATCAAAACGACATCACCATCTATCAAAACCACAGCACCATTTATCAAAACCACAGCACCATCTATCAAAAAGACATCACCATCTATCAAAACCACAACACCATCTATCAAAACGACATCACCACCTTTAAAACGACATCACCATCTATCAAAACGACATCACCATATATCCAAACGACATCACAATCTACAAAAACGACAGCACCATCTATCAAAACGACAGCACCATCTATCAAAACGACAGCATCATCTATTAAAACGACATCACCATATATCAAAACCACAGCATCATCTATCAAAACCACAGCACCGTCTATCAAAACCGCAGCACCATCTATCAAAACGACATCACCATATATCAAAAGGACATCACCATTTAAGAAGTGTGTATAGAAGGCAGCTATGGCGTTCCATAGTATTGATTTAAACTTTATTGGTTACACACACTATGCGTTTAACCATTTGAATTGTGCGTAAACTGAATATCTAGACCTTCTAAATTAGAAATTGATTGAAATCAACCGGTTTGCGCAAACTGTTTGTTACCAATAATGTACCACCTTATGCAACGTTTTTCAGTATGATGACATCTGACATCTTTGATAAATTTATCCCTAGACAGATGCCAGAAAATTATTTACTGCCTGAGTCAGTATGTTTTGGAAACTTTAGTAGAATTTCGATTGAAATGGGAATGGCTTTTCAAATCATACATTATATGATATTAATACCGGAAATGTCACATGAGTTGAGAGAGTTTTTGTCGTAGAATAAATATTGCCTTATGAATAATTTTATAAAGCAAAGTTGACTGAAAGGAAGAATGAATTTATGGAAGTTTCACAGTAAGAATGCTTACAAGAGTTACGTGTTGCATTAAAATTTAATATAAATACATTTTACTTTCCAACTATATATCCTGCGAAAAAAAGTTTGTGATACGCCTTTGAAATAACTTAGAAGTAGAAAAACTATACAAACAAAACAGACTTAACAGTTAAATGAAAACACCAAAATGTTACTTTGTATAAGAACCTCCAGTTTTGGATCTTATTAGTTTATATCTTAAACAAAATTAGTTATTAGTGATAAAAATGAAAATAAAGCAGAAAAATGCGAAAAACAAACCAAAATAGATACAATGATGTCACAAATTCCAAAAGAAGAAAAAGAACCTAATTTAAAAGACTTAATGAAAATAGTGTCCTCACTAGATAAGAAAATAAATGGGCTAGCCTCCAAGGAATATATTGAAAATACCCTAGACAAAAGATTACAAAACCTTGTTACAGAAGACTTCTTTAGTGAGAAGTTTCAAACACTGAAGTCTGATATTAGTGGAGAAATTAAGGCTGAGATGGACAAAGTCTATGATCAACTTAGAACAGTAAAGTCAAAACTAAAGGATTCTGAAGCGGAAATAACGGAACTGAAAAATGCTGAAAGCGACAGACAAGTCGAAATTGAAAAGATCAAAGAAGAAAATGAGAACCTGAAAAAAAGAAATAAAGAATTAAAGGAATTTGCGATGGAAAATAAGGACATGAACAAATACAATACTTACCAATTAAACGAGTTGGAGCAATATACACGCAGAAATAGTATACGTATATATGGAGTAGATGACACAGACAAGAATGAGTCACCATCAGTGTCAGCGGACAATGTAATCAAAATTGTCAAGGAGAAGTTAGACATTACACTTAGAAAAAAAACATAGACATTGCTCACAGATTGGGCAAATTTACGAAGGACGGAAACAGGCCGATCATCTGTAAATTTCTTTACAGAACAGACAAAATCAACGTCATAAGCGCCAGAAAAGCTTTGAAAGGTTCATCTGTTGTAATTAGAGAAGATCTTACTTTAAAAAACGCCAGACTTCTAGAAAAAGTGTCTGCAAAGGAAGAAGTGTCAAATTGTTGGTCGGACGAGGGAAAGATTATTGCCCTCCTCAGTAATGGAAGAAAAATCAGAGTGGACATGTATACTGACTTGTCAAGGTCATGGTTAACCTAAATTTACAAACAGCTTAGTATTATCTCTCTGGAGATCTTTAAAAAAATATAAGAACAGCACATTTACCATAATTTTGCATGTAACATGTCTTTTTCTCTTCACCTGTTAACCCACGTGTCTCAGCACGTGGATTTGTTTGTTTACATATGGATATCTACGTTTACTATATTTAAGTACAAATCGATTGGCTAATACTGTTAGTCAGAGCGCCATAAATAGAAACCGAGGTCAACTTGATTTGCATACGGGAATTTGATTGGCTGCTATTGTATTAGATTTTGATCTAAGCGATATCTCACAGTGTCTGTTTTTTTAATGACAGAAGCGGCCAAACCAGGAAATGAATGTCTGTTTGCGATTTATCTTTTGTCTTTCTCCTCCTAATTGAGTTTAATCAATAAGTACAATGAAATACAATAAATCGGAGAATGGTGTAAATATAGTCACATGATATTTTCTGCATATGGAAAATTGCAACTCAAATAAATTAGTTATTAGTAGTTCAGTTCTCTTGCACTGGTCTGAGGCCTACGTTGCTTGTAAAATGTGTTTTTCAAGAGGCGAAATATTCCAACCTTACCCTACAGACATGTGTACTAAAACGTGTATTCCGTGTATACTACACAGTACATTGTCATATATACAGTGTTACATCATCTTATTCAGACTAACAACTTGTTTTTTATCCGAAAATCTTGTGAAAACGAGCTTGTAGGTGACATATACCATTTAGCATCATAAATAGGGACAGGTGTATTTTGCAAATATTTTTTAAAGCGTATGATGATAGACAACTATAATAGTATCAAGGACACCGCCATACATTTGTGGTAAAGCATTTATTCTTTTAGGGAGAGGGAGGTCATACATTTATTAAAACACAAAGTAGCAATAGAGTGTAAACACATCCAGCATGTTCCTTTCAGATTTCAGTTACACCAGTGGTTGGTGGTTTGTGCAGGGGTGCCAGAACTGCATCTATCTAGGTCAATGCCCTGTACGATCATAAAAGGCGACTAAATGGGCTTGGTGAGCTAAGGTTGTTGACATGGTAAAGTCCCATGCAAGACTGAAACAACCAAGGATGTAGTCGCATATCAGTGCAATAAACATAGTTTCAACACTTAACGACGTTAAATTTTTATACAAAAGATTTAATGCACGCTATATGACTTCATCATGAATTCAGAATCCAGTATTTGTATCACTATTACTTCTATTCTAAATAAATGATGTGATGAGGCTGATAAAATATCGAATAGATGGATGGATTTTTATTCATGAACTGTAGTAATTAGTATTAAATGTTATAACTGTTAAATAATAAAGCAAATTTCAGTTAACCCAACACAGAATTCGTAAAGTTTTCTATATCAAATCATCTTCAAACTATAAATTATGTAAAAGTTGTAACAAAGCCTTTTATTATAAAGTGATGCAGTAAAAGTTGTAACAGAGCCTTTTATTATAAAGTAAAGCAGAAATACATGTACTGACAAATGCAAATCAACAAGGGATTGAAATCATGATAGCTAGATCTCATCGGTTCGTTTAATACATGTACATGTAGTTGCTAATCGACCTGGCGAAGCATTGAAATTTACGCTGACTCGGGGGGAAAGTTTATTGTAGAATGCCTAATTAAGCGTGGTGTACTTTTACAGTGTCAGTGCATATTATAGTCGATATAGTCAATGCAGATGCTATTGTTAAGCTCAAGCGGTTCAGACGCTTAGACAAAGTAATCAGGGAAAACAACGCTAACCTGTATTGATTTAAAAGCAATATCTCATAACTATTACTGTAATATAACGTCAAACTGCGTTGTTTAAAAATACAGTATTTAGTAATATTGCGTATTGAAACAATTTGTGGTTCTGACATAAAAGTGTCTGAAACACGGTTTTAAGCATCGCAGACCAGAATAGCTTATAATTATCAATAATAATAATACTAATTATAATAATAATAATGATAATAAATAGTAATGATATGATAATAATAATAATAATAATAATTTATTTAAAAGAGGTAACATGCGTACAGATATGACAACAAAATATTTACAACGTCTTAGTTAAACATGGCCTTCTATAACATGGAAGAACAAAAGTCATGACATACCCGATTTACACATTCAAACAACAATCACTCAAAAATAAAAATTAAATAAAAGCTGACTCGTACTTAACATACATCTAATATAGTATATTATGTTCTGTAAGTAATCGAACTGTGTATGATAATAAAAGATTGTTTCAAGTTATCTTATTACATGTGCTTAATAGATGACTTTTTGAATCAGAAAAAGAAAAGAATGTTGTGTACGAAAAACATGCGAAGTATAAAAGGCGATGCTATATGAAAAGTGGCCAAATGTAAAAAAGCCTTCCAACCATTGATTATCTGTATGATATAGCATTCTATAAGCGAGTCGTTTACGAGCTACTTTACGCTTTCAGATAGTTCGAATAACCTTATTTTTTCCACCAAACTCTGAGTGCGAGCAGCATTAAATCATCAAATGTAAAGTTTAATAATGATGCATTAAAATATTGAAGGAACGCAAAAAAGTTAAACATTGTAATATTAATTATCTAACGTCTTCAAAAATGCACATAATCTACGAGATTCACGTTTTTTTTATCAAAACAAGTTTAAATCAGAATTTATATAAAAATATTAATCTAGTTTTCATTATGAAAATACTGTGCTACATGGCACAAGATATCGTCCTTGGGTTTTTTTAGATGCTTTTTACATTTTGCTTAAATAGTCCTAACATCTTCATTGAAAATTTTATTTAGCTTCCCTCTTTATCCGGAAGTTCAGTTATTTGATTATCTGGACTTGTTTTCTTCCCTCTTACACTTGCTACTATTAACACAATGAGTTCCGCAACCTCAAGCACCGACAGCACAGAACATCCGATCCATAGTCCTAACTGACCTCCAATATCGCTGATAAAATCAACCTCCTAAAACGAAACAATACAAACGTTAACACTTTGGTGAACAGAATTTACACTGAGGCAACTTTTATATTTTCTATCATTCAACAACCTCACATGGCTGTCGTTCTAACATAGTTTTCCAGCAATCATAAAGCTAACTCAATGCTGCTTACAGCATTTTACAGTGTCACATACCTAAATATAGGAGAAAGTGAAGTAACGCATGTCGGTAGTATACGTAACGTAAGTCGAAAAGACAAGAAACGTATAGCGCAAATATCAATTAACTATCGAATGGACGACACTGATATTCCTTTCGACACTGATGTATTTATCTGTTTAAGGTTTGTTGTAAACAAATCGTGATGAGTTCTGCCAATGAATGTATTAGCCATCAGCCGTTAGTGTTATTTTAAATTGTGTTTCACATTCTAGCTCGTACATACACTAACGAAAATAAACTGTTCTAAATTTTACAAACATAATGAAATAATAAATCAATCGCCGAATATATAAAAGCATACGACTTCATTGAAATACTAATCTACAGTTACTGACTGTTATTACATTTTCAAGAAAGGTAACAGATTGCACATAGCAAGTGGCTTGATTCAAAACTAAATAAAGACATTTCAATTTACCTATTGCAGACTTTCTAAATGCAAACCACCTAGTAACTTAAATATTGCTATATACATAACTAGGTATAAATTTTTCTGATGAACACTAATCTACACTTTTCATTAAAGAAGAGTAGAATACATAAATTGATATACTGAATATGTGTATTCCTCCTTGATGAGCTGGTAAGACAGGGACGACAGGTATATTCTCACAAGTGCGAGGTTTCCTCTGAAAAAAAAAGAGATCGAAATGAACCAAGAATGTCCTTATGGTTCACTTGATCCTCGGTACATGCAGTATTAAAGCGCAATGTGGGATTAATTATAAGTCATGTCAAATTGACAGTTTTGCTTCCCGTTTCAGTTTTAAAGTCAACGTTTTTAAATTCAATATGAAATTGTGGTATCACAAAATATGAAGTATCTTTTTTCATAAAAATCACGGCTTTACGGAAGCATATGCCATCTTATAAGTATATGTGGGTGCTTTATGAAAAAGGAAAAGCGTAAGTACCTGACGAAATCTCTATTAAGACCTTCCAAATTAACGTTCTTCACCTTTGACTGCATTATTCGTCTAAGGATTGGTAGGTAGTTCTCATCCGGCCAAGATACCATTGAAATATCTCTCTCGTAGACAATTTCACTGTCAGTGCAAAGAATAGCTTATGTAATATGAAGTGTATTTAGAGATGAAAACGGTATACGTATTACTAAATGTTTCGTTAAAAGAGTCGGTCTTATGCACAACCATACACTAATGTTGAAATAAATTACATATCACATATTTATTTCAAATGGAATTTTATGTAATTTTGAGATGCTTTTTTCATATTCAAATAACTTCACATGATTCAAGTAAAACATAAGAAGCGTTGTGTTAAAAGTTGGCTTTTAACCGTTCCGTAAATTACGACAGTTTTATCACACAGTCTCGCTCAAAAACTGTATTTGCATGTTTCCTTTATTACAATTATTGATTTATGGTAATGGTTAAATTAATTGTGATGGATGAAGTAGCTTTTTAAAATTATGTAAGCTGATTAGTAATATATTTACATTATTCACACAGTCTCGTTAAAAAAACTGTATTTTCTTATTATATGTTCCTTAATTACAAGTATGAAACTATCGTTATGGTTAGATAAATTGTCATGGATGAAGAAGCTTTCAAAATTTTCTAACCTGAGTAGCATTGACTTTTAAAAAGATTATGTTCATTTCACTAATAACTATGCACTAATAGTATGTTGTTGTTACCAAGGGCGATAAAGAAACAGTTAAAAAGCATTTCAAAGTAATGGGTAAATGAACATTTATATCGGTTCTGTGATCACTTGGCGATAAAGCGTAGAAATTAGATTTATTTTTAAAGGTTATACGTACAAAAACACGTTTAAAATGTTTGTAACTGCACAGAAAAATGAATCTTCGCTTAGCGGAACTTTCAGAATAATTGATCATTACTCCAACATGAATTTTACATATTTTGCGCAAACAACACCGTACAGCCAAAACGTAGCAATTTATCCGTTGTCTCGAAACGGCACCGAATAACTAGTATATTTTATTGAACTTTCTTGGCCTGCAATAATGTTTTAATGCTTCAAAAACATGCTGTACAAACAGACATAGGCATATATACATAGATGAAACAGAGTCTCGATATCAGAAGGATAAACATGCGCAAATATTTAATATGACACTTGATTATTAACTTACTGAAAACTGTAGCTGTAAAAATCAAAAAAATGCTTCTCATACTTCAAAGTCTGGATTTTTATTTAAACTGTACCCAAACAAGATTTAAGGGCACCTGATATAGACATTGCACGAAACGAAACTTAGCTAATACTCTTTTCGTATAGGTTAAACTAACATATCGAGACCTGTTGTCAGACGTCGTTGTTCCCATCTTGAAATGTGTGATATTTAAACTACTTTTGTCAGGCATTAGTACTTTGACAAAGTGACGATGGAATTAACAACAGATAAAGAAAAGAATGTTGTGTATGAGAAACATGCGAAGTATAAAAGGCAATGCTATATGAAAAGTGGCCAAATGTAAAAAAAAGCCTTCCTTCCATTGATTATCTGTATCATATAACATTCTAAAATCAATCGAAATGCTCAATGGCTCTACATGGAAGACAACACGAATAGAAACAAAACAACTAATTCAAGCGTACCACAACTTATTTTATAAAACAGACAAATTATCAGCTTTTGCAAAGCAAGAAGCGAGTCCTTTACGCTATCGTGTAATCTTTACTTACATCAATCCGATAATTGTGCAGAAATCACTTTCAGGCATTTTAAATATGAATAGGTAAAACAACTAAACTTTTACGAAATACACATTTTAAAAAGTGTTAATTTAAAAGTGTTAATTTGTCTTCTACGACTGTAATATTTCAAGTAGATAAAGGTTTTTTTTATTTTAGCAGAACTGCCTTGTTCTTACATGCATGGTGCAAGACAAGTATCACATTGTGCAGGTGGATTTGTAATGTAGGCTGTAAGCCTGTCCTGGATACACTTGTAATCGTCATCCGTGTAGCAAGGCCTCCAGCCATTTTCATAGTCAAATGTTTCATTTAATGGTAAAGAGCCGTTGATATCGCCAATGTCGAAGAAAAATCGGTAGCAATCGCATTTATTGACAATGTCATGCAGCACACACTTTCGTTGGCAGTCCTGAAAAAAAAATCAATAACTACACCGTTTTTAACGTCCATTAGATAATAGGAAAATACATGTAGTTACATGTATGATCCACTGTTGAGATGTTCAAGTGTGAGTCAATGCTACGTGCGATTAGCGTTAGTCATTTTTATATTACTTATACTGGTTTATTAATCAAATTTAGCGGGCGTCGATTTAATTAGTGGTGATAACTGTCAACAGGGTAAACTTATTAGGCTACATGCATCAAGAACATTTACCGGGTGTCGACTTGATCAGGGATGGATACGGTGAATATTTGCTCTTCAAAATCCAAAATCATGCTTTAGAATGTAATATAGATATTAGAAACAGACAAATATATTCATGTAGCTTAACAGTTAGTGCTCCTTACAATGGGATTATTTTATTCGTGAAAATAAGTAACTGACATACAATGATTATGTCAATGATATTTTTTTTCGTTGGTTCTTTTTAAATGTTAACAAGATGTTAGTTACTCAGCTCAAAGAAAGGATGTTTCATGTCATAAAAGAAGTGAGCTTTTAACGATATGATTGAATCACATGTTTAACATAATTTCACTAACAATGGAATTATTATTAAAGATTTATACAAACATACCAAGAGTGTTTCAGTGTTTCCTGCTGTGCAACGTTTCTGTTCTTTTTTTCCTGGGACACGATCTTTCCTCACCTTGGAATAATCGACGGTACTTATAAGGTTCTCAATTATCATGAATTATAAGTAAAAGTATGACAATGACAGCCAAAAGTAATACTACAGCGAAGCTTAAAACGCAGAAGATGGTTTGAAAACATGTGACTAATGTTCATTATTCTAGGGATATACATCAGACTGAGTGCTTAAAGCCTCACTTTCAGGTGGAAACCGCTGGTTGTACCGAAAATTTGTATTTGTACAGAGTTTTATTTATTTTTGTCATAGAAAAACATCTGTCTTTTGTTTGACAAGTATGTAAAAGATATATTAATGACACTTATGTAAAGTTGCAGACATAATCATCATAATATTCAAAATAGGGAATAAAAGTACAACATACTTAGCATATATTTATTCGTTTTGGCCTTGCGGGTTGTTTAAGTTGTGAGTCTCATAAAAATATAGTTATGTATAGGTTTAAGTAGTATTTATGCTGAGTTTTGACATCCCTTCGAGGGGGTATTTACTATGTTTTGATTTATTTTGAAGTTTAAATTTTCCAAACCAGCAGCAGACTCCAACTTTAAAACTCTGATGGTCATTTTGAATGGTAAATCACTTTTAAAATTAACGTACCGCACATAATTTATCATGATGGCCTGAGATACGGTGGTACAGAGTTGCTTACAAAGAGACAAAAGCGATCATTGCAATGAAACAAGTTATCATCAACATCAACCTACGAGTTTCATGTATAAGTCAGATTAAAGGTTTTTTCTGTTTTTCCAGGTACGGTTAACCTTTTGTGCATGTCGTCATTGTTCACGTAATGTAGGTTGATGGAAATATTTAGGCCTGTTAAGGTCTGACATATATATGTGAAGCGGATAAGACCCAATTTCAACGCAAAGATGCTGGTAACTAGATCCTTTGAAAGTCGACAAAGTGTTGTGGTTTCTATTTTTATTTTCATTGCCACTTCTTTATAGATAGAAAACTATCCAAATATTTTAAAAGGGTCACCGAAGTATCTACAGTTTTGTTAAAATTCCTCAATTCATTAAGTTAACCATTGTTGTATTTAAATGCATGTTGCATGCATGGATATAGACAAACACAGCTGGGTAAAAAATGACGAACAGGTTACTGGCAGCGTTTGATAAAAACTACAACTTTCTTTGCAATGCATATATTGTCCATCTATTGTCTGTTATCTCAATAAGATGTGGATCATGCAACATTTTACGAGCAAACCTATTAAAACTTTATTGACATGTAAGATGACGGGAAGCATTCATACATGTATATATGCATTCCAATGAAAAAGGTTTATATAAAAAAGGGTTAACCCTAACCTGTGAAAGAGCTATATTTGTTTCAAAGCCAGTTGGTACAAACACTGACTGCTCTGGGTGGAAGTATTGGTCTTCATATTGTATTCCTATCACAGCACCTGTAGATGACGTCACGAATGGAACACTCTCATACTGGTCAATATGCAACAGCATTTCAAGAGCTTCAAAATAAAATAATGTAAATTTTTCATACATGCATTGATTAAGTAATAAAAGTGCATTATACGTGCACACAGTATAGCCAGCCCTTCAGCCAAAATGCTCACTAACGTCCATATTCAGCATAAAAATACTTATTTTTGAATGTTTCAACAAAACCCTAAAATATTTTTAGTTTACGTTTCGTTGCATATTAAAAAATTCGTTTTTTTGCGTTCGGAGGTACATACAGATCAACCTTACTGAACAACACCTCCGAAAAGCAAAAACTTCTTTAAAAAGACAAATTAATTATTTCCCAAAGCAGTGGTATATGAACAAATTAACCTCCATAGAGCAACAACCTTTCTTCAACAAACAAAAATTGATGTTGTTGTAGAGAGGTTTGACTTTATTAGCTGTTTTCTGACATTAAACCCTGACATCAGTTACGTTATAAGCGTGATTATTTGCGATTAATACTCACAATATCTTGGCCCTACAGCGGACACGTCTCCATCCGGTTTGAGTACCTCCTGCTCGTTTGGATTGAATTCGTAACATAGGCCGTAGTCATACGTTCTCAAAACCGTCACTGCTTCACTAAAACACATAATAATATACTGAGCTTGTCAGTGTCCACGCGTACCATTCTACCCCCCCCCCCCGTCTCCAAAGAAGAAATAAAATATAACATGACACCATTGAAAAAATACAGTTGTCACTGTAAACTGACATTTGTTTGTCTAAACGCAGTAACTGAAAATCACATGTTGTACATGAAACAGAAGCTGATTGTGATGAAGTGGTGATATTACATCATGTGCTGTTGTAATACTATTTTTTCGTAAGTTTTTTTCAGAAATAACCATCTTTAAGATAATTTTCAACGGTAAATATATATATTTTTTTTGGAACACATTAATATCCCCCCCCATTTTTTTTTTTTTTTTTTTTTTTTTTTTTTTTTTATATAAAACAATCCCCCCCCCCAAGTTTTAAGATAAGCAAGAGCTAATTAATGAAAATAATAGAGCCGAAATGGATATAAAATGCACAATTTGATGATGAAAGCATCTGTTTGATCATTGTTTTTTCGCTCCCCCGCTCCCCCGTTGGTAGATTCATGCACTATGTTGGTGATTTGGAGTTTTGCCTTGAGCGAAACAAGGATATTTGGGAATAAGACTTGATGCAACAAATGCAGCTGAAACTGACATTGTTTTTAAAGTATTCAACATATACATGTATTGATAAAGGTAATTATGTTTCCGAGATAAATGTCTGAAATTAATATAAATCATTGAAAAGGGATACTCAGAATAGCATTTAACGTATACTCACTCACTGCATTCCTCGCCAGCAAAGTTGCATAACAGTATGAACTCGTCAAGCTTTTGGCTCATATTCGTGAGAGTGTCCGAGTCTAAAACGCTCATGTGCATCTTGAACTGTTCCGCAGTTTTAAACAGTATGTCATTACCTGTATAAGTGAATTAGTGGGATTTCAGTTACTGAAAATTTCAATGGTGCATTGACAATGATCTCATCCCAAAGGGACTTCGTTTGAAACTAAAGGTGAACACAAGTTCAGCATCAAAAGATCTGTAATCTTCCGTAAACAATTGTTTGATGAACGTCTCATTTGATATGATGGCGAGAATTAACCTATGGAGATTGGTCTTGTGCACCACACACCGTTCCATTGATGCGAACAAAATTGCATAGTCAATTCAAAAGTCTTTATTGCATGTGAAGTAGTTTCCTGACAAAATCTCATGTGCCCATTTTTAACCTTTAGTATGTAAGTGTGACATTGACCTTTAAGCTTCAAACCTAGATCTTTTGCGCGACACGCATTCCCATTGTGGTGAACAACGCACGTACGCAAGCAGTCACGCACATACACTAAACTGCCAAAGTGGCTACTATGTCAAGCAATCACCAATGGACTCGGCTTTAATACATTTTTTTTATATATTGTTACGCAGTTATTGACGTCACATTATTTCTAATTGATTGCAACGCCTAAATTTGCGACTATAAAATAACAGTAACAAAAAATGTATACAGTCGCAAAAATCGAAACGCGTTTTAATTATCGCATTTTAACACACTGTGCATTAGACTAGGATTAAGTGATATAAGAAAGTTTAAAATTTGAAACAAAAAAAAAATTAAAATAAAAAAAAAAAAAAAAAAAAACACCCCCCCCCCCCCCCCCAAAAAAAAAAAAAAAAAAAAAAAAAAAAAAAAAAAAAAAAAAAAAAAAAAAAAAAAAAAAAAAAAAAAAAAAAAAAAAAAAAAAAAAAAAAAAAAAAAAAAAAAAAAAAAAAAAAAAAAAAAAAAAAAAAAAAAAAAAAAAAAAAAAAAAAAAAAAAAAAAAAAAAAAAAAAAAAAAAAAAAAAAAAAAAAAAAAAAAAAAAAAAAAAAATAATCGCCGTCGCTTTTTTTCTTTAAAGATGTTTTATTACTGTACCATTAAAAACCCGTATATTTATACAGTCCTTGCAAATATCAAAATTACAAAACAGTTAACCATATGATATATAGATTAGAACGCAGCAAACATTCCAACAGATGTACATACTTGCAAGTTGGGACAATGGAGTTTACACAAGTACTAATTTTGCACTATAGTTCCTTGTGCAGTGCCCGCTAAGCGATTGCCTGGTTCCTTAAGAACTGTTATCAAAATCTTAACAATGCGGTTGGAGATTGTACAGACTGACTTACTCTTTCGAAATTATCAGTTTATTAATGTAAGTGGCGTGAGAGAAAAAACAATACTCTGTTATAAACACCTCTAGACATACAGAATATGTATTTATAAAACTAACTTAATCAGATAAAGCCGTAGACAAAGGGACATAAATGAAATGAAATGAAAACAATAGAAAGACGATGTGTCGACATGTGACAGGTACATTGAGCCTCCCTGTTTTCAGACTCGGTGTACAGTATTTCGGGACTAGTTCTTATTCAAAAAATTCATTATAGAACTTTCATGAAGAATAAAAAAGTTATATTAAAAGTTGAGGTGCTTATGGGCATTTGTTAAGCTTTCAGTTGTGGTAGATTGTTTTGTAATTCTCATGTTAAAATGCACAAAAATGACTTAAACACTACATGTATCCCACTATCTGACATCATGGAGGGCATGATGGGTAACATTTAGTTTTGAATTTGACCTCGTTGCAAGACATCGGTCAGAGCGTTGATTTAGTTGATTAAGTGGATTAAGTGGCGCATATTTAACGCATTTCAAAATCAGCGTTATGTACAAATATACATAAATGGTTTATAGATTACTTACTAATTGGTTTATCCTTGTTGGTATCATCAAACACCGTGTAATTATAACCATATATATCCTTGAAAAAAAAAGAATAAAATGTACACACTGTATATGTCTACCTACAAAAGCCAAACAATAATGTCCTTGGGGAAAGAAACGAATGAAATGAATGTAACAGTTGTTGTTATTACATTAAAGTGAATCTATAATCATAAGTTTATATATCACGCTAATTTTACTCCTCAAATATTGAAAAGTAAATATATGAATCAGTATAACAGTCGTATTCCTATTGACTACACAAAATCAGTAAAAAATCTTTTTTACTAAGATCAAATATACAACCTTTCTAGCAGGTATATTTTCATAATTCTTTATAATATTGTATGTTATAATTTGGTGTTATGATGGGGAATTTATACTTCTGCAGACAAAGTGTAAGGGAAAAGTGGTATACAGAATTCAGCTTGTCTGTCTGACTGTCCGTCTGTAAACGCAATTTTTTGTGGACCAATAATCTCAAAAACACTGTTGAGACTTTAATGATACATGTACTTCATAGAAGTGATAAGTACTATTCAAAGTTGTGCATGGTCTATGTTTTGGGTTACTAGGATAAGGCAACAAGGGCTTGAGATAATAGAATTTTGTGCACTCTGATTCTCCAAAACCTCTTGTCAGAATTTAATGATACTTCACAGATCACTATAATATCAAAGGTCAAGGTCCCAGTGGCTACAGGTATTAAAGTCTTGTGTGTTCTTACAAATGTAAATCTCCAAAAACCCCTGGTTATAATTTATTTTTACTTGCACTTCACAGAAATGATATGTACCATGCCTAGTTGCGCATGGCCATTTGTAACTCGTTTAATTTTAAGAATGCATCAATAATTATAGACAATATCTGATATGATATAAAGTGCAAGATAGTAGAAAAGAATCCTCTACTTAAGCACGAAGCTCATTATAAACTAAAGTTCAACAACATCTTAGATGTATCTCCTCGGTGTATGCAATAGACGTCTTAGGTTTTTGGCGTACTTATACACCTCAGTAGATACTTTTTGACTATAGCAAACATTTAAGCAGTGACTCCACAAAAACAATCAGAAATTAAATATTTTTTTGCAAGGGCAAACTGTTAGAATTACACCCAATATTCAACAAATACACTACGCAAGTAATAGATAGAGCACTATTTGTAAGACTACGTTATTTCGAGTTGCATAGATTCAGAGAAATGACGTATTTATTTGAGTCAACAGTATTCTACCTACATGCATTTTGTATTATATGGCATTTGTTCTGTTCCGCTATTTCAAATGTTCCCTATTGAAGATAGATCATGCTTTCTCTTGTAGATAGATCATATTTCAGTTACGCCCCCTTACCCAGTCCAAATAATCAGAAATATAGTACATCGTTTTCCTATAGATATATAGCTATTACACAAACAGTGAAAGTGAAATCTGACTTACTGTTGCATTAAATATATTTAGATCAATGGAATATTCCGTAGAAGCTTTTGAAATGATATCATCCAGGTCGGAGTTAGTTAGCGAGTACATAGCTGGGTTGGTGCTGCATACGACCACTCTAGGGAAATCTAAAGAGACTTCGGTCTTGACTTCTACTGATGTACTGATCGGGAAGCTGTATTTGAGTAAACATAAGATAACTGACAGTTTGAGTTATATATACTTTACACTCTTTATACACTCAACAGGTTTAGAAACGCAAAAGTGGCAAAATATTTATTTTACAAATGTTATCGTGTTTCAAATTTATTCAAATTTCATACACAACAAAAAACAATATAAAATTGAATTCTTGTAAAAGTTTCAATAATTCATCGCAAACAATGACTTAAATAGAAATAAAAACAATAGCGTCATTCAAATAAAAATGTTCAACAGGGAAAATCTTTGCGTTTCTAAACCTGTTATGTGTATATTTAGTACATTAAGATAGCACGTGTCATGTAACTGTTACAGTAGTCAAGGGTTTAATCTTCAATGAACAAACTAGACTAAGTTCTTGTCCACCTAATTGCAATTAATGTTTTTCGTGAAACAAAATTGGCAGTTAAACTGAAACTAATTGCACATATAATAGAAAAACCATTAAAAACTCAAATCGCGAATAACGAGGAAAACTGTTTCAACCAGTTTCAGTAGAATTATGCTCAACCCATGGGTTTAATTTGTTCCTTGCTATAACAGAGCAGGAAATATGTTATTTCATATCATAAAAAGTCGAAAACAAAAAAGTGTCATTCTTGACTTTAGCTGTTCTTATCGTACATATATGTATATATGAATATTACACATTATTTTAAATTCATCTGAACGCTGAAAATGCGATTAAGGTATAGGGGTATTCCAAAACACATTAAACATAACTTACTCGTGCGCAGAATGTGAGGACATTTCACTATTCAATTAAAAAGTTAAATAGCTTTTTGTTGCTCCACCCTTACTTATGAAATACTTACCATATTTTAAAGTATATTAAAAAGTTGAAATAGGTATGTTTGCAAGTATTTACGTACATCTGTTGTTTTAGGCTCCAAAATATATTTTCATGCAATGTAGAATTACAAAACAGGAATACAAATTCAAGCAAAGAACGGGCTAACTAAACAAATAATGGAGATTTACATAATTATGTCTCGAGACATATCACCTGCTTGTAAAATTACAAGGTGCATGAAAGGTATGGGCAATATTACTGATTATGGAAGTTTTATTAGTAATACGAACTGAAGAGAAGAAAAAATGAAAATGTTTCACTATCTACATTTTGAGATATTGAACTTTAAAAATGATATTGATCAACTTTCATAGGTTAAAGTAATTTAACAGAATAATAAAATTAAGGTTGAATAAGACACAGTTTATGAAACGTTTTTCATGTTTTTTTCAATTTAATTTCTAAAAACAACAGATAACGAATAAAGATGTGGCTCCTATGGGGATTTAACCCAGGACCTCTCGCTCTGCCACTGCGCCAAGGTACAAAATGTGTACAATTATAAAATTCAAAGTATTCCAAAAGGTCATAAAAGAGAAAGTACTCATAACACCCTAACTACCTTAAACGAGATACTGAGATGCAAGTAGTATCACATGTATTAAGACTAAATTACTGAATGGTCAACATGGCTTACCTCTTATATTTCTTGAACAGGTCGTGAATGGACCAGATTATCATTCCAAAGGAAGCACACAGCGCTAAAACCCAGAATATCTTCAGACACAAATATGGGGCGTTTTTCGTGCGACCAACTCCATGAAATGTGGCATAGTCCAAATATTCCTTTACAGTTCCTTTGCTAGACATATTTCTGATTGTCAAACTAGGCTTTCGTTATATCAGATAAGCAGGCGACAATAAATACATCTGAAAGCAATCTATTTTAAATCAACATTCTCGAAAACCGAGGAAATTCATACATTGAATATGCTTCGACAAAGGACTGTCAATACAAAACTGGAATATGGGTTTACTTAGTCTAATGATTTAAGCCAAATTGATAAAGTCAATTTGTTTCATTGCGCTTTTGACACACCTTGATTTAGTCGAGGAATCATTTGCTACACGTAACACAAAATTTACGCTGATTAACGGTTTTGATGTTACAGTCATTTAGTATACCGGCAAATTATTCATCGTTGTATTGATTTAAAATAAAATTGAAAGGCATATTTGATTAAATCATTGCGTGAATTAGTAATTAATTATGATTGTGTGAAAAACAAAACAAGAGAAAAGTTAATGTCAATTATCAACAATTTTTTATAATATTTCGTATTCCTAAAATCTATGTGGTCCATTGAACCTACTTTTCATAATACATACTTTTTATAATCCGCCATATGATAATTGTAAAAACAGACGGTTAACTCAAGAAAGGAGGATCGGTTCCAGATAACAAGCTGATCGTTCAACCGAAATACTTTGCTTCTCGTGAAAATGTACAATCTTGATGTATAACTGTAACAGCTGATGCGAGAATGTCGGTAATTTCATATAGATATACTTTTGAATGTAAATTAAGATAATTAATCCTTTCACACAGCACACACCGACACCCAGATCCACGCACAGAACAGGGCATGCATTGTAGCTAAATAGGAACATAGCTGCAACGTTTTCGTTTAGTGCGAAGAACATCACATAAGTAGCTCAAATACGTCACAAAGCATATTTTAAAGTTCCATTATTTTTTATATCAAAGGTCATCGCCATCGAACAGTCAGTCAAAAGAAATATTGATACTGATGTTTAAATCGGTTTCTAAAATTCTAACCCAACTCTTACCTGGATTCAACCTGAAAAAGGGAAACACTGACTTCTCTTCTCTCATACCCTCAAGGCAATGGATTCCATCAGGAATGAGGTGTCGAGAGTGATTTATATAATTTGTATAACTTGTTTCACAATCGACCTAAAATAAATTAGTATAAATAAACCTAAAATTATCTCACTATAAAAGTAAGCTCTAAAATTAGTAACTCCGTTTTGTTTTAAATAAAATTACTAATGTATATAGTACATCATGTAAACTATTTCAACACGTCCGTTCGCACAAAAATGTAGTTGAAGTATTATTTTCTTATTCGTTGTACTCCATCACTTGATAAACACGAAACACGCTTTCAAAATTAAAATATCACTGATACTACTATTCCTTAAAGTAATCAAATTAAACATTGAAGAGAAATGGTAAATGCGATCCTTCGTCGATATTGTGCAAGACGATAAACAACTGAATGATATGAGGACAATTATAGAGTCAAAGTCTAGCAGTGACTTTTATTAACATGCGTTTGACGTTTTAATTCACACGGGGCAATGCTTAGTTAAAAATTGATAGGAACTTCCCGCATGAGCAAAGTGTCTCATTATCCAAAATACGTTGCTTTTGATGTCTTGTTCAAGACTATAATGGTAACTTATCGGTATTCCCTAGATGGATGTAAATGCTGTAGTCAACATGTGTGAAAACTTTAATCGAATTTAAATCGAATAGTTAGTGAGAAATCCATTAATACAAAATTGCCAACTGATGGAGCAGGAAATTTTATACAAATATAGGAGCCGTTGATTATGGGATAACCGGCATGCATTTATATTTCTTTATAAATGCAAATTTGAGATGACTGAATCATAATGGATTTGATGCTTTTGCGTACATTAAAACAGCTTCATATGAGCAGGGCAAATTCGAAGCGTTAGCTGCAAGTGTTCTACTTAGTTCTTGGAGGTCCCGATAAAATATCTCGATTACGTTGTTATTATTATATGTTCAGTTCAGCTATGAACTACAAATGGATATAATTTATTAGGAACACCCCAAATAGTACAGGAAACACTGCTAAATGCTTGCAACAGAAAATGCTTAATCTAAAGAATATTGACACAATTGTTAAACGCTGACTATGTGATCAGTCTCAGCAGAAATGGAGCGGCCAGCTCACAAATTCATCAAAAAGACTTAATTACATACTTTTCAAAAAAGATCTAAAGCTTGAACCGTATTTAACTATTCTGCCGAATAATCTTCGTCCAGATTTATTTCGTTTCCGGAGAGGAAATTACAAACTTCCATTTGAAACAGGACGATGACGCAATTCTTCGGGTACCTTATCATGACCGCAAGTGTCCGCTGTGTAGTTTAAATGAAATAGCAGATGAATTTCATTACATACTTTAATGCCCTTTCTTCATCCTTAAAAGAAAGAAATTCATAAAAGATTTCTCCTACAAAAGACCAAACATTTTAAAATTCAGTCAATTGTTATCTTCAGAATCAGTGTACGATTTCAGTTTACGATTTAAAGAGGCTTACTTATATGGTTCAGTGTATTATTAACCATTTGAAAAAATGATAACTTCAAAATAATGTCTATTTACACAATTAATCGTACTGTGATAAAAATTCTCGTACCTCGTACCAGTCGTATTTAAACACTGTCAATTTCTTTGATGTGTTTTTATTTGTTCCATTTTTGTGCATGACGTGTGACCTATTCGTCAAAATATATGTATCTAAAAGCCAGAAATTTAGTGCAAATTATGAACTCTAACACTGTTTTTACCCAACTTTATGACTTTGTCATAATCTAACCAATTTAACAGTTAGAATAACTGTTCCCCAAAGCTCAGCTGTACATTTTTTTTCTTTTATGTCTCAGACTGTCATACACAATACACATATTAATGTTTTGTCACAAGATTATTGTGAAGACTCTTGTTTGAATCGTGTTTCACAAGACAAAGGGCGCTTGAACAATAATGGCTTGCTTTTGTTAGATTTGTGCAAGCAGACTGGTCTACGTATTTTAAATGGTCGTAAAGGTAATGATCAGAATGTTGGTCGGTATACTTATGTTGGACATAGCGGTTCAAGCGTGGTAGATTATGTAATTAGCACACAAAATTTGTTGCAACATGTAGACTATTTTAATGTTGACGATCCAGACATATTATCGGATCACTGTATAATTGATTTTACATTGTGTTTTAATAGATCACCTTCAAGCATTATACAAAATAAACAGTCATATGAACGCGTAAATAGCAAATCCGGGTGGAATACGTTAAATGTCGATAATTACAAAAATATGCTATCGACAAAGGACACTGAAGATAAATTGAATGTGTTTAATGAAAATATATGTAACGCCTCAACTCACAACGAAATTGATGATTGTATTAGTGAGTTAAGTGACATTTTTGATGGAATTGCCTCCCCTTTGTTTAAACGTTACCTAAATAACAGTTGCGATAACATTACAAATAACAACATGTATTCCATAAATAAATGGTACACGCCAGAATGTGAAGAAAAACAATGTTCGTTTTACAGTGCTTTAAATTTGTATAGGGCAGATAAGACAGAAGCGAATAGAATAACTATGGTAAATACACGTTCTCAGTACAAATGGTGCATACGCAAGGCTAAGTATGAATTTGATAGAAATGAAACACACAAATTGTTAGAAACGAAACAAAAGAATGCACGATTGTACTGGAAAATGTTAAAAAATTGTGCTGGTGTAAAAGAAACTAATATTTCGATTGATATTTTTAAAAATATTTTAAATCGGTGAATAATCCCGATGACCCCTTTTATGTTCCAGATGAAGATGTATTGCATTTTATTGAACGTTACGAAAATAATGAGTTTAATATTATGTTCGAAGAATTGAATATGCCTTTCACAAATGATGAATTATTGAGGTCTCTTAACCAGCTAAAAACAAATAAAAGTGGTGGACCAGATTTGTATTTAAACGAATTCTTCATACATGGTAAACAGACACTCTTACCATACTTGTTGTCTCTATTTAACAAATTTTTTGCAATGGGATATTTCCCTGACTATTGGTCTGAAGGCTTTGTTGTACCCTTGCACAAGAAAGGTAGCATTAATGACGTGAATAATTACAGAGGCATTACTCTCCTTAGCACATTAGGTAAACTGTTCACTAGAGTTTTAAATAACCGCCTCTGTGAATGGGCTGAAATTACAGTGTAAAAATTGAAGCACAAGCAGGGTTTAGGTCACAAATGGGTACTACGGATAATATTTTTGTTCTGCATGGACTAATAAATCATATGATAAACAATTATTTTGTGCTTTTAATGACTTCAGTAAAGCTTTTGATTATGTTAATCGCGATAACTTATGGTTAAAGTTAATTAAGTTAGGTATTAGAGGAAATGTTCTAAATATTATACGATCGATGTATGACAGTGTGAAATCAAGAGTTAAACATCAAAACCAGTTAAGCAGTAGCTTCGAGTGTCAGTTGGGCGTGAGACAGGGTGAATGTTTATCTCCCTTTCTTTTTTCCATGTTTTTAAATGACATTGAGGACATGTATATTAACAATGGTATTGAAGGTATTGATGTTGACATGTTTAAAATGTTTTTGATATTGTATGCCGATGATATAGTTAATTTTGCAAATAGTAAAGAAGAGCTACAAGTCAATTTAGATATGTTATATGAGTATTGTAACACAAGGAAACTGTCCATAAACACGTCAAAAACCAAAGTTATAATTTTTAAGAAAGGGGGTCGTTTGCCATCAAACATAAATTTTCATTATGGTGATAATGTATTAGAAATAGTAAGGAAGTTTGTTTATCTTGGTATTGTATTTACTACCGGTGGTTCCTTTTCAGACGCCCAAAATACTTTAGCAGGCCAGAGTTTGAAAGGAATATTTAAAATGAACAAGTATTTATATAAGTTTATCAATATTTCTGTTAAACATAAACTAGAGTTATTTGACAAGTTGGTATTGCCTATTCTAAATTATGGCAGTGAAGTATGGGGCTTCCATCCTGGTAAAGCAGTAGAAAGGGTACACATACAGTTTTGCAAACGCCTGTTAGGTGTGAAAAGAAGTACGCAGAACGATTTTGTTTATGGCGAGTTAGGTAGAATGTCTTTACAAAATACGAGATATTATAATATTATCAAATTTTGGATTAAAATATTAGATGCAAATGTTGAAAAATACATAAGAAAAGTATATAATATGTTGTATCAAGATACGTTAGATTACCCAAATAGAAAAAATTGGTGCTCATTGCTAAAAAACTTATTAAGTATGCTTGGTTTCCAAGACGCATGGTTGTTTCAAACAACTGGTGATAGTGATCTGTTTTTACTTACGGTTAAACAAAGATTAAAGGATCAGTTTATACAAAATTGGAATAGTAGACTGGATGAATCAAGCAGAGCACTCTGTTACAGATATATTGCAAATTTTAAGTTTCAGCCATATTTAGATATTGTAAACATTAAAAAATTTCGCATCAGCTTATCACGATTACGTTTATCCTCTCATCGACTGTGTATAGAAACTGGTAGATGGAGTCGACCAGTTAGTACGCCTGTAAATGAACGTAAATGTACCGTATGTAATGTTTTAGAAGATGAGTATCATTTCGTTTTAGAATGTAGTTTATATACTGATCTCAGACAAACCTTTATACCACCTTATTATTGGAGGCGTCCAAATATGTACATATTTATAGAACTGATTACCTCTGATAAAACCGGTATTTTAAAGAATCTTGGAAATTACATAGAAAAGGCTTTTAGATGTAGAACAAATGTATTATACAACAGAGAATAACCGACATAAGTCATCAAGTGATATTTGTTAACGCCTGCTTTCGAGGTATGGTATGTATCCTGTGTTATGTGTTTTGTAGGTGCAAGCAGGTATATGTTTGTATCTACCCAAATTTTCTTTATTTATATTACATTTCTTTATCAAATGTTTTTGTAAATTTTTCAGGAGAAACACAAAACTTTTACCATTACTGCTGTCTTTTGTTTATAGTAATCCACTAGACACGTCTTGTTGATTTCGCTTTCGAACAAGACAGGTCAATTGTGGAATATTTTCAATACATTATAATTATATTCTCTATCAAATTTATAGTTTCAGCTTATATGGGTAATCATATATATTTGAATGTATTACATTTACATTAGCATGTTGCATTGTCTATCAAACACTGTCGCAATATATGTCATATAATGTTATATGTACCACTTGGGTCTATGACCTTCTGGTTTTGTTTGAAATAAACTCTGAAATAAACTCAATACAGTGTGAAGTTGAAAGCACTAACTGCTGCTGTTGAAAAAAATGTGGAAACGTGTATATTCAAGTATTTTGGAGTTCGTGTATACAACCATAAACTGTGGTTTTAAAATAGAACCATTAAATGTTTTTATATTCTGTTTAACTCGTTACTCTACATAAAGCTCACAGATTAGTTTGTAGTCACACTATATCAACATATAAATTATTAAAACGTTAAAAACACCTTCTTTTATGTGTTATGTAGCTCGTCTTGTAAAATGTCGAACCTGTTTCAATATGTCAACCAATAATTACTCTCTATGTTAGAGTTGGATACATGACATTATTTTCGCCGTAAACTATAATTAATGATGATCTGTTGTATTATACACATGTATGTATTGTATTTGTTCAGTAAATATAACGCTGATGTAACTATGTGTTTGTATTCTAGTTTTGTACATAATGATTGAGTTGTGACAAATATAATACAATATTATTAAACTAAAATTATCAGTAACACCAAGCCTAACCAAACACCAGATGTTGCAAGGAGAAATTTCAGAGAATATTAAAAATTTACAAAATAGAGTTGTAAAATTCTCTTTGGATCTTATCGAACATAGCCGTGATGATAATAATGCCATGAAGTGACTTGGGAAATTGCGAAAATCAAGAAAATCTTGATAAAGTTGATTTTTTTTTTGAAGAATCTGTATCGCAAAAGATTCTGTAATAAATAAAGACATGTATTGGGAATACGAGTAATGATGGTATGTGCATGAAATATACGCTTTACTTCCATTATATAACAGCGCAATAAACAGTATTTATGAAAGTAGCTATCCCAGAATATCTGTCAGTTCTCTGAAAAAGAAAATAATTAATGAACTTCAATGTTACAAACTTCCAAAAGATGGCTTTTCATTTTTGTTTGATTAAATTAGACGAGAATGTAATGCTTCATTATGATTTTCACTACTCTTTTCGAGGTATACGATATAACAATTTTAGATTAATGTCTCGGACAATACATACTTTTGCGGACTTCTTCCTCGGTCAATATCACTTTTAACAGGTCCGCAAAACTGTGTATTGACCTCAAAATTAGTCTATAATTGTATAGTGTACTGTAGGCTTACACGATCTCTTTCGTTGTTTGGTGAGTAATATCTTTTAAAGCTGCTCCCTCTCAGATTTTGGTAAGAAGTAAAGTCCATACTATCCATATATAAAAAGGTTCCAGTATAATTTCCTGTCACGTTCATCTGTAGATTTGAAATAATGTGCATTTTTAATCGAATTTTGCAAATTCCTACTTAGATTTCTTCTATAGTTGATTCTAGGTTTTAGTTTTATAGTTATATATAAGTATGCTATTTTTGAGATTTTTTTCAACGGCAACTAAGAGCGAGCAGCTTAAACGAGACACTTCCTACATTTATACATACATAGCAGATTATTTGCAAGTATTGTTACTAAACCTGAAAGTTTAATCAATACAGTCCAGTCATTATCGATAAAATCAGCGTTTCAAAACATGTTGCAGTACCGTAAACCATTCAATACACTGTTAAGTTGTTGTTGTACCATTAATGGGTGGATAGCGATTTACTACAGAAGGTCTCTGTGTATATAATTAGGGCTAAAATGAAGCAATTTGAAATATACTAGGTTATTCTTTAAAACTGTATTTATTTATCATTTACGTTCATTGAACACATTATCATATACAACTTTAGAATATAATATGCTAGATGTGGGGAGTGTCCCTTTAATGAAATTGATAGAATGGTGATTTAATGCAGCTTTTACAAATTGTGTTGTCCTCATTTTTATCAATCCTGACTGAATGAATTTGTATTATACGACCAAAGTAGTCAAAAAGTACATGGCATTCATTGGTTTGAAAAAAAAGAGAAATATTTAATACAAAATGGAAAAGAAATGGGAATTAGGGTATGAACACGAGAATGATCATTATTATAAAAATAGTAGAGGCACGATATTTCTGGGTCTAATAATATTTATATTTTTGTCAACTATGATGTAAATTGCCGACAAACCTACATTAAACTTAACCTCAAACGGTTGGTGTCGCCGCTGCCTACAAAAGCTATGTATTCTATATCATCTATCTAAAAGGCTATAAGATTCTTTCACTGGTTGCAGATGGAAATATCTGGCTCGATGTTAACTGTTTTGAGCGGTAATGAGGCTCTCCCGAGTTACCACCAAAACAGTCACCCGAGAGCCGGATATTCCCATCTGCACGTGCAGCCAGTAATATATTCTTTTTCTTGCATACCATATTCTAATAATAGTAACAGAAAACTAATGACTTACATTTACGTGTTATTTTCTTGTAGTACTGAAATAATTTACATGTTCATTCATAAAAGTATTTCGTTCTGACGTCATTAAGTTATCTTATACCAGGGGGGTTTAAGACGAGATTTTCTAGCACTGGTAAAGACTGCAGGTTATAAGAATCTTTCACTGGTTGCACGTGCAGATGGGAATATCTGACTATCTCGGGTAACTGGTTTTACCGCCAAAAACAGTAACCCTCGGGCCAGATATTCCCATCTGCACATGCAGCCAGTGATAGATACTTTTTCTTGCATACCATTATCTACTAAAAGTAGCAGAAGTAAAATGAAATTAATGACATATTTACGCGCTATTTTCTTGTAGTAATGTTTTAACTTACACATTCGTTCATAAAAGTAGTTCGTTCTGACGTCATTAAGTCGTCTTACACACGGGGGTGCAAGATGATATTTTCCGGCACTAGTAAAAACTGCAGATATCCTGATCTGGTATGCAAGAATTCCCGATCTAGTATGCATGTTAACGGACAAGAAAGCTTTAACTCTCATCCTCACGAAACTTACTCAGTTTCACAAATGTAATAATCCTGATTGAAGCATGGTTGGTCATTCCACTGGTAGTCATGGGAGTCATGTCCCCACAAAGCAACACAATCTTCCTCTCTGAAATATGTGGCAAAAATTACATATTATGATTTGATTTGCTTGTCGCTCTGAACTACACATACTGTTACAATGTGCAATGTTTGTTGTGACAGAGTTCAACAAATGTAAATGAATCGTGACTTACAATGTATGTGAATTTATGTTAAGAAATGGATCAATTAACTGTGTTTGTTTACAGTTAGAACTGAGTACATGTGTCTGAAGTTCTTTATGCTACTCTTATACACGTGCATATGTCATACTGATAATAACTCCGAAAAGAATTGTATTGTTGAGCTTGAAATAAAAAAAATTATGAATCATTAACATCACATGGAGTTAGTAATTTAGATTAGTAGTATCTGTCGTATTCTTTTAATGGACGTTACTTACCTGCCGTCATACCAAACGTTGTTTGGCTCTCCACTAAACCAATCCGTAAAAGTCATTGGTGCCTCACCAGGGTAACCCCACACCCACTGACCTTCAACTTCAAGGTCATTACCACCTGTCCAGTAGCCTACGTTTTGAGGATCTGAAAGAAGTGTTGTACATTAGAGTAACCTTCGTCTGTGTTTTGTTGGGTTTTTTTGGAAGGAAGTAACGTACACTTCATATATTGAGAACGTATTTGCATATATCGACATGCTATTTCGAATTATTCAAGCAGAAGACTTACCGTGCCAAAAAGAAACACTTTTGTCAACAAAAGTTATTGATAAACAACGAACATAACACTTTCTAATGTGTACGAAACACATGAGAACATTTTCTTTGATTAGTGCGTAAACCATTTATAATTTCATTGTTTCTAGTTATTTCAATTTATTCTAGCTAGACACGAGATGACTTTAGTATGTGTATGAAATCAATGAGAACTTTCATGAACTATAGATCCTGATAACAGATAATAGATTTTGATAACAGACGAGATGACTGTAGGCTGATCCTGGGAAATAAGCTTCTTTTTGACGTATCTAGAGCCATAGAATAGATAAATAAGTGATACTTACTGTCGTGTGCATGCAAACGTTTAATAGTTCCCCTGAGGAAATCTTCCTCTGCCTTGGAACCAATATCAACTAGCCATGCATTCTTCTCCCTGCACGTGTTCTGTCATTTAAATATACTGTCATTTTTTTGTTCATTCTTAAGCAAAATATATCTTCAACGCACTGGCTACTACGGTCGTGTATCTGTTTTAATGATACTTATCGTTTAGTTTGTTTTTTTCTGTTGTATTTTGTTTTGTTACTTTTACTTTGCTTTAATGAAATTTTGATATGTTTAAGGCTCCCTAAACTAAATGTCAAATTTCGGCATCATTATTTCTATCCACAAATGAAGTTGACAAAAAATTCGAAACTGCGTATTCTACATGTATATTTATAGTTGCAACGGAAAAAAAATGGCGTTTGAGACAAAGGTTGACGGTATTTACAGGTCCTAAGTCAAAACATCATTTTAATAACACATTTGTTTACAACAAATCGACAAGACTTGTCCTAGATTTGATAATTAAAACCATTGCTGTCACGGCCTAGATTTGATAAACCATTGTCGTCCTAGACTGGATAAACTATTGATATCCTAGATTTGTTAAACCATTGTTGTTCCAGATTTGATAAGCAATTTCAGTTCCACAACAATGTCAGGTTACATCTGGTATCATGTCATGCATGCGTGATGCATTGTAGGTCTGACAATGCTCACCAATGGCACCGGTCAGTGGACGCTTAATTCTATATTATGGCGACCAGTTATTTCAAAATTGTTCACTCATCACTATAGCATTCTTAATTTGCTTATCTAACAGTTCTGCTCTATTATCGATTGGGTAGATGAAATATTGTTTCAAACATTATTATTGTAGTGAATCAAAATAATCAGCATTAAGCATGATAGATGAGAAAACAAATGTTGTTTTAACATAAATTGTTATTAAAACATTTCCAGAAGAGATCTTTTGAAAATGCTATTAGCTCTCCATGATAGATCCTGATGGAATAAACGGTGTAATTTTCAAATTTATAAATGCATTGAAGTAATAAAATATTGTTGAGATAGCAAAGTGCGTGTGTTTGAACTGCTTCTGGCCATTAATATCTCCATTAATATTTGCTTTGCATGAAGTAGCAATTAGTGACGTTTTCAAAATTTATGTCCTCATGCAATCAAATCGACCAGCGTAACCGAGATTTGCAGTAATAACTTACCACCTTCTCATTTATATTAATGAATAAAAATTATAATTATGCATTATTAACGGTATATGGTGGTCACCGAAAGATTACTAATGGACATTTCCAACTTAATCGGAATCGTTATCTGATTTTGAATCGGGCAATTGTTGACTGAAGGTTAGGGGACATCTCACTATTATTCTATCTATTACAAAATTGTTCAATAACGGAAATAAATTTAGGACACAATAAACAAAACCGTGTTCAAAGTGTAAATGTATTTCGACTACGTAATAAAATTTATATTAATCAGTTCAATTATCTTGGAGACCCATTTATTCAAGAAAATGCAGTACTGTACAAGGCATAAAAAATCTAGGTAGGAATTTGCAAAAATCGATTGAAAATACTGGTTTTACGGCACGGCTACACACTATGTTTATATTGCAATTTCAAAAGCGTTTGCAACGCTTTATTATTTGGTAGCGTATTATTAAAAATCTACAGATACACGTGACAGGAATTTATGCTCGAACTTTTTATATGACTATATGTTCTAAAAATAAGTTATTTTCATACAGTTTCAAGAACTTTATTTTTTACCAAAATCCGAGAGCGAGCAGCTTTAAGCACTATATCGAATTTATGCGTCTCTCTTCATTGAAAAATTGAGGTTCTTCTGAGATGAGTACTGTAGACACAGTCTATTTTTCTTTTTTTCTTCAAACACAAGAGTTGTCGTTCGTTATTTCGATGCGTCTTTTATTTTTCTTACTTTTTCTTATGTTTTACTTACCCTTTTCAGCTTTTTAGCCATTTTTAAATGTTTTAAGACAATAATCAAATAAATCTTCATTCATATGAAACTAATAAGGATAATGGCAATGAAAAAGTTAGTAGATACTACAGGCCAGTCCGTAGATGTGGTGTCGTGTCAGTTTCTGCTTGTTCATCCAGAACTGGTCTCCTTGAACTCTTTTGGTGTCATGCCTCAACATCAACTATCACCAATTTCCAAAATATTTACATGTCAGTTTTGTTTGTGGGATTGCTTGTTTGTATATACTACGATTTGTGAGTGTAGTGCGTGAAACAACAGTAGCCGGAGTAAACCTCCCGCTCTTGTTTGTTCTGATGACTGTATAATTCATGCGAAATGACATCAATAGACCCAACGGATCCGGGAATTTTGATGATCTTTTATCTAGGAGAAATCGTGCGAGTTCGCGGTGCGATCGTTATCAGTCGTGATGAAGATGGTCGAAGGAAAAGAGCCACCATGTCGGAGGCGACGACTTTCCAATCTGATTATGAGCTGTACCATGCATTTATGACAAGACATTTGACGTGTATTCTCAATAAATTGAGTCCCTCGGACCGTTTATTAAATTACTGATATAATTCAAAGTATTTTCATAATATATGTACGATTGGAAGTATGTCTGCTTTTTTCACGATAATCCTGAACATGTCTGATATTTACCAATTACATGTATAAGGTAAAATGAAAATAAACAACCATATCATAACGATGAGATGTCCCCCATTCTTCAGTCGTGAATTGTCCGATTCAAAATCAGATTACGATTCCGATTAAGTTGGAAATGTCCAGTACTCGGATAAACTGTTTTCTAGCCCAGTATTTTTGACACGAGGGTTTTGCTTTTTCAGCAGTAACGATCAGAGTTCTACATGGATTGATTTGCCTTATGTTACAATTCACTAAAGCTACCTTTCCAAGTTATTTAACCTTTGATTCCGTGTTTTTAGAGGGGATTTCGTCTGAAGCAAACTTTTACCGACGACAGACATCATTACAAATTGTTGAATAAACTTTTACTTACCGCAGCATGGAACCACGTGAGCTTGGTAGCGACAAACGAGTAGCAGCTGCTGTTGAATGTGATCCAGTTGTTTGGACATGCGATGACGTCTTAATGTATTTGAAATTACAGTAAAATGTGAAGAATGTAGGGTTATTAATATTTTGTTTCGTAATTTTGACATTTGCGACTGTCTAGATCTACTCAGTTTTAATGGTCGTACGTGTAGATACATTTAACGGCGTTAGCGACAGTGCGATTAAGTTAGGCAATTATGACAATGTGTCATTTGGGTGAATTCAGTGATTGGTTAAGACTAAATTTCTTATATATACTGTAGGGTGGGTAGAATCTGTGACATAAAACATCGAGCGGGGTTTAACTAATGTTTCCTCTGGGTTTGGGGATGGGGATAGCGTCAAGACACCGATACAGACGCACATGATAAGAAGTTTTGTGTACAAAACTTGACAGCTCGTCGATTTCAAAAGACCAAATCAGATGAGCTATTAAGATAAGGTACTAGTCACATGGCCAAATTTTTAACCGTCATCAATATGCAAAAGATAGTAATTCTAAAGAATAACTACAAATTGTAAACGATACCTGTAAAAACTGCCAGTATGAAAACTAAAGCACAATTAAACTTCTGTCGTGACATGTTGCTGGCCTATGTGTTACAAAGCTTATCAGGATTTTATCTTTACAGCGTATAGCGTATATAAATAGATAACCAAGAGGACGACAGACACACTCAAATATCAGCTTAAAATAGTACCACAGGCATTCGAATATCAGCTTGAAAGAGGACCACAGGCACTCGAATATCAGATTGAAAGAGTACCACGGACACTCGAATATAAGCTTGAAAGAGTACTTCCAGCTTGAAAGAGAACCACAGGTATTCGAATATCAGCTTGAAAGAATACCACAGACACTCGAATATCAGCTTGAAAGAGTACCACGGACACTCGAATATCAGCTTGAAAGAATACCGCAGGCAGTCGAATATCAGCTTGAAAGAATACAACAGGCACTCGAATATCAGCTTGAAAGAGTACCACGGACACTCGAATATCAGCTTGAAAGAATACCGCAGGCAGTCGAATATCAGCTTGAAAGAATACAACAGGCACTCGAATATCAACTTGAAAGAGTATCTTGGACACTCGAATATAAGCTTGACAGAGTTCTTGAGGCACTCGGATATCAGCTTGAAACATAACCACAGACACTCGAATATCAGCTTGAAAGAATACCACAGAAACTCGAATATCAGCTTGAAAGAGGACTTGAGGCACTTGGATATCAGCTTGAAAAAGAACCACAGGCACTCGAATATCAGCTTGACATATATCGAGTCTCTGTTTGTCGTTATGAATTCTTTGTTGATGAAAATGAGCTCTTCTTTTTTCGAACACATTTTTCAATGTTGTCATTTATGTTTATCCATTGTTGTCAGTGGATTAGTTTTTAAAACTTTCCACTTATTTTACACTAAAATGATTTATTTTCAATGATTTTAGACCGCTATACTGTATAGCATGGGGTGATGGATGAGAAAGTGATAGGGTGATATGAGAGAATAGTTAGTGCGAGGCACTTAATACATCCAACAATATGAAAATGATCGACCAGTCGACCTGAAAGTCATTAAGTCTGTCATCCAGCAATTGCTCCGCGGTTTAAGTGCCCACGCTTAAAAAAGTTAAACAATTAATTTGTGAGTACGTCAACAATCATCAAAACAACATTGAATTATTTATGAAAAAGATCTAATGATGCAGAATATATGGACTTAAAAGTGCTTTTATCTAATATTGTGTTTCATATTAATGTAACTTTCATAGAATAACATGATTATTTATGTATGTTTGTTTTTCACTGTATTTCAGTCAAGACCTATCCCTTACCATTTTGCAATAATGTCACATGCCTCATACACGTGTATGTATGGATAATCTCTATGACCAATGACCCCAAAAGAGGTTTGTTATTTTTACGTTTCGCGGAATAGTGCAAGATACAGAACGAGTCCCGTCCTTTAACAGGCCCAGTGTACAGCACCGATACATCGGACCTCAGTTTTAAGTCTCATCCGAAAGTGTGTTAGTTATTTTTACCAGCAATCCTTGTGTTACCAGTAAAGCGCGTTAACAACTAGTCTAAGACCGCCGATCCGCTCCTGTCATACATACATAAGTGATTGCTTAAATTTCACTTTGACAGGAAAGGAAAAGGCGGTGGCTTACTGACTGGGTGTGGCTAATCAAAGATGGATTTCTAATGTTTTGCCAAAATGAATGAGTTAGAAGTAAAACTTAGGAAAGAAGAAAAAACAGAATATAAATAAGAGAGTACTTCCATTTTTAAATATGACTTTTATGTAACGGTACAAAACACCACATTGATGCGCTGATTAATAAATAATGCTATATACAATCCCTCTAGCATTTATTTTAATTAGAAATAAATTCTCATATCCGTAACGATAAGTATAATAAGAGAAGACATGCACTATTTAACATAACTGATTAAATGGGGAAAAAACCAGTAAGTTATGAGACATGCAATAACAAAATTAGAATATTATCACGCAAGCATTATTCAAAATAAAAACTTCTTTATATTTTATGTTGAATGAAATGAGAGGCATGATGAACTGATGTTCACGGAGACGAGATGCTGTTGGAACCATAGAACGAGGGTCGCAAGAAAATAGAACAACGCGAGGGTTAGTAGAGAGACGAAACAGGAAGAAAGGGTTGTCAGAAAGGGTTGTCGGAATGACAGTTTCGCATTTAGATACAATACTAATTTCTATTTACATGTGGCATGAATTGTATAATAATCATAATAACGTTTTATTATATTGTAAAGATATGCACTCAAAAATATTGCTAAATCTATTCTAAATTCATCAATATTGATATAAGATTGGTCAAATTTGAAAGTATGCAGTGCAATTACATGAAAAATAAAGTATTGTGAGGTTATAAAACATAATTGAGTACAATTTCGAATTACGTTTGTTTGGCAAGTACACATTTTTGAAACCTTTATTGGACGCATAATACAGATTTCACAAGTGTGCACAAGTCCAATGGAATTCAAATCTGACATTTGTACATGTATAATGACCTCTGTTATTTCACCCCACCACTGTTTTCAATGACACTTGATAAGCCCACAATGAACTGTGTGTGAATTAGATAGGTCTACTGGCTTGAAATTGTTGATGACAATATGAAAATTATCATTTTCCGAAACTATCAATCAATGAAGAAAAAAAGAAACGCTTTCCAACAACTTTATATCGTGAATAAGTTATAAATATATGAAATCAAAGGACTGAAAGTCCTGGAGGGTCGATTGTCTCTGAACAACACAGACTGTACACATACATGTGTAAATATCAGGACAACCCATGCATGAGTAAAGTTATCAACAAACTAGAGACAGAAATGTCCACAGAGTTTGACCTTTAACCATAGGTGTAAACTTTACTTTTGATAGGAACCCATGTGCTGACCTTTTGCATTCAGTGACTACATGTATGTTCAACTACCCTATAAAGTATCATAGCTGTGAATGGTAACTGAGAAGTGGATTTTTACAAACCTGAACTGAAAATTCAAAGTTTGCACAACTTTTAATGTCATTCAAAAGTTATGGGATTTGCCCATAGGATTGATTGTATTGTGTCAATAATACAAAATAAATTCCTATCCTAAATTGTAGGCAAAAACTGAACAATGAGCAAGATCAAAGAAGACACAGAGTAAATTAATAACTGAACAAGAAAAACAGTGATACAAAGTATCACAGCGGGCCCACAAACAAAACTGACATGTAAATATTCTAGAAATTGGTGATGATTGATGTTGAGGCATGCCCCAAAAGAACCCAAGGAAACCAATTCTGGTTGTACAAGCAAAACCTGACACGATTTACTGTTATCGAATAATATGTATACAGTATACGTCTTATTAACATTATCCTTATAAGTTTGACATGAATGAAGTTTTCTATGATTATTTGCTGTAAAACATTTAAAATGGTTTAAAGTCTTAAAATTATAAGTAAAACAGAAGAAAAATGTAAAAAAAATAAAAGTCATAATTTATATTGTATATAAATTCGTTTATGTTTCGCAGATAGCAGTGTACTTAAAACCTGATATGCATTATACATGTATGGGGATAGATAGCCACCCACTTACTTCCTAGTGCTTTGTCATATATAGGTCAGATGCAGATTATGATAAATTTAATCCCTGCCAAGCTTATATTTACACGTGACCGTGGTCAGTTCTGCATCATATCATGTAATCTTTGCATGCAAGCTCGCAGCATCTCAGATCTCGACCAATCGTAAGGCTCAATTAACTTGTAGTTAGCGTTACTTCAAAGGTTCGCGTGGTTTGAGTTAATTCAAGAAAGCGCCCACTCAGAGAAAAGACGTACCCGGAACATTGGATTTGGATTTGTAATTTGTATCGTTTACATTTTATTTCCCTATCCGCCCCAACCTCCCTCCTGGCTATCTATACCTATTCATGCTGAAATCTAACAATTGTTTTAGGTGGTTTTCATTGTCCAACTTTGTATCATTATTAATTTGAACTTGATCTGATAATCTTATTCTATGAAATTATTAGAATACATATTTGAAAATAAAACGTCTGGCAGGACCTGGCTCTGCCAGACAATATCAATCAAAAGGTGTTCGTAGTTATAGTAGTTAAGTAATGTTTGGCCTTATAATAAAAGCTCAACGGCTAGTTCTATGCTACAAATGAACTTCGAGTGACTAAACAAACTGGCGTCAAGAAGACATAAAATGTATTAGATGGGTTTCGAACTCCCGTCCGCCGCAGTAAGTCAGCGCAAATTCAATTTCCAATTTCCATGTTTAATCATTACGGAGAACATTTCGAGGGCATGCACATTTGTAATCTGTATTTTAATAACTCGTTTTGCAATTGAAAATAAATAGAATATGCTAGAACATCGCTCCAGCGAACATGATATTCCCATCATCACGTGGTAATTGCTGTCAAGTTTTAAGTGCGCATGCCTCAAAATCACTGTATGATTTAAAGCCCAACCTGTACCTAAAAAGTATTACTTTACAAGTTATTGTATTCTTAACTTCCTTAACAATATTGAAGCTGTGTCGCAGTTAGCATTTCTTCAAAGAAGTAAGCATAATAAAGGATAACAAACACTTTAACGGTACTGCGTGTTTCTCTTTTAAAAACGAAATAAAATTATGTTGTTTTTTTTTTTCAATTTATGCAAATTGGAAGTTAATATTACTTATATGTTTGTATAGTAAAATACATTAAATAGCCTTGTATTATTTACAAAAGTTTTCGGTGATAGAAAGTGCTAAATTAACTTAAAAGTGGAAATCTATAAAGTTCCCTGTGCTCATATTCATGCATCTTATTATTGGATGAATTGAAAATTGACGTTTCTCGGTAAGAACGGTAATCAAAATGTTCTTGTTGAAAACAAATTGTTCACCTTTTATCCAATGATTTTTCACCTAATTTAGGTCGTATTGGATATTTCCCAGTGCAATTAATTGATTTACTTTAACATACAGCCGCATTCAAATCGAAGTATACATGTCGTAATCGACTTGTAAAAAAAAAATCTGACTACATGGTCGATTGTGCTATCAATGCGATGAAGGCAAAGTTGTATAAATAACGAATCTCTCCTAAAACTGAGTTATTCTTAAGTAATTCTTATAAGTAATATTCTTAAAGCACAATTGACTTATGACAAATGAATTTTAGCAACTTGAATTTTTTGTTGTGTTCAAATTTTATGATAGTTCAATTTTAGTTCGAGGCTTTCTATATAGAATTCCCTTCTTTCATGAAAACGACAGCGATATATTTTACTTTTACAGTACCTGAAAGGGGGTTGGTATTAAGATTTTAAATTTATAATCAATTTGGGTCAATCATATACATCTTAGATTATGAAATGATTAGAAGCAGTTAAGGTAAGAATAAACCATATAGCTGTTAGAGTTTTGCATTTTGCATACGGTTTTACCTAGTTACAGTGCACATCAAGTGGATTGAATTAACTGTTCTAATACGAGACACTTGTGGATTTAATGTTGTATAAAACGTATTCTTACATAACAAGAAGACATGTCTAGCAAAGCAACTGTCAATGAATATATGGACTATACCACCTTTCATGGACTTGGCCGCCTAAAAAATTCTCCATATTTGATTCTGAAGGTATTTTGGATTTTAGTGATGTGTACCTCTTTTAGCATGATAAGCTGGCAAATCCATGGTTTATACGAGAAATATAAGAGGTAAGTGATATCAATTAAACAAATAACGTAATCCTGCAGCTGGCACAATTGTGATCCACCTTTGATATGTAAACGATATGATCAACATCTCTCTGGCATTTTTCTTCTAGCATACTATTCCCCCTGACATTGTTCTTGTAGCATACTATCGGGGAATGTAATGGAAACTATTAACCTTTTGACGTACAGGTAGGGATAACTTAACATGATACGTCCCAGTGTGTGCTTTACCTAAGATCAGCCCAAAAACGTTCGTGTAATCATTTTTCAACCCTTTGTTATTTCAGAAATACGATACGTTTCAATGGGGTTTATATGTGGAAGTAACGCAGTTTTGTATTTAAGCATATTATGGTTTTAAAAGGAAACAGAAGCTATGATAATTTGCAAGTGAATGAAAGAGAGTTTCGTTTTTAAAATGGTTCGTGTTTACTAAAATCATTGGTACAAATATCAATGGAGTCAGAACTTAATCTACCATTGATGGAGAAAAAGAATGGTGTCGTAAAAGGGAGCCATTACATGAAGATGATCTATTTACATAATAAAGTAATAACTTGCTGTCGTAGATTATAATAATTATCTTCCGTTTTTCGGAATAAAATTATATATTTTCTCTCAGTACAATTTCAGCCTATGTGGTCTCTTAAAGTCCCAGAATCACAGTTACAAGTTGCTCTCATTTTATCAAGAAATATATCTTATTGACAGAAATGGCCTTTATTTGTACCAAAGTAAACATCCATAACTTTGCTTTTTCAATCGATTAGTACATATTAGAAACATAGTGCAGTATTTTTTCAATGATATTGCAAAACATTAAGAAAGGCTTTTTGACAACTCTGTTACTGAAACAAACGGCTTGAATACGAAAGAAATGCATATATCAACACTGTTTAAGAGTGATCAATCATTAAACTACCTATAAACTTATATAAATATATCATTATTATAGTAAATTCAAAGAGATACTGAGAATTTAAGACAGGGTTGACTGTACTGTATATATACATATCAGAAATAGGAATACAAGCGTACTAAAAATGCCGGTGTAGAAGTACCAAACTTTTACTCAAAAAACATCAACAGAATAAGATTTAATAAAAATGAAGTTTCATTTCCCGATCGAAAATACTATAAGCGGCTTTTTCTAGTACAAGTTGCAATAAATCTAATAAGGAATACATGTATGACTTTAACCAAATTAAAATGTCATTTTACCTCGCGTACTACAAATTATTGTACACATAGTGTGTTTAAAAGAATATTTCCCCATCTCAGACTGGAAGTAGAATATATTTTTTAACTCATTTTCTTTTGTGCCATTTTGTCTGCCACATAACACTTGATCACTATACAACATATTAGGTACTCTAGATTTGTTTTAAAAGTTACCCAATTGCAGCTATGC
>JAFMSR010000015.1:18056568-18137412 GCA_022818135.1 Saxidomus purpurata
AAAAAAAAAAAAAAAAAAAAAAAAAAAAAAAAAAAAAAAAAAAAAAAAAAAAAAAAAAAAAAAAAAAAAAAAAAAAAAAAAAAAAAAAAAAAAAAAAAAAAAAAAAAAAAAAAAAAAAAAAAAAAAAAAAAAAAAAAAAAAAAAAAAAAAAAAAAAAAAAAAAAAAAAAAAAAAAAAAAAAAAAAAAAAAAAAAAAAAAAAAAAAAAAAAAAAAAAAAAAAAAAAAAAAAAAAAAAAAAAAAAAAAAAAAAAAAAAAAAAAAAAAAAAAAAAAAAAAAAAAAAAAAAAAAAAAAAAAAAAAAAAAAAAAAAAAAAAAAAAAAAAAAAAAAAAAATATTATATAGATCAGATTCAGATTATGATAACTTAAATCCCTGCCAAGCTAATATTTACACGTGACCGTGGTTAGTTCTGCATTATATCATGTAATCTTTGCATGCAAGCGCGCAGCATCTCAGATCTCGACCAATCGTAAGGCTCGATTAACTTGCAGTTAGCATGACCGCAAAGGTTCGCGTGGGTTTTAGTTAATTCAAGAAAGCGCCCACTCAGAGAAAAAACGTACGCGGAACATTGGATTTGGATTTGTAATTTGTATCGTTTACATTTTATTTCCTTTACGTACCAAAAATGTATCATTAAAAATAAAGCACAATACAATACTAAAATAAAGCACAATGCAATACTAAAATGAAGCACAATGCTACGATTTTGCAACATCATTCCAACCACTGTTCATTTGTACTATTCTACTTAATTTTAAAGTTATGAAGTTTACATACATTATATACAGAAGAATTACAAAATGCAGTTGTGAACCAAGAAAGGTTAGAAATAGCACACACGTTAATTAAACAGTACTAAAATCCCATAAGCAGTGTACAATGTACATATCAAGACTAGGTCATGGTGTCAAATTGAAGTACAAGATTTGCCTTTCACAAAAACTCATCGAGAAAGGATTACTGATTCTTACAAAACCTTTAATCGATATGCTTAATTTAATTGAACTCGTCTGAAATTCCTTATGGACAATAATTTATATACTTTTTACCGTACTTTTTATTTTTTATTTTACAAGGATATAAAGGGTAACATATTTATCAGCTATGCAAGATATTCAAAATTATGACCAACAAGCCTGAAAGATGCATTGAAGTATACCGGATACCTTCAGATACTAGTAGATGTTTTAGCAATCGTAAATCTAATCTAGAGTATTCTTTTCTTTCTTTTTTCCTGTAATGGCTATCTTTCAAAACTGAAAATTAAGGCCATGAATTGTGGGTTAAAAAGTTAAAGACTGTCAGGTTTTCCAAGCTAATCAGTCCACCTAGTACTTCCTGACAGTTTGTGATAGAAGTTGGTGTTAAACCTAACATCTTAAAATCCCTGCAAAACATATAATCTTCAACTTATTCAGGGAATGACATAATGCTGAAAACGTCTGAACGGTTTAAGATGTCCATGAGCGTGTTGGGCGAAAACAGTCTTCGTCAAATCACTCAATCAAAGGATGAGTTCATGTTGCTATGTAACTTTGCGGGAGAGGAATGTAGTCCGTAAGTATCAATATATACTCCTTTAGAATCATAACCAACCAGTGAATACCATAGTAATACTAGTATTTTAGACCTAGACATGGGTCAATATTTCTATATCTAATTCCTATCTTCTTAAGTAGATATTGTTTTCTTCCATTTAAATCTTTAATATACAGTAAAGATTATCTTCATCGACTTTCCAGGGAAGATAGAGAAAAAGTTAAGATATGCAGACATTTAAAATATCAATAATTTGTGTTATAACGTGTTAACACATTTTAGGATCAAACTATTCTATAATCATACGTACATGTATTTACACATAACTGAGAAGTTAACATATTAACTATTGTTGGGATTCCATTAGCACTTTGTGAACAAACATCCCGATATATCTGTAACAAATCTGAGGCGTTTTGAAGTGAATATTTCCTTCAATTATTTTGTCTTGCTTTGCTGCTATGCAACTACGCACCATGTTTGGTTGAAAATAAATTACCCGGTAGCCATAATACATTCCATTTAAAGTAATAACTAAATATGGCGTACGGTAACAGTTATAGATATGTATTATAGTTTCAATTATATCGACAACGGCAGCATTATCTTTAACAGTTGTCTGCTGGTTTCTACTTTTCTGCTTTTTATCCAAATGATATATCATATACTTTCATATTCAGTATTTGAAAAATCAATTATGTTCGTATATTTTCAGAGATGCAGTAACGCCTCTGAGAACATATGACTACGGTATATGTTACATGTTTCAACCAGGAAACCAGTCTGCAATTAAACCAGATGGAGAGGTGTCCGCTGTAGGGCCAAGATATTGTAAGCATAAAACACTTTCCTGTAGAAAAACTCATAAACTGAATCGCGGTTATTTCGTCAAGTATTAATTATCTAACGCTCTTTAGTTGGTGAGGTACAATACAAGACATAGAATGTCACACTGGCCGTTTTCCAATACAATGAGTTAAGAAATTTTGAAAAATGAAACCACAGACTATATTTTACTTTAATATGGCACATAGCCTCCAGATTATGGAGAACGAACGAACGAACGAACGAACGAACGAACGAACGAACGAACGAACGAATGAATTAAATGAATAAATTGGCATTTTATGCCAAAAATCTAGATAACTGAAAACTGCGCTGTAGTTGATGATCGACTTAATGATGACCATCTTCTTGTGCTATCCTAGATCTATTGTAGATCTAACTGAAATAACGCACGCAAGACTTTAAATTAAAGGAAGACAAAGAAGGAGATAACTAACCTACCTTTCAACACATTGGATCGTATTTGGTCACTCTTTCAGTTAAAGTGTTTAATGGGTCTAAATGTTTTACTTTGAAGCTCTAGAACTGCTGTTGAATATTGACCAGTCTGAGAGTGTTCCATTCGTGACGTCATCTATAGGTGCTGTTATAGGAATACAAGTTGAAGAAAGTAACTTTCACCCAGAGCAGTCTGCTTTTATACCAACTGGCTTTGAGACAAATATAGCTCTTACACAGGTGAGAATTCAATTTTGTCACCGTTTTATAATAGTGTATAGTTTCTTATTCATGTAGAGATAGTTTACCAGCTAAGATCTGCATATTTAATTCAATTTTATTAACAGGAATACATTACAAAAGCTGTAAAAAGTAAACAGTAAAATCTTCATGGAAGAATTCTTCCATGTCACGAAATACTTATACAATAACACTGTTCTACAAGTAGTTTAGTTTATACTAATATATCGAATGTCGTGTCACATTGATATCAACGTAAAAAGGTACTGATATTGCAGTTTTAGCTTTTAGCTATCTGTCCTGTCGTTCTTTTTACCCCTGTCCGATTTTTTATATCCATCTTCATCCAATTCTTGGTAAATTCAATAGTGTACAGGTACATTGAGGCATACTCACAATATGTAGATAATTGCAGAACAATTTCCAAGTTATAGAAGTCGTTCTAGTTGTTTTAATAATATGGCCATCGTTGATACTTATAGCAATCGTTTGTTTGATATGTGCTTAATAGTATGTGAAAGGTTGACACAAATCATTTTCTAGCACTGTTTACGAGCCATGAAGACTTAAAATTTGATATACTTTTCTTTGATTATTCACAGGTGAGACAGGATAGAGTTCCAGGAAAAAAGGAACGTAAACGATGTAAAGCGTCAGACGCTGAAACACTCTTGGTATATTTGAATCAATATAAATTGACATTTTAACTACATTACATAGGTTGTGAAGAATTTTGCCATCAAATATATATATTGCTGTTAGAGATAATTTAATGTATCATTTTACTTCCATATAAATTCAAAAGAGTTTTGTCGTCTAATTATGGTAAGTGACGTTGTTTAAGTGTGACAAATGGCGTCAAAGATGAATATATTCAATGTGTCATTATTGCGGGCCGCTATATTTAATACGTGGTGAGTAAAAGATGCATGGAAACTTAAGCACAAGATCGAATATATGCGTATCTCTTCATTGAAAAACTGAGGTACTTCTGAGATGAAAACTGTAGACACAGTCTATTTTTTGGAAATGCAAGAGTTGTCGTTTGTAATTGAGTTGTCCTTCGTTTCATAGAGGGCGCAATACACGCTGATAGAAATAGAGAAAGGCGCTTTTCACGTTTCAGGCGCAATCTACGCTGAGAAAAATGGAAATATGATTTTTGATTGCCTTTTTAAATATATATAATATCATATTAGCCCATTTTTTCCGTGGTGTAATTGGTAAATGTTCCTGCTCTCTCACTTTTGTATAAGTATACTTTTACGAATCCACAAGTTCGAATCCCACCCAAACCCAATATTTAAAAAAAACATATCTTCTGTCTTAATTATCATTTTTAGCTTTTAAACCATTTTAAATATTTTACGGCAAATAATCATAAAATTTCATGCATGTCAAATTGATAAGGATAATGGTAATGTAAAATTGAGACATACCAGGAACGGTCTATAGAGCATTCCTGGACATACTGTATAAACAATATTTGATATCAGTAAAGTTTCCATACTACAGGTGAGTCAGTAGATGTGATGTCGTGTCAGGCTTTGCTTGTTCAACCAGAATTGATTTCCTCGAGATCTTTTGGGGCCATGCCTCAACATCAATCATCACCAATTTCCAAAATATTTACATTTACTTTGTATCACAGTTTTACTGTTTTGTATCTACCGCACAAACGAAGTTAAGGTTTCACGTACTTATATTCGTGCAATGTAAATTCGAAAAAGCACAAAAGCTGAATTTCTTCCGTGTTGCTGTGAACGACTTAAGTTTGTGAATCGTATATGTGTTATATCTATGTGTCCAATGAGCCCTATAAAGTAGTATTAATGTTTGGATCACTATAGGATTGCCGAAGAAAATGTATGCTGCAGGACATCGAAATTCACTGCGGCTGCTACCGATTTTTCTTTGACATCAGTGGGATCAACAGTACGGAATTTCTTGACGAACCTTTTGACGAAATCAATGGTCAAATACCTTGTAACACAGAGTCACACTACACATGTATTCAGAAGAGGCTCACAGCCTACATAACAGACCCACCCAAAGCGTGTGTCACATGTCTTGCACCTTGCAAGTAAGTACAGCATGTTAAGTTTTAGGTAAGATAAAACGTGTTATATATAGGGATAACGTCACTCTAGTACAATCAATTAAGTAAAATGTAACAGGAAGATGTCAGTAAAATCAAAGTCTATTTGTTTTGTGTGCATATGCAATGGTAAAATCAACAAAACGTGAAAATAGCTAACTATACTATGCGAGACTCGCATCACTGGTCATGCAAGAAATTGCTTGGTTTGGTGCTTTTGTTAGAAAACTGTAATACAGCGCTACCTTTAAGTACAAGATAATGTATTGTTCAATATTACTTTACCCTGGCAGAGAGATAGTTTATGAAAGAGACATTTCGATGGTAGCTTGGCCGAATGAACATTTCGTACCAATACTAAGACGAGTTATGACGACAAAGTTACCCGATACCTATTTTGATAAGCATACGATTGACAGAGATTTCGTCAGGTACGTCCACTGTCTATCTTCTTAGAGCACAAGATTAAATTGTTAACAAGATTGCTTACATACTTGAAATTACTTTATATAATAAAACTTTATTTATTCAAAACCGCCTATGCACAAAATGGTTATTTCTATATGTATTTTCCTCAAAGAGGCAAACCTAAAATGCGATTAATTTGAAAATAACGCAAAAATTTCTCAGTTATACGTGATTTGAAGGAATCTGTCACAAATATTCAGCCAAAAAAGGGTAGGGTGTTTCCCTATAAAGCAACATCTTTACAAGTACTTTGAGTCAGATTTTGCAAAAACCTTTGAAATTATGTTACATTGTACCAGTCGAAATAGCCATATTGTATTTAAGGGCAAGAATGGAGCTTAAAACTAGCATATTCTTTGAAAATAATTATACTACACAATATCTGAGAATAAATCAATAATTAGTGCCTTTTTGAAAATTGTGATGGTCACTTCGAACAGCAATATAACTTTAATAAAGCAACCTACTACTACGTTTTAAGATTAGATGTTCACGTTTTATCAACAGTTTAGTAGTCAACTTGGTCACCATATTGCATATGAGGGTATAATTCTAGTAAAATCTCCCAAAACAAGGATGTAGCACATGAGATTCAATCTAATTGTTCCCAGTCAAACTCAAATAGTCGAAAGATGGTTCATAAAGTCAAAGCTAGCCTAAGGATAGTTTACAAATAAATTCGCAGAGTCAATTTACAAAAAATGATCAATTTCAGCTTTCTTGCGTTGGCCCTTAACACTAATATAGAAATTGAGGTTTATCATTTTCACAAATTTGCATGGGGTGAGCTATTACGTATAAAACTCGGTAGGGATGTTACATGTACCTGTCTGAAGGGTTACCTAAGTTGTTTTAAAAGTTCCATTCAATGCAGAACTCTGGTTACCATGGCAACCAAAAGGTCTTCTCGAAAACCGGAGAGCCCATAGCTAAGATATTTTTAATGTAGTATTCTCTTCTAGACATCTACCACGATTGTTTAAATTATGATCCCCGGGTCTAAATTGAGCCCATTTCGGGGCCATTAAATTTCAAATATACTAATATGTTTAGCATTTAGCATTGCTCAGTGAACTTCTACCAAGGTTCAAGGTCACTTGATTTTACATAGGCTTATATAGTAAAATTTTGTTTAGAATCACTGCTATGGTCTCAAGCCCGACACATTGAGATAATGTCTAGAAAGCTAATATGTCTACTCTATTTTTAACGGATCTTGATACATTGTAATATTCTCGTTTCATTTGATGTCTCAGAGGAAACCTCGCTCTTGTGAGAATATACCTGTCGTCACTGTCTTACCAGCACATCAAGGAGGAGTACACATATTCGGTACATATATTAATAATCAACAGAGTTTACAATTTTATTACTTTAAGTTTACTGTATTATTTCGAGATGAACATTAATGAGGAATAGTGTATGCTTATCTTTAACAGTAGAGAATTCGGAAATGGTAGGTTTTAAACCTATTTGTTGTTATTTCTGTGAAGTTTTAAGAATATATTTTCACCTTTTTCATTTTTAGCTCGTCTGATTTTTGAAAAAAATGACGAGCTATTGTCGTCATTTGATTGTCGTCGTCGTCTTCGTCGTTGTCGTTGTCGTCGGCGTTGGTTAAGTTTTGCGTTTAGGTCACTTACATAGAAACTATCAAAGCTATCACTTTGAAACTTGAAAAACTTGTTCATCTAATAGCCTTCTTCACATTGTATGCTAAAGATGCTGAGTCTGACCTGTTTTTTGGGGTAAAAAACATGAATTCTGATGGATTTTGGTTAATTTTGAGAATTGGACATAGTTCTTCATTTTTTGTTAGATTGATTTCAAATTTTTCACAAACAATAAATGGATAATGTACTTCAACATATCAAACGGGTTTTTGAATTTTTAAATTTGGTTGGGATATTTTAGTATTTTTGGACTTTGTAGTTTTTAGCTAGTCTGATTTTTTAAGTTTTGCGTTTAGGTCAGTGACATTCAAACTATCAAAGCTATCACTTTGAAAGTTGGAATACCTGTTCACTATCAAATGTACAATAGCATGAAGAAAGAGTTTTACAAGTTGCATAACCCTGACATGTATTTTGACTGGGTTATTGCCCCTTCTTAACTTAGAAAGTTTCACACACACAATATTTTTGTAACAGTGAACATAATGCAACCAAACTTAGTGTATAGGAAGTATTTATGAATATTTTAAATTGGATTGTGTTTTGGGGCTGCTGGGGTCAAGGTCACTGTTACTAAAAATAGGAAAACCGTAATATGTTCAATATCTTTAGTTACAGTGGACTTAATGCAACCAACTTTTGTCTGTAGTAAGTATTTAAGAAGATCTTTAATGGGGTTGTGTTTTGGGGCTCCTAGGGTCATTGTCAAGGTCACTGTAACTAAAAATAGAAAAACAGTAATATGTTCAATATATTTAGTTACAATTGACATAATGTAACTTAATTAGTAAGTGTGTAATACATATAAATGAAGACTTTTATTGAGATTGTATATGGGGCTCAAAGCTCAGGATTTTTTTCTAAAAATAGAAATGCGGGAAAACACATACCTTTAGTTGCAGTTGAATAATTGTGACCAAACTTATAGTGTCTAATAATTATTATGAAAACCTTTTTTTGGGACTGTGTTTCGGGGTCAAGGTCAAGACTTAAAAAATGGTAATAAATAAACCGTAAAAGGATAAAATCAGACGAGCGTCTGGCACCCGTAGGCTGTGCTCTTGTCATTTATATTATTAACCAAAACACCGCTAGGTAGGTGAAATACGCTACAGACAATACATTTCCTTTTGTGTAGATATTCAAATGTAAGACATCATGTAAATAAGATTAAATCGTGTCAAACTGTGCCTATACGTGTGTTAGTTTAGTTTATACTTATTTATTTTAGCTCGATTTTGAAGAAAGCTTGTAGCTGATCGAGTCACTCTCGAGTCCGCTTCCTGGAGGCACCAGAACTGGTGTCATACCAGGAAGAACGTGTTTATGGCATACTTTTAAGTCGACCTTAAGTCGAGTAATAGTTTGTTGCCAAATTTTGTAAAGCAGGGTATTGCTTTGTTTTAGGAAATTGATTTTATCAGTGATATTGGAGGTCAGTTGGGGCTATGGGTTGGATGTTCCGTGCTGTCGGTACTTGAGGTTGTTGAACTCATTGTTTTAATAGTAGCGAGTGTGAGAGGAGAGAAGAAAACAGGTACTGGGGATCAAGACACACCGGAAGATAAAGAAAATGGACAAAGGATTCAGCGGAAGAATAATACTAATACCAATCGGAACACTTTCAGGAATGAACAAATTGATTTGAATGATCATTACATGTACACCGGTAAATAACTGTAACGTTTAGCTTATTTACATTTTTAAGAGATAAAGACTGAAAATTATACTACTACTGGTAGTGTACATAAGCATGAAGCTTATTATATTTTTTACTATGTTCTTTCTTCAATACATTACATGGTAGATAAGTAGAAATATGAAACATTCGACATCAACGGAATCCATATAGTGAAAAACGTTTTGCAGGACACTCGAAATAGACACAGCTACTTAGAATGCCACTTTTTACCATTATAACTTCCTCATAAAAAGAAGAAAAAACAGTTAACCGTCTTCATACGCAAATGGGATAAGGTTTGTAAAAGGATATTATTGATGATAGTGAAAAGCTTTCAATAACTTGGAGAACACAAATGTGATGACCTAAAAAAATACTATTAGTAGTAACATTAAAAAGAATTAATAACAAAATTATGTAACAACAGAAGAATTCCTTAATCCGAATACATCCAATTTTATTTAGGTCACACAATACAATAATAAATTTATGTATAAAATTCTAATAAAAATGATGGTAAACCTACAGGTCAAATTAAGTGGGCATCCGTAAGTGAAAACGCTATTAATTGGAATTTAATTTATAGTTTGTGTTTTAAGTGTACAAGAAGTACATATATACAATGGTTACAGACAAGAATTATACACAGAATTTTAGCAACACATTCCTTTCTTTGCAAAATGAAAAGCAAAAATGATAATGTTTGCACCTTCTGTAAAAGTGTTACATATGGAATCTTTAAAAAAACGCTTAGTATTCGAAAACTACCTAGTCGAAACCCCTATTCAATATTTGTACTATGTGATTCGTTTTAGAACAAGGAATCATAGACTTCCGGTTGAAATAGGTAGTGGTCTAGAATAGATATAAATAGACGTCTTTGTAGCAAATGTAACAGTAATTATGAAATTGGTGATGAATTTCATTACTTGTTTAAATGTAAAAGTTTCGAAAATGAAAGAACGCAACTATTAAAACCATATTATTACACACGTCCAAATACTTATAAAATGGAGCAATTATTTAATACGGACAGTAAAAGCGAATATATTAAACTGTGTAAGTTTATTAAATTAATTTTAACCTCAAACAAACAAAGGGCTAACCCCGTATTGACGTATTAATGGAATCAGGTTGCATTGATAGGTATCGTCTTTGAGCAGCTGACACAATGTTGTTGTTGTTGTCAGCTTCAACAATGGTTCAACATTTATAGTAATTTCAGTCTTAACATGTTAATCTGCATGACTCTCCAAATCGAAATTATATTATAAACAGGTTTAAAAGGTACGAACTTCGCGATTGAATATATTATGAATGTTTTGAATTACCATAATTGTGTATGAGTCTCATAGTATTGTACTATTGTAACCTCATTATTTCATTGTAATGAAATGAGTGAATAAAGGTTCTTTGACTTGTAAGAGCCACGAACACATCATATCCTATCTTTTTAATGCCACAAGGTCAAACCAATTACTGACTATGTAATTAAAATGAATTTGATCATTTTGATATTAAATTTGCTATAAACAAGTCACAGATTTGTTACATTGTATTGTTGGGAAAACAATAATACAAGTTAGATTTTCCTTTTTTTCTGAAAATATATATAAACATTTGTAGATACATAATGTATGTAAATGAAAAGAATTATTGCCTGGCTTTATTTGTTTATAAAACAGTTTTATAATTAGCATGGGAGCTATATCAAATCTCAAACATAGCTGCATCTAGTACTTTTTAATATAAAAATACATATTTTTACATTTACAACAATAATATTTCAGTGCAACATAAATAATAATAAACTTGCAAATAAGTTTTACTTTTAAGCATCAGAAAGAAAGGAAAATAATCTGTTAAACTTTTGACCTTTCTTTCAGACAAATGGGTGTCATGTCTGTGTTGTTTGTTTTTCAATATATAAAATAGTGATTACACATCAACTTATGTACATGTATATTGTGATGTTTGTAAAACAGGGAATTAAGCATGTACTACACTATATATGTATTTTATCTATATTTCATGTAATAGGTAGTTTCGTCAATATTAGTATAGTATTTTAAAAAGCCATAGAGATTGTTGTCATTATAATCATGTATTATGTAATAAAATATATTTCCCCTTAAAAAATAAAACAGTTAGTCCGTAACAAATTATTAGATAGATAAATTTATTTTGGCAAGGAATTAATTTATACCAGATAATTAAAACAATTTATACAGTAAATTTACAAATAACATAAAATACTGCAGATTTCAAAATACCGCGCCGTTTCAGTGTTTTTTGATTTGATGAGAATTTTATCAAGGTCCGTCCAAAAGAGCACTTATGTTAGCTTAATATTTGGATGAGACCCCGGCATGTCTCCCGTCATGCCTAAAAAATAAAATTTTGAAGCCAGAAATAGGAGAAATTTACCTGACTGCAATTTCCAGCCAGTATAGCCAAAGGTTGTATTTGATTGGTTACCAAATAGTAGGCCAATCACAGCGACCAATGAGATCTAAGTGTGATGGACCTAGTTTGTATGTCTGGATCGTGGTAGCCTAACAGTTTTTAGAAAATTTTGATACTAGATGTTATATGTGTTTGTTTTGTAAAGTAAAAATCCCCTTTAATAAAGTGTTGTCCTATTTTTATTTTGCTTAGCTTTTTGTGATGATAAAAATTTTAATTGTCCTGAATGATAGAATAAAATGTTGTCAGAAAAGATGGTTTTACTTATTTGAACAAGTTAAAAAGTATGCATGAAAGTTTCACTTATGTTCCTACTCTGAAATTTTGAAAATATAAAAACCCCTTAAAAGCCAAATAAGCCAGCAACCGCACAGGCTACTTGTTAACTTTACTTCTTTAATTATAATGGTGTACAATAGAAAATTATAAAGAGACTTCTACTAGTTGGTTGTTTACTACCGGAGCTAGAAGCAAAAATCGGATAGCGAATTAACCCATTGAGCCAGGAGAGACAAGAATGATATAACCAATCAGCAGGGTGCTAATGGCCGCCAGTTCGGTCTACTACTGTTGAAAAAGCACAGTCATTAATGTAATTATTTGAATCATTTGTATCATAAATTAGATAAAATGCCAAAATTTGTCTTTAAATATATGAATGTTGCTGTAGATCATGAGTTCGTAAAATAGAAATTTTATTGTAGTTTTGTGGAATTTTGGTGAGAAATTCTTTTTAATTGTTTCAGAAGGAAATTTTAATTTTAATCTGTTAATCTGTTTTATTTTTTACTTATAAATAATAAAAGAAGTAAGTGTAGATCATGATTTGTATGATCGGCGATTCGGTCCTCGGACAGATGCTGGTGAACTACTAATCTGATCCTGGTTGACTAACCAGTACTTTTCACATCTTCTTTGTTGTGAGTGATTGGGTTTTTCGTGCCTGAGTAAGATTGTTCTTAATGTAGTTTTGATCTTATATTACACATCTTTATTGGTTCGAAAATATAATTGCGAAAGTTAGATATGCTTTTTAAGATTAACATTGCTGTTCGTACTACTTGACCTGACCTACTTGTTGGTTTTGGGTGACCTACTGCGACTTTTAGTGCGCATGAACCGGATGGAGTTATAACAGGTGCGCGTTTGGCTTTTTTGGATCCGGCTATTTTTTGACAGTAGATTACTGCTTCCATTTAGGAAATAAGTAGTGTTTTATGCATTTTCTGCAATGTCTGGGGTATCTAGTTATAGGATCAATCACTGTTTTTGGTTAGTTATGACTTTTTATAAGGGCATTAAGTATGCATTTTCTTGTTTAAGCAGTCATTAATTGTGATTATTTCTATTTTCTACGTTTTTCCAGTCATTGTCCTGGTGATTATTTTGGACATTTATTAGTTGTATGTTTGTTTTTGTAATCACCAGGGGTTTGTATATGCGTGGGTTATAATGGTATGTCGCCACAGACACTATTTTTTCTTATGTAGGTATCAAATTTCTTACTCAGACACTAGAACCGCTGAAAAGTAAAAATTTGTTAATTTCACATATTTCTATAAAATGACTAATAACTATCTAATCTACTGAGCTTCCGTCACATGTCAAGATGTCGGCTTTATACCGGGTTTGTCACGTGGTAGGTATTTGTAGTAATTATTCTATACATGTGTTTTTTATATATTTAGATAGAGAAAAAGGATTTTTTGCCGATTTTGTTTAAATAAAGCTTTTTTCTTACGGTTTTTTGTGTTATATCTTTGGTCCTTGTTATTCTAAATATAATTTGGTCGAAATATAAACTGTCAATGTTTTGTATCCTTTATAAATTGTCTTTTATGCTACAAAATTTTGGAAAATCGCGGAATAAATTATCTGTAATAAAATTGTCTAATTTTTTCAATCTTTTCTATTTTCATTTCAAATCTTTACTAAATCGTGCTTTATAGTTATGGCTAGGGTGTTGGGTAGCCCTTATCTAGTTCTAAAGTTTTTTGATATAAAATTTTCATTTTTTCCGGAGGTATATGAATTCAGTGTTTTAGATATGTGTTTTGTCTAAAAGATTCACCTGAGGTGGGGGTTTGATGTCCTTGACCTTTCTGTACCGGAAGCTCATTCTTGCTAACATATATACATGTATAATAAAGTATACTAAACTACTTAAAGGTAAATTACAGGACACCCCTGGTTTACAGAGAGTGTGTTAGGGGTTTCTTAGTGTGGAAATATTTGTTTTATGTTACTAAAATGCGATACTGACTTGTCTATTCTAATCTAATCTACGAAATAACATATCTACAATCTATAATAGACTTGCCATATCTACCCCTATGTACTTTTATCAAATATAGAGTTGTGTGAGTTGTGTGCTGTGTACTGTATATAGGGTCATAGAGCTCAGGGCTAGCACCATGCATTCCGCGCACCATGCTCCTGCAGAGTCCAAGTACCGTTTTTCCCCCATTGCGAGTTACGCATTATTTCGTTAAGGTGGGAGTCCCAAATAAAGGGTAAGATACGGTTTTTAGTCGATCTACACTTGCGCAGTCCGTGTACTACATCATACTTCCCCTTGGTCTTTTGGTACGACCATGTGGGTGTGTGGGTTCGAGTGCTTGCCGGGCGGCATTAACACTCCGTAAAAGTCACCTATGACGTTTGTGTTTTCAGTGTATGTTTGTTCTGGTGTTTTGCCGAGCAGTCAATTATGTAATCAGTCCTAATCTATATTTTTTCATTGTATCCTATATTTTTGATAAATTCGAATACGGCCAGGCGAATATCTTGTGCTATTTCTTTTGGTGGATCTAACAGAGTTTTTTCCGTAATGGTTATTAATTCTAATTTCAGAAGTTTTGTTTCAAATATTTTCCTTTCTTCCGAATATAATGGGCAGTGAAACAGTAGATGGCCAAAATTTTCTATTTCGTTACAGTGTTGGCAGTTTTTGTCTTCTATGTATCGGTCCCCTTTAAGATAGCTACTTTTAAGTTTAAGTCTAGTATACATTGTGTCTATTTTTCTATCATGATGGTACGTTTGTAATTTACTAGGCGGTTTAATATTAATTTCTATGTTATGTGTTGAGCAGTAAGTTTCCCATTGCTGTAGATATTTTTGTTTTACTTTATCTTTTATGATGCTGTAGACTTCCGGTACACTGAGCTTAATAGGAATTTCTGTACCGGAAGTGCTGCCGAATTTTGCTTTGTCGTCTGCTAATTCATTTCCGTTTATGCCCACATGACTCGGTACCCACATTAATTGAATTTCGTCCCCTCTATGCTTTATGGCTGTAACGGACTTTAAAATACTGTAAATCATTTCTTGCCTATGAGACTGACCTGATTTTATTGCTAATAAAGAACTCAGACTATCGCTAATAATGACTGCTTTTGAAATATAGTTTTCTTTGCAATAAGTTATTGCATAATCTATTGCTGCTAATTCACATGTAAATATTGAAGTTTGATGGTTAAGCTTCAGACTCTTGTTATGTAGAATTGTGCCGTCTTCTGCTATAACTACTATACCCGCCCCTGCTATTTGTTTGGACGGGTCTTTACTACCATCTGTATAAATTTGAGTAAAGTCTCTAAAGTGTCTAATAATGTTTAAATTTGCAATAATTTTGTTTCTTTCATTATCTTCTGCTTTGTTAATTTTCCCTACTAAATCTAGGTTAATCTCAGGCATTTCAATATTGATAAGTTGTTCGTAGCACGGTTCTTGAATTTGGGTTTCGCTTAGGCCGTATTCTGTGATTAATGTCCTAATGCTTTGTGAATAAGGTTTCTTTAAATTTTTATTACTCTTTGTCTTATAAAAATATGCTGGTTGGTCACAAATTTCATCGTTGATTGGTAAGTTCTGGCCCAGTCTGGAGCTTCTGGCCCAGTATTTTAGAGCTTGAAGTTCTCTTTGCAGAGGCAGTGGAATCATGGCAGTCTCGGTATGTAGAGGGAGGGTGGGGGTGTGCCTCGGACATCCTATAATGGTTTTTAGTGCCCTGTTTTGTAGTCTTTGAACTGTTTTTAGTTGTGAATCTTTAGCGGAGGCATAAACTATGCTGCCATAGTTGATTTTGCTTAAGATGAGGGCCTTATAGATATTCAGAAGGCATTTTTTGTCTGTGCCCCACGATTTCCCTTTTACTGCTCTTATGATATTTAAGTCTCTAAGACATCTTTTCGACATGTATTCTACGTGCATTTTCCATGATAAGGTTTTGTCAAAATACATCCCTAGAAATTTTGCATGCTCATTATATGTGAGGTTCGTTCCACATAATGTTAATTTCGGAAAGTTGGTGGCTCTTTCCGGAGGTTTTACGGCCTGTCTGTGTATTAATAAAACTTGAGTTTTAGTCGGGTTAATGATGAATCCCCATGAATTGCTCCATTTTTCTATTTCGTTCAAAACAGTTTGGGCTTTTTTCACTGCCTGCACCGGACTGTTTGAGGTTAGCCATGTTGCTGAATCATCCACAAATTGGGATATTTGAGCATTTATAGTTGGGTGTTGCGTATTAAGGTTTTTAATTTGTTCTTCGAAAGTATTCATCATTAAACTGAAAATTATGGGAGACAATACCGCTCCCTGGGGGCATCCATTCACTGTTTCCACTACCTCTGAGAGAGCTCCATTATATTTTACCTTAATCTGTCTGTTTTGTAAAAAGCACCTTAACCATTTTATCATGCGCCCTTGTATGCCAGAATTTAGGAGTTGCATGAGTGCTCCTCCGTTCCACATTTTATCAAATGCATTACTCAGATCTAAAAATATAGCTATAAGATATTTATGTTCTGCCTGTGCTTTCTTGCAATCGGACTCTAATCTAGTGATGTTATCGTCGCATGAGTGATGCGACCTGCATCCGGACTGGTATTTGGACATAAGATTGTTCTTTTCTAAATATGTGCACAGTCTCGGTTTAATCATTTTTTGCATTAGTTTTGTAAATGTTGAAGTTAAAGAAATCGGTCTATAAGAAGCAGGTTCATTTTTGTCTTTATTAGGTTTTAGTAATGGTATGATAACTGCATGATTCCAGCTTTCTGGCGTGGTGCCCTCTACCCATGATTGGTTAAAGATTTGAAGAAGTGTATTCCTGCTTTCCTGTGGTAATTTTTTGAGTATTTTGTAATGAATCAGGTCTTCTCCCGGTGCACCGTCCTTGCAGTTCGACAAAGCTTTATTAAATTCAAATATAGTAAATTCTTGGTTATATTCTTGTGAGTTATCATTGTTCCTATCATTGATATGTTCATTTACTGCTCTGTTTATATTCCTTTTGCGTAATAAAAATTCTCTAGTGTACCCTTTATTACTGCTAGCTTCGGCATATTGTTTGACTAATGCGTTAGCTTTTTTTTTTGGTTCCGTAATATTTTGTTGGCCTATCTTAAAGACTGGATTGCTCTTTGGTACACTGCCTTTAACTTTATTTACAAAATTCCAAACTTCCTTAGATGATGTATTACATGTGATAGTTGAGCAGAATTTGCGCCAACTGTCCTGCTTTGCCTTTTTAACTACTCTTACTGCTCTTGCTCGGGCCATTTTGAATAAAATGAGAGTTATGGGAGTTTTTTCCCTTTTATGAATTTTACGTCTAATTTCTCTGCTTCTTATGGCTTCGTGGCATTCCTGTGTCCACCATACTTTCTTGATTCTAGTTTTGATATTTTTGGGTTTAGATTTTGGAATTGTTTTTTCTAAAATACCATTAAGTTTATCTAGAAATTCTTTGAAATTTTCCTCTACTGTTTGATTCTTAATCTTGTAATTTAATTCTACCATGCATAAATGATGAAATTCCATCCACTGGGCAGTGGATGCCTTGTCTATCAGCCATTTTTCAGTTATCATTACATTTTCAAATCTTATTGGAGTTTCTATTATTGTGATTATTGGAAGATGATCACTATTGAAGCTGTTGTCGACTACAAGGAACGTTGCCCTAGGGTGCAGACCTGCGGAGACTATAGACAGATCCAGGGCTGAATCTGTGTGGTTTGCCTGCTCGGCGAGACGGGTGCATTGACCATCGTTTATGCAATTTAGATCTGACTCGTTCATAAAGTCTATCAGATCCTCTGCCCCAGCATCGCGCCTAAAGTCATTTTCGGGGTTCCAAAGTGGATGTTTTAAATTGAAGTCTCCTACTATTACATTTGACTGTCCTAAATTTTTGAAGGTATTCCTAAAAACATTAATGTTGTTGTTTTCTTTGCTATTTGTATAGTAATTATAAATCGAAATGTTATTATCTTTGCCAATGATTTCTATTGCAATATTTTGATTAACATTATTGTAATCAGTATTTTTGGTTATGTATGATAGACCGTTGCGGACATATATGCATAACCCTCCTGAGGTGGGGGTTTCTTTGTTATGAAACATTACGGGTTTTTGGTAATCCTTGAATTTGAAAGGATTATGTTTTTCTGCCAACTGGGTTTCCTGTAGACAAATAACATCTATTGTTTTTTTTGATCTATGAGAAAATTTTGTAATTCATTACATTTAGTGTACGATTCTGATCTCATACCCCGAATATTCCATGAAATGATGCTGAGGCAGGGTCTGGTGGACTCAGTAATTACCTCAGCTGTTTCGTGATCCATTAATGGTTTATTCGGAGTTGTTTTGTGTTATTGGTGTTTTAGCCTAAGTTCTACATAAGTTTAGTGGACAATGTATTTTCATTTGTCCATTTGGTCCTGGGTAGAGAATGTGTGGGTGTGGGTGATTTGTGTTAGTAATTCTCCTTAGTGTTGGTACTGGGTTAAGTCCCCCTTGAAATCTGTAGTACATTGGGCCTGCCTGGTGTCTTGGTTGGTACCCATAATTCCCTCCCCAAGAAGGTTCTCTTTTAATTTTTCTATGAGGTGAGGGTAGGGGGTTAGCACACTTTTCTTGTTTTACTTTAATTATATCCTTAGTACTAGGTATATTTTTGGGTGTTGTAATTTTGGGGTCAGATTTTTGGGTTTTGTCTTTGGTTTCTGTTGTAATTGGGGTGGGGGTGACAATAGGTGGGGGTATTTTATCTTGAGGAGTGTGCTTTATCTTGGCACACTTTGTTTCATATTCCTTTGTTATCTTATTGTTTGTATCATTTATCTTTGATACGTATTTTCTGTACACGGGGCAAGTTTTGCTTGAACCCCAGTGATTACCCGAACAATTGATGCATTTAAGTATTTGAGCCTGGCACATTGATAGTTCATGGTTGCCGGTACATTTCGGGCATTTGGTTTTATTTCGACATTGTCGTGTTTTGTGCCCTGGGGCTTGGCACTTACTACATCTTATGATACTTAATGTCGTTGGTTTAACTAATTCTTTTGAACCCACTAATTCTATTGGCATTTCTGAACAAGTAAAAGTTAAAATGATCTGATTTGTTTTTTCCCTTTTTCCCTTATTATTGATTTCTTTTTGCCGTATAGTGGCAATGTTTTTGTTGTTTTTCATGAGATTATTTTTGAATTGTTCGGTGCTTTGGTTTTTTGGCACCTCTAGGACTCCCATACTTATGTTTGATATTTTGGGGGTTGGGGCTTTTTTGTTTTCAATTTTAAGCTCATGTCTTCCAAACCTAAAATCTTTGATCTTTGTTTCAAAATCGGACCTAGCCTTGAAATATAAAATTCCTTTGTTGCTTTCAATGTTTTTAATTTTGTCCCCCCGAATTGTTGTTTTAAATTTTTTTCTATTTCTAACAGTTTATGTGTGCTAAGCCCCCCTTGAACCCCTTTTATAACCATATCGGTCCATTTTGGCGATTTTTCTTTGTTACCTACTTTTGGTGATTTGGCCTGTTTTTGTGTGGTATGGGGGGTTGGGGTGGGGATAGTTTTTGTATCTTTTTGTATTCCCAAAGTTTTTTCCCCTCCCTCCTCTAAAATTTGAAATTTATTTTTTAGTTGTATGGGTGATGTTGTTTTTGTATTTTTCCTATCATTTTGGGGGGTGGCATTAATTTCTATGGGTGTTAATGTTTGTATTTCTATATATTTCTTCTCTATTTCATTTGTTTTTGTACTACCTATTCTACTCTCACTAACATATTGTGTGGATGCATTATTAGTTACCACTTCTGTTTGGGTTCCTATGGACCTTGTGCACTTATTGTCATTGGCACTTGTGGTTTGAGTCTCTGTATTCCTAGTGCGCTTATTGTCATTGGCACTTTTTTGTTGGGATTCTATGGGCAAGGTGTACTTATTGCCGATGGCACTGGCGTTTTGCGTTTCTACAGAGATTGTGCTCTTATTGATACTGGCACTGTTTGATTTCCTAGCTGCTTCTTTTCCTGCATTAAGTTCCACTACCCTAGCAAACAAAGCTTCAGCCATGGGTGGGACTGCCCTTTGATGTAATATGGCTTGAAGGGTGAGTATTAGTTCACGCCAACTAAAACTGTCTGATGTCATATGTGAATTATCACCAGCTACCTGCTCTATTAATCTAACTACTTTGCTCTGTTGAGCCCTACGTACTACAGTTATTTTTCGTTTGTGCTCCCTGACTGCTTTAGCTGCAGAGACTTTTGCCTTTGAAGCTAATTGTTTTATGTCACTCATTGTTATTTGTGTGTTTTGAACCTGAGACTTAGAAAAAAAAAATTAAATTTTGAGATTTTGAGATTTTTTTTTTTTTTTAATTTCAACTTGTAATATTTTCCCCTTAAAAAATATTTTTCTAGTAAATGTCTTTAATTTTCCTTCTATGTTGATAAAAACTTGTTTAATTAAGTGCTTATTGATTGTGACCTTAAAGCTAAATTGTTCTACTGACTGTGGTGGTAAAAGCTACACTATAAAGTATCACACAAAGACTAAAAGGTACCCTATTATATCCACTAACATTCCAACTTGAAGCCTATTTCACACCTTTCCTTGAAGTTGAGAAGTTTGACAATAGAAGTTAGCAAGGTGTTGGAAATAACTTGTAATTATTGTCTCTTATTTACTCAGCAATCAATAGAAAATAGACAATATAAATTCCCTACAGATCTAATTGCAGATAAGGACAAACTGGGAATAATTTTGACACGGCCTAATTACTATTTGTACAATGTATACAATTAGCAGGAATTAGCAGGAATTAGCTAATTACAGATGGGGTTTGATTGTAAGAAACCGTCTGCTTTTGTCCCTTAAACCTTTATAATCTTAAAAACTGCTTAAGTAATCTTTCTCAAATTTTGGTCACTGTTTATTTATTCATTAATTTCCATTCAAAGCTTATTATGAATGTCCTATTTGCTAAAATGACCGTGCCACTGGTCTTTTAGTTTGCTCTACCCCAAACTAACTTTTGTTATATTTCTTAATTTTTCCCTATTTACCCTATTTACCCTTATTTTCCCTTGAAATACCTTCAACCCCGCTAAACCTTGTTTCTCTTTCCCACTGAAAAATAAGCTTTCTTTTTAGCGATTTACTAGATCTATTTGAATTACTAGTAAATACACTACGCTTACTAACAGGGTCTTGATTCTAATAATCAAGCCTCTTTTCCTAACTTAGCTACTAAATTCTGTTTTGAAGAAAGATAGTCGGTTCACCTAAGTATTCCGGCTATCTTTTACCTAATTTTCAACAACTATTGCCCCAGACAAATGCTTTCCTATTTAAACTTTCTTACCCCACTTTTATCTTTTCTTTACCCTTGTCTTTCCCGCTCGTAACTTATCCTATCCTTTATCCTTAATCCTGATCGCGTATCCCTCCTAGTGGCACTTAACTTACGAAAATAAGTTTAACTCTTAAACACTTCAACTTTTAAAAAAAAAAAAAAATATTTTTGAAAATTTTCTAAGTACGAAAAATTTTCGGACTTAGTTTATCTGAGTGACAATATCTGAGCACATGTTTTAACGTGTTGACAGGTCAACAGTCAGGCGCGATGTGCCGTTTCAGTGTTTGTAGCGTATCGATTTATTATATCTAATGGCTGACGTAAGAGTCTGTAGGCGGGGCTACATTTTACACAGAAAAACAATGTGTCTGTGTTTAGAATATTGCATGGACACAACTGAGGGAAAAAATCGGTCATATTATTTACAGTATACGGTAGTGGGAGGACTCTGTGATGGGCAGTTTTTAAATCCCACTGGGACGAAACTGTTTTGATTTCTGTCCTCTGGCCTGTTTCGTCGGGCCCTTAAGGGTGTTTCTCTTGGTGCTCTGCCTTCTGCAAAGGCATTGAGTACATACGTTTTTTGGTTCTCAAGGTTTGCTTTTTATATATTTATACACGAGCATTTTTGTGTTTTACATACCATGCCTTTTGTTTCCATTGCGTGTGTTAGAGATTCACCTAGCAGGGATTACTTTTATTTACACTGTCCTGTGACTTTGGAACATGGTGGGGGGTAAGAGTGAGGTTGGGTGCGCACCATAAACCGGTTTAAGCTCCCTAGTGGTGTTTTTGCCACTGACCGTTCCAAGGCGGTGCCCCACTGTGTTCCTTTTATTGTTCGTTTTGTCCTCGTGTGTTTGCTTTGTATGCTAGTGTGTGTTGGTAGTGTATATGTGTGTGTACATGATTGTGTGTGTGTGTGTCGTGTGTGTGTGCGTGTGCGCGCGTGTGTGTGTGTTGGTGGTGTGCACTTCTGGGTGATGTGGGGTTCGTTTTGGGGAGGCTGCGTTTTTGGTACGTGGCATTCCCTGTTTGATATTATTTTTGTTTTTAGGCGGTATTTACATACGTGTTGAACACTTACAGATACTGGTCTTCTTTTCTGTGTGTGCTAGAGTCCCATCAAACAAAAGGATATCACCATTTGCATACGCATTCATTCCGGTACAAGTGTCATTTCACTTATAAACATTTAGTTACTATCTGTCGCAGACAAATGTACTTGATATTTATACTTTCCTTTATGCATGCTATTGAAATATATTATAAAAGAAGATAAGCTGTACATACTTAATTCTAATAAAGTATATGTTCTATTTAAAAATGTCGATTACAAATCTTATAAATGTATCTATATATAGTTGTTTGCAGTTTGCTTATTTTTAAATCTCTATCAGTCCAGTGTACCATATCAAGCAGGCATAGCCAAAATGACACTGAATTAAAGACATGACAACGCGTTTCTTGATATGTCATGTACATGTAAGGTGTCTCCCGATATAAATATGTTCAGCTAGTACTGCCTTCCTAATGACTGAAATGCCATATCATCGAATGTTTAATTTTGGTCCAATGTTGCGCCAACATATGTGAGTTTTTTCACAGTACCATTGAATGTTGTGTTAAAATTCGAATTATATTGGATTTGCCCAAATACATGTATATATTACTATTCACTTGGGTCTGACTGTCAATATACAGGTGCTCAATCAAAAGGTTTTCAACAAGTAATTTACTTTTCCCCAAAAAGAAAACCCAGAGTCATTTGCATAAAACAAGAGTGCGTTTCCTCGCCGCAGCTGACTTATTAATAACATAAATCAGTAACAGAAGTAGCCCGTGTAAAGATCATATTAGTAATAGTTAGAGGCTAAATAGAAATTTATACAGTATAGACACGCAAAGGAGGGAGCGCTAGCTACCAACTGGGTTTCTATGTTGTATTAATTTCTCTATTTTAGCCTCTAACTGACTTAGGGTTTGCCCTACATTTAGTTTTTATTTACTACATTTTATGACGTCATGCGCAAACAGGTCTATAGAGTCTCGCTCTATCAAGATAGAGTGATACATAGAATAACAAGGTTCTGTACAGTTTTGCCTAAAACATCGTCAGTTACATGAATGCTTATCTATAGAATAGATTACTTTACTTTCGCGCCTAAAGAAATAACACAGTGTAATTTTATTGTTAATGTTGATACATAATTCTGCTGTCAGGTTTAGTGGAAACTTACGGAGAGTACCTTTAAAGCTGTTGTGTAGTTAAATGTTACTGTTTCTGCAAATGCAGAACTTTTCGTGCTAATTTCGATGGTTGTGGTAAAATTATGCATGTGTAATGCCTACGTGTATTTGGTTATGTCACATTAAAATGAGTTTATCATGCACATTCTCCCACTACAAAATGATACAAATCACCGTAAGTTATCTTTTGTTAGCTCAACTGGACACTTACGTCCATCCGTCATATGTTGTCAGCCCGTCCGTCCACAATTGCTTCAAACAACATCTTTAAAAACGCTTGGTCAATAGTGATGAAGCAATGCAATGATGTTCACTGTCACATTATTCTAAACAAACTATACATAACACATTATGGCAATCCCGATAGAAAAGTTTGTTTTGTTTTTAGATCTACAACCTTAAACAATATTTAACTATAATATGTTTTTTCAAAGTCACTAGATATCCTCGATTTATTGGTTGCATACTTCAAAATCGAGTTTGTACAATTCTTGACTAAGTGTAAAACAATGAAGGATTAAATGAGATATTCAATATTGGAAAATAAGAAGTAACAATTGGACGACCTATGACACGCATACCGGAATGAATTTCGTGAGCATGTAATCTTTGTTGTAAGAACTTGTTCCGCAATCTAGTACAGAATATCGCCAAACCTGGTTAAAATATTTATGAAGATATCGCAGTGTCAGATCGCAGAAAGCACTCCAGCGTACATAATATTTCCATCGTCACCAGGTAATGGCTTGTATATTGTCCTGATCGGATATTTAAAGAAAAAATGTCCTATATCGGTAATCAGCACTAGCTTCTATTTAGCTCACCTGGCACAAAGTGTAAGCCAGTGTGATCTATTACGACCGCTCATCGTTTGGCAATCTGCGTCCGTCCATCGCTTCCTTAAAATGACATCCTTTCTGAAACTTCTTGACTAAAAGTAATGAAAATTGGCATGGATGTTTCTTGCATATATAGCTATACCAAGTTAAATTCCATCTGGTTGCTATAGCAACAAAAGACTGTAATAGATAACAAGATTAATAGTCTTGTTCCCCAAAACCAGAAGGCCAAGAGCTTAGATATTCAAAATGTGGCACTTTCTAGTGGACATCTTTCAAGGTTCTTTAAATCATGTCTCTGTGGGTCAAAGGGGGTATGTGTTATACATAGAAATTTATAGTAAAACTCAAAAATATAGCAACCGTAATTCCTAGAGCTTAGATATTTAGTGTGTATAATTGTGTAGTAGTCCTCAATCAAGTTTGTTCAAAGCATGCCGAAGGTGTCAAAATTGACCAGTCCCCAGGGGTTATTTATCTTATAAAGACTTGTATATGGAAATACTTTTAAAATCTTCTTGTTTGATACCACAAATCCTCTAGCCTAGATAGCTGGTATGCAGCATCAGCATTAGCATAACCTAGTGTTCCTCTGCAAATTTTGTTCAATTTATATTGATTGGGTCACAATTTGCCCTTTGCCTTGCCTTTGTCTTCTTTATTCTTACATAAATAAGTACTTTAAAAGATCAACAGCTATGAGACCAAAGGCTTAGGTAGTGTATAGCATTGCATAGCGGTCATGTTCCTTGGAGCCAAAAGCTCAGCCTCAGGGGCCACTTGTTTTGTATATACTTAAATGAGGAACTTAAAAATCTTCATGTTCGAAACGGTAAAATATCAATCATAGAATTCTTATGTGTAGCACTGGCTAGTTGTATTCTACCAATATTGTAAGGTTGTCCCTAGGGCCAAAATTGGCAATATCATTAGTTATTATTTTGCATACGTATAAAGAACTTTTTGTGAAAATCTTCATCTCACTAATCACACGGTCTATAGCTTATTTTGTATGTAGCATTGTTTAGTAGTCCTCTCCAACGACTATTCTATTATATCCGTGGTGGTCAAAATTGACCCCATCTCTTTGATCGTATTGTTTGTAAGCAACAGAGATGATATGATTTTTGCACACACAAATATGAATGACATCGACCTTGGCCTCTAGCCTCAATCTACAGCAATGGAATTTAAACCATGTGTACAGTTTCTTAAACAATTTCATTATCTAACCTGGATGACATTGACTATGACTTTTGGACCTACTTTCATGTTTGTGCAACTACAATACTGAGACAAGTGTAAAGTTTGTAAATGAGTGTCAATTCTAATCTTTCGCACTTCTTTCATTAATAACTTCGAACTTCATGTCTATGTCGCCATTCAAATAACATATGTAGCATTTACATAAACTTTAAAACTTAAGAACTGCTGAACTTGAACTATGTTTTCTGCAAACTAATTGTTGGCCTTGTAAATTGACAAATGTTTCCAAGGCCATTCTGAAAACCGCAATGATGTAACATAACCTACCTTTGTACACATATATAAACAACTGTAAATATAACATTGAAGCGGACTCCTTCGAGCTCCCATTAAGGGACTTGCCAATGGGGGAAACTAGGCAAAATCGCTCCATGGGCAACCCGTCTCGTAGCTGCTGTAGCGCAGACTGACGACGTGAGCTGTAGCCCTGGTGTAGTTGTTAGACCACAGCGTGTGTGATGCATTAACACAGAATAGCAAGTCAATTTCTGTAGACGACAAGGATGGCTTCGTCTATGGTTAAGCGATGGATTCACCGAAGAATGAAAGACGGCGTGAAGTCTCTCGTGCCAACGATAGTGCCAGGCAGCAGAAGTTCTTCGCAGCGGTAACGAGTGCCGGTGGATGGGTTTCATCGCTAGGGACGGAAGGCCAATCAGTCCTTTTCAGAACTACATTTTACCTTTTAATGTTGTGGTACGATCCAATCAACCCCGCTGATTACTAACTAGGTCATCCACACCCAAGTCATTGGCTGCCTTGGTTGACCTATATACTTTCGGCTTAGAATTATACTCTTTGGCTAATACTGATTGGAATTGCAGTCAGGTATATAAATCTTTCCTTATGAATTAAAGAATACAACATGGTTGGAGACATGCTACGGGTCTCATTGTTAGCAAATACTTTTAATCATATGTGACTGCTCTTTATAAACCTGTAAAAAAACAAAACATTGAAGCGATGCGACTGGTTGACAGATGAATTTTTTTTCAATATTGCTTTAGTTTGTCAAAATTGACAGTACTGTGGTGGTACTTAGAAATTTGTGTTATGGTAATTTAACTTGATGTTACGGCATTTTGGCCACTTTACTAAATGGGGTGTTCTGTTTTTCTGTTTCTCATAGAATAGAATAAGTCTGGATTTTTTCTCATGTTGATTCAGTGACATAATAATATTCCAATTTGGCCAATTCACGCAACATGCTCGCCAATGTTTATGAATAGTCTGGAGTTATAATAAAATATGGTGTTGTTCAATATCAAATTTCAAGCATACTTCAAAATTAGGACATCAGTGTAAACAACATTATATAGATTCTCATATATACAGTTGAAACTGCAAAAACACAAAAACGATAGCAGTTGATAACGGTTACAACTGTATGAGATCATACCGAAAGAGACTAGAACTATGTGACTGAATAAATCGATGTTTAGTGATGACTGACCGCAAAAACCGTACAGTACGGTATATACCAGGATTTACAAACGTCACAAACCGGATGTATTGCAAATGTATTCTGGGACTTAAAACACAACAGAAATTTCACAAAAAATCGCTGACATAATTTACTAAAAAAGACACTTCTAAGCCAGCAATGAAGTTGGCTAATATGCCGTGACTTGATTCCTTTGTAGGAATAAACTAATCATTGTTCCACCTAACAGACGCCCAAATATTTACTTACGAAATCGGCTCTTTCGATTTTGTTTTCAGCTGAAACTGGAGACCATTTAATTTTTGCGACGTTTCACAGAAAAAGATGAGTCGGAATCAAGCAAGAAAAGACACGAAGATGAGGATTAGGGCTTTCCCTGTAAGATTGTTTCCATTATTGTCAATTTTAAGAGCTTGAATGAAACAAAAAATTATGCAATTGAATCCTGTGGATTTTGTTGTTCATTGTCTGTCCAGACTTTTCACCCTCTTGTCATAATTTTCTCCCAACATATTCATATACATGTACATATTTCTTTGTCAAAGCCTTTTTATCAGAATCAGTTTCTAATAAGATGAGTAATAATTAGAATTAAGGGATTTCTTGAAAGAAAAATGATTTATGCATGAAATTTATAAGCTTCCAAGTTATTCTTGGCTTCGCACATCCAGGTGCTGAAAAATTATTTACAATCGGGTAAGGTGATTCCTCGGCTGTCATCGTTGGTCTCAATGCATCTTTAACTTTGAATAATATAATAACCAAGATTAGAAATGAAAGAAGACGACGATCGTCCATTACCTTGAAACAAATCGGATTGTTTTTGTAGTAATGCTATTGTTGTCAAAAGGTTTTTGTTTCGTTTAAAATAAATTCAAACTTGTAAATGAGTCAACAGTTAAGACCGAGTTTTCACCTTTTACCAAATGAAGAAATGAATGCGACCTTATAATCCGATTGGTTAACTGGTAAGTATGACGTCACGACTAAGCCGATAATTCTCGGCTTTTTCATGACATCACACTTGCCTATATATGTACTGGCCAGTTCAGTTACTTAACCAATGATTTGCATTATCAAATTTTGTTCATTTCTTTATTCGGTAAAAGGTGAAAACTATGTCTTTACTACAGAGTGCAAGTTTGAACTTATTTCAAATGTAAGAGACAGCTTAATCCACCTATATTATAGGTTCAATTCTCTGATGCTAATGGTAGGCAGTTGTCTTTCATTTATATTCTTGGAATTGAAAGTTACTTCATGGCACGTGCAGCGATGCATATGTCGCAGAGGCGCTAGCTCATTGTTTATATTGGTAGAGGTGGGGTTGTCTGTACTGTAGACGGTGGTGAGTTCTTTGGGACTGAAATCGGGATCATCATCTTTGCTGGACTCTGAATGCTGTTACCTTGCTTTGAAATACTTACACTTTGTGCAAGACACTTCGGAAAATACTTACTAACACTCTGGACCAAATTAAAAGACACTTTGGTCCTACTTAACATTATAAATCGTAGATATGAAAATTAAAGATACTGATTATGATTATGTCCGTGGTTAGAGTTAGGTCCCAAATGAAATAATGTCCGAAGCATAATATGTCATTTGTTTATTAATATTTTTTTATAGTATGTTAACAGAGTTCTGTATAACAGGGCTAAATGGTGCAGTCACCGTGCCTTTGTTGTTTCAGAATCTGAGTTGAAAAACACGTCAAAACAGAATGTAAAAGTGTTTGACAGTTAAAGCAGATTCAAATGAACGATTGATATGTGGTAGTAATTGACTAATGTTAACTTGAATATATACAAATAAATACCAACTTAAATATTTATATAAAATGACAAAAAAAATCAAAGTCTTTATTACTTTTAATAATCATAATAAACAATGATAAATGGTATAATACTAATCATGCTAATAGTAACAAATACTGGTTAGTTTATAAATAAAGGAATGGACAGTCTTTTCTACTAATAAGATTACATTTACATGTATTAAAGATCAGTCTTTTTGTAAATTGTAATACAAACACAGACAAAGCTTTTTTGGAGCCCAACAAAATGATATTTAAGTATAACTGATTAACCTTCTGATGTCTGATTTTCCTGGGTTGGGATATTTTGTGTGACAATAAAATTGTGTTTTAACCATGTTAACAATTATAGTAAATTAGAATTATGACTTTGAGAGCTCTGCATCTTTTTTTATAGATGACCATGGATGAGAAGTATGTAGACAACATCTGGGCGCTATTGAAAAATGCCATCCAAGAAATACAGAAGAAAAACAACAGTGGTCTGAGTTTTGAAGAACTTTACAGAAATGCCTACACGATGGTCCTGCACAAGCATGGAGAGAAACTGTACTCTGGTCTTCAGGAGGTTGTCACAGAACATCTAGTAAAGAAGGTACATGTACATGATGTACTATATACATGTAGATTTTTTTAACATTCTGTGCCACATGTTAAAAGATTTGCACGTATGCAATTTTAACAAAATGATCAGAATTTGCAAAACAGTAGACATCTGTACTTAAAGCTCCATACATACAATGTATGTTGGATGTAAAATTACACTACCGAGAAAGAAATTGGCCATATTTGTTATTGTTAATAAATAATTAAGTTTTCCAATAATGAATTTAGATGCTGTAGAAACAAACCAGTAATTTTAAAAGTGTGAAAGAAATGAAGATAGTTAGACTATTATTACAGTCTTCCTGAAATTGTTTTCATCAGTGCCTGACATTCGGTCATGCAAACACAAAATGAAATTTTACTTGACCAAACAACAGAAACTATTGTGTCAAATGCCATTTATAAAGCACTTGACATTTGGTCAGACAGCAGCAAAAATTTGCCTGACATGTTACGCAGACAGTCACTTTTCGGTAAGACCGTTCTTAATTACCTTTTCCAATGTTGTATTTAACTTGGTAAGGAACCAGTGAATATTTTTAGCATATTTGATGCTCGATATATTTTACCCTCTAAGTTCTAAGCCAAATTCCTGCCATTATCAAAGTCCTTTGTTGGTCCCGTCACCATATTTTCTAATCAGTTTTGGCTGTTTAAAATGCACTCCATAAAACTGGTGTTAGATTAGATAATTAAATATAAATGCATAAATAATAGAATAAAACTTGTATGTAATTATAAATATAACTTACAAAAATTTAACCTAAAAGTAAAGGTACATGTATACCATTCCAGTCATCATACGGAAAGTCAGCGATTTAAAATATGTTGCAGTACAAAAAACATTCCAATAATCTATAGATGTAGAGTTGATGTAATTGTTCTACAATTAATTATCAATGGGTGGATAGTGACTTATAACCCCAGTGCTAAAATAAGGTACATGTATTTTTAACCAGGTTTTCCGAAGGAAAAATCCTGGTTATTAGATTGGGGTATGTCGGCGGGCGTAAACAATTTCTTCTGTGCGCAACTCCTCCTACATTTCTCAACGGATTTCAACCAAACTTTCACAGAAGTATTGTCATGAAGTGCCCTGGCGCATATTGTCGGGGTTTTGTGATTTGGTCATTTTTGACAGAATTATGGCCCTTTGTTTTTTTTCACATATGTAATTCTTCTGTGCGCAACTCCTTCTACACTTCTCAAGGGATTTCAACCAAACTTTCACAGAATTATTGTCACCAAGTGCACTGGCGCATATTGTCGGTGTTTTGTGATTTGATCATTTTTGACAGAATTATGGGCCTTTGTTTTTTTCCACATAATGTAATATATATAGAGAAATACTCTTCTGTGTGCAACTCCTACATTTCTCAAGGGATTTCAACCAAACTTACACATAACTATAATTGTGAACTAAAGAATTTTGAATATATAATGTTTTGCCCCTGGTTGTCCGTCCGTTAGCAATTTTGTGTCTCCTTATTTAAGTATATATAAAAGGGAGAATACTCTGTTATTATAAAAGGGAGAATACTCTGTTATTATAAAAGGGAGAATACTCTGTTATTACTGTCTATTTTTAGAATAGATTACCAGTCCTGTATACTTTGGAGTATTCTGTTACAGTAAGATGACAAAATTTCTCATGAGACCAGCGGTTCAAACCCCACACAGAGCAAGTTTTTTTTTTTTTTAAATAATTTTTGCCTGAATTATGGCCCTTTGCTTTTTTTCCACATGTTATATATAAAAGAATACTGTCACGTGCCCACTTCCTCCTACATTTCTCAAGATATTTAAACCAAACTCTCACAGAACTGTTGTCATCAAGTGCCCTCGTGCATATTGTCTGGGTTTTGTGTTTGGATCAATTTTGCCTGAATTATGGCCCTTTGCTTTTTTTACACATGTAATATATAGAAGAAGACCTTTGTTTCTTTTTTTACATTATGTATATCTACTGACTTTAAAAACACATTTGCGCTCGGCCAGCAGACTGGAAAATGAAAACCTGGTTTTGTGACAATTTCCTGTCACTTGTTGGGTATATGTTGTTTTTCATTTTGCGTTCATTAAACACATTATTTATGTTCAGAGAATATACATGTAATCTTCTTGCCGGAGGGGTTGCCCCTTTAAGTCTTATTCCTATTAGTAGATTGATTTTGACTGGTTCCTGGGTTTTGACCAGTGTAGGTATAGATCTGTAAGACATCAGGATAGGAATATCTGAATTTGGTTTGAAAAAAAGGAGTGTCCAGTCAAATGCAGGATGGAGGCACATACATGTCTATTTCTACTATGTATTTCTTATATGTACATTACAGGTACAAGTTGATGTGTTGGCAGCATTGAACAATAACTTCCTACTCACCTTGAACAGTGCCTGGAGTGACCATCAGACATCTATGGTCATGATTAGAGACATACTTATGTATATGGTAGGTCATTTTGCACTGATTTCTTGTACTAAAAATTCTGATTATAATGTTGTGCAAATATAATATTGATGGTTGCCTGCAAAACTGTTGTAACTCATTTTTGTGTTGCCCTTTCGGAGAAAAGGCGATACATAGGGATCGATTTGTCCGTCCATCGGTCCGTCCGTCACACAAACTTAACGTTGGCTATAACTTTGCCATTTCTTAAGATTTCTTCATCAAAATTTACACTTGTATTGCTTATGACAAAAGGGTCATAATGCCGCCAAATTTTGTAGGTCAATGTCATATTTGACAGAGTTATGCCCCTTTTTGTACTTAGATTTTGTCACGAAAACTTAACGTTGACTTTAACTTTGCCATTTCTTAAGATTTCTTCATCTAACTTTCAAATTGTATTGCTTATGACATAAGTGTCCTGATGCCGCCAAATGTTGTTGGTCAAGGTCATATTTGACAGAGTTATGCCCCTTTTTGTCACAAAATTATTGGATATTCTGACAAAGCGTAAGAAGGCGACACTGAACACCCATCTAGTTTATTTCATATAATTTGCTGCACTTTTGCAGTCAACCCTCATAATATTATGCTGTAGGATGTGATGATTTTAATTGTTGGTAAGTTTGCACTGATCAAATTCCAACTTGTTTAAATTTAATTTTTAAAGCCGGACCAATAGGTTGGAATATTTTTCAGCACTATAGGTGTAATTGATTAAGCTTTGTGGGTGCCTGTGTCTGGTATATGACTTTCGTGGGGCCTTATATCTTGCATCAGTAACCTTTGTTAGTAAAACTGAAATTTATAAGATCCTGTTGTGTAGTTTCAGCGGAAACTACAAATGTTTATTGCCCTCCCATCTTCTGACTGAAATTAGTGATTTAGAGAAAAAAAAGACTTATAAATTTTGTAAGTAACAGGAATACACATAAATGCATCTGTGCATAATATTGACTTGATTAAAAGAATTTTTTTTTTAGCTGAACATAGGTATGTAGTACTTATGTCTTGCCTTAGAGAGTGAAAACATGTGAACTTATGTGCTCTTTGGTGCACAAGTCACTGGTAGGGCAACTTGGTTGCTGTTTCTGTTACTCATACTTAAGAAGTGTTAATACTATTGTAGAACAATACATGTATATCACTTGTTTTTGTGTTTTTTTTTACAGGATAGAGTTTATGTGCAGCAGAACAATGTTGATAATGTATATAATCTTGGACTGAAGATATTCCGGGACGAGGTGGTGAGATACCAGACAATTAACGAACATTTACGGCATACATTGCTTGATATGGTCGCAAAAGAAAGAAGGGGAGAAGTTGTAGACAGGTAAGTGTCAGTATATATGAATCTTTCACTGGTTGCACATGCAGATGGGAATATCTGGCTTGGGGGTACAATGTATACAGTTACCCAAGAGCCGGATATTCTCATCCGCACATGCAACCAATGATATATTCTTGTTATTGCATACCATGTTCTACTAATAGTAGCATAAGTGAATTAAAACTAATGACTTGCATTGATGTGCTATTTTGTAGTAGAAATGTATGAATTTACGTATTCATTCATAAAAGTAGTTCATTCTGACGTCATGGTGTAAGATGAAATTTGTCAGCAATGGTAAAAACTGCATATATCCTGATTTGGTATGCGAGAAATCGTTTTCTTCACCATTTTGTAAGCACAGTGTCCCATTTAGGATTTAATGAAAGTCAGATGCCAAAGGGGTTCCACTAGCCCTTGCAAGTAAAGGGTCACTAACCTGTAGGCATGAAATTTGGAAGGTCATTTTCAAATTATCAGGGGTCATGGTCTATTACAGGGTCCACTCTGGGTCACTGTGTTGACAGGGTGTTATATTGGAAGTGAATTTACATTTATAATACTTTAGTTGTGATTTGTGTGCATTTTTATAGCAGTTGATAAATACAGGAGTTGGGCAGCCACTCTCAACATAAAAAAGTGGTAATATGATAATTCAGCCTTTAGTACAACTGCAAAAGTCAAGCTAGACATAATTCAGGTAGTACTTTTAGGCCAAAGTCTGACAGCAGAATGATGGTTAATTAAAGTGTTTCACATAGATTTGTTGTACATTTTGCATACATAAATTGTTAACGTGATTGGTCATGTATATTACAGAGGAGCAGTGAAGAATGCATGTCAGATGTTAATGATTCTGGGAATAGAGACAAGACAAGTGTATGTGGAAGATTTTGAACAACCTTTCCTGTCGGAATCTCGAGAATTTTACCAGGTAGGTCAGAGGTAGACACCATCCAGTAAAGAGAACACATGCCCTATAGTTAGTAATAAAATACATTTGATGGCACTTGTGCAGTTCAAATAATAAAGCTCAGCTTTTCAATCAAAGGCTGTTAAGCTTTCTACATTGAGGCTGTTACAAGAAACCTCAACTTTTCACTCTAATGCAGTCAGACTGACCTTTTAATGTAACATGAGGAAGGTAATCCATAAACACTGTCAAACACAGCACCCACGATCAACCAGATGTACATGTGGAAGAAAAATCATTCCATCAAAAAAGTAATAACACATGAACAATACGATAAATGTTGGAAGTGCATCAACATCTGGTATATGGCAGACTACTACAGTTTAACTAAGACCCATTCCTAGTTACAAAGCCTGCAGCCCCGACCAATGTTTCCTTAATTTGAAAGTTCAGGCAGTTATACATGTATTTCATTTTTGTGATTACAGGCAGAGAGCCAGAAGTTTCTTGCCGAGAACAGTGCATCCATGTATATAAAGAAAGTTGAAGCGCGTATCAATGAGGAAGCTGAGAGGGCCACACATTATCTAGATAAAACTACAGAAGAACCCATAGTGAAAGTTCTAGAGGAAGAGCTCATTAGCAAGCATATGAAGACAATTGTTGAGGTCAGTGTGTTAGCAATCTGTAGAGTCCGGCCAATTTATTCGAGCTTGCTTTTTGTGTCACCCTTTCGGAGAAAAGGCGATACATAGGGATCGCTTTGTCCGTCCGTCCGTCCCTCACACAAACTTAACGTTGTCTATAACTTTGCCATTTCTTAAGGTTTCTTCATCAAACTTTACAATTGTATTGCTTATGACAAAAGGGTCATGATGCCGCCAAATTTTGTAGGTCAAGGCAATATTTGACAGAGTTATGCCCCTTTATATACTTAGATTTTTGCTATAACTTTGCCATTTCTTAAGATTTCTTTATCAAACTTTCAAATTGTATTGCTTATGTCAAAAGGGTTGTGATGCCGCCAAATTTTGTAGGTCAAGGTCATATTTGACAGAGTTACGCCCCTTTTTGTACTTAGATTTTGTCACGAAAACTTAATGATGACTATAATTTTGCCATTTCTTAAGATTTCTTCACCAAACTTTCAAATTGTATTGCTTATGACATAAACGTCATGATGCCGCCAAATTTTGTAGGTCAAGGTCATATTTGACAGAGTTATGCCCCTTGTTGTACTTAGATTTTGTCACAAAATTATTGGTTATTCTGACACAGCGTAAGAGGGCGACACAAGTGTTCTACTGAACACCCATCTAGTTGAAGGATTATCTAGTTATTATAGTTTTTGTATGTCATTACATTTCTAAGTCATCTTCCTATTTAAAACAAGTTACCTGAATCCCGAAAGAGTTTTTTTGTTGTGACTGCGAGTGACACATCACATACAGGTTAAGTCACTAATATCTTTAATGCTTCTGCTCACTGTGAATTTTAGCGCCTTGTGTCCATCTGTCCACACTTAACCTTGTGTATGCAATAGAGGCTGCATTTTTTCGCTGGATCTTCATGAAACTTGGTCAGAATGACTGCCTTGGTAAAATCTAGGTCAAGTTCGAATATGGGTCATTGGTGGTCAAAAACTATGTCACTTGGTCAAATGAAAAGCCATAAAACTTGTTAGAATGTTTTTGTGAATCACTTTGGATTAATTAAAGACAAGGTCACCAGTTCAGTTCAGAGGAAAACCTTGTTGGTACTCTAGAAGTCTCATTTTATAGCCAATGTCTGAAGGTTTGTCAAGTCAAGGTCAAACAGAATGTTTGTGTTTATGATACGTACCTTAGGATTGAAGTTTGGTCACATATGGTCGAACTAAATAGGTGTCAGGTGAGCGATATAGGGCCTCGTGGCTCTCTTGTTTTAGTATTTAATTGTCACTAATACTATTTTCCTGAAATTTCACAATTTATCTGGCAGTAGATACATGTATAACAGTATATTTATCTTTTTAAATAGTACAAGACACAAATATGTGTATTACAGTAACGACAAATTGTTAACCGATATTGACATGCAATAATAGCAAATCTAAGTGTTTGAGATGTGATCTAGTACTCGAGTCTTCAGTAGGTGATTTATCTTTACTTGCAGATGGAAAACTCGGGGGTTGTACATATGCTCAAAAACAACAAAACAGATGGTAAGTTTTGCAGTGAAAATTTGTTTGTTCTTTTATAACTTATATATGCAGAAGTACATAAATAGCTGTTGATGAACATGGAATATCCAAGTTGAGTCTCTGGTTTGTAGCTTTCTAGTAAAAAAATGCTGACTTGTCACCCTCCATAGCAGCTTTGCGATTGATCATGGACTAGATGAATGATAACAATGATAATAACAACACCTGCTGTTCATTTAAAATAGACATGAAACATAATCCGCCAAGCAGGGCTCAATCTATATCACGTGTTTACACAAATTATTGATGCGTTAATAATATAATATGTCACCAGGCTGTGATTAAAATGGTTTTATTATTGCTGTTGCAGATTTATGCTGTATGTACAAACTGCTGGTGCGAGTGCCTAACGGCTTGAAGACAATGTGTGCATGTATCAGTGGTTACCTCAGAGAGCAGGGGAAAGCTCTTGTCTCAGAGGAAGGAGAGGACGGGAAAAATGCTATAACATACGTACAGGTTGGTTATGTTTTATTACAAATGCTTGTTGTGGTGTCTTTAGTTTTTGTGGGTGTTTTTCTTTATTTTGACGTGTAGACGTGCACCATAAGTGCAGTTATAAAATCTCCATCCTTGTAAACAAAAAGTAAAGTTTTTTCAAAAAATGAAAATAAAAGTGTCAGGAAAGAAATTCATATAAGCTGTATAGCTTTCTTCTCAATCCTGAATGCTGTTTATAAATGATACAGTTAGTTCCAAGAGTCTTCCAGCCAAGAAAATGAAGGTTATAGTTAAAGCCTGCTTCAGTTATCCAAACACTAACTGTCTCTTTCTTAAGCATAGAATTGAATTGAATACATTATTTTGTTGTTTCATGTTTCAGAATCTACTAGATCTGAAGGATAGGTTTGACCACTTCCTTCACGAGTCATTCAGTAATGATAACCTCTTCAAGAAGATGATTTCAAGTGATTTTGAATTCTTCATCAACTTGAATGCCAAGTCTCCAGAATTTTTGTCCCTGTTTATTGATGACAAGCTGAAGAAAGGTGTTAAAGGGGTGAGTAATATTTGTCAAATACAGTCAAACGTGTGAACAAAGACCACTGTTGGGAAACTTCAAATTTGGTCCTTGTTTACAGGTGGTCTTTATTCGGAGGATTGTCTTCTATATATTAATAGTGCAGGGTGATTTCCCTTCTGCTCTTTTTATTCACAGGGTGGTCTATTCGGAGGTGTCTTTAATAAAGGTTTGACTGTATTCAACTCACACTTAAGTCTTGTTCTCTCTTTTCTTCATAGAATTTTTTTCTATTTCTAGGCAAATATTTCCTTTCTGGATATGCATACCTACTTGTAAAGTATTAATTATACGAGTTCTCTGAAAATTCATTGAGGCTTTTATATTTGTAGATGACAGAACAAGAGATAGAAACAGTGTTAGACAAAAGCATGGTTTTGTTCCGTTTCCTACAAGAGAAAGACGTGTTCGAGAGATACTACAAACAGCATCTGGCACGCAGGTTGCTTCTCAACAAAAGTGTCTCGGACGATTCAGAGAAGAATATGATCTCCAAGTTAAAGGTACTTGTGCTTTAAAAGCCCATGTTACTTTTCTTTTTTGATAAGTTTAGTATGGTTTTTATGGAGAAGCAACATTCTTTTGTAACATTACTAGCAGTGGTATTAGTTTGAATACATAGAAACTGACGGTTCTGCTGCAGTATTTGTTTTGTGTGGAATAGACAGTTCTCTGTTTATTTTTTGCAATGAATAATAGCATTTGAAATGATCCACAACAGTTACTATTTTTAGCCCACCTGGCACAAAACAAAAAAAAAATAATAAAAACCCCCCCCCCCCCCCCCCGTTGTGGTGTGCCCCCCCCCCCCCCCCCCAAAAAAAACCCCCCCCCAAAAAAACACCCAAAAAAAAAAAAAAAAAATAAAAAAAAATTTTACAAAAAAAAAAAAAAAAAAAAAAAAAAAAAAAAACCCCCCCCAAAAAAAAAAAAAAAAAAAAAAAAAAAAAAAAAAAAAAAAAACCCCCCCCCAAAACCAAAAAAAAAAAAAAAAAAAAAAAAAAAAAAAAAAAAAAAAAAAAAAAAAAAAAAAAAAAAAAAAAAAAAAAAACAACAACAAAAAAAACCCCAACCCCCCCAAAAAAAAAAAAAAAAAAAAAAAAAAAAAAAAAAAAAAAAAAAAAAACAAACCCAAAAAAAAAAAAAAAAAAAAAAAAAAAAAAAAAAAAAAAAAAAAAAAAAAAAAAAAAAAAAAAAAAAAAAAAAAAAAAAAAAACAACACAAAAAACAACACCCCAACACAAAAAAAAAAAAAAAAAAAAAAAAAAAAAAAAAAAAAAAAAAAAAAAAAAAAAAAAAAAAAAAAAAAAAAAAAAAAAAAAAAAAAAAAAAAAAAAAAAAAAAAAAAAAAAAAAAAAAAAAAAAAAAAAAAAAAAAAAAAAAAAAAAAAAAAAAAAACAAAAAACAAAAAAAAAAAAAAAAAAAAAAAAAAAAAAAAAAAAAAAAAAAAAAAAAAAAAAAAAAAAAAAAAAAAAAAAAAAAAAAAAAAAAAAAAAAAAAAAAAAAAAAAAAAAAAAAAAAAAAAAAAAAAAAAAAAAAAAAAAAAAAAAAAAAAAAAAAAAAAAAAAAAAAAAAAAAAAAAAAAAAAAAAAAAAAAAAAAAAAAAAAAAAAAAAAAAAAAAAAAATCAACACCCACACCCCCCCCCCCCCCCCTTGTACAGTTAACAGCCTGATGTTTACTACATATGAATCAGTCCATGAAAATACATGTCTTTTAAAAGCCATTGAACATGTTTGTAGATTTATGCATGTGGAATATATAATGTGTGTTTTTTGCAGACTGAATGTGGATGTCAGTTCACATCAAAACTGGAAGGCATGTTTAAGGATATGACTGTATCCAATGGTTACATGGAGGAATTCAGGGGTTTCATTAACCAAGCAAATGTAAGTTAAATCAAGTCTTTATTTTAATATTATTACTATTATTAAGTTAAGCTAGATATGAATGTTCAACCCATGCCAAGCATTATACTTTTGTCATCAAGTGTGTATAATTTTTGGGGGATTATTTTGCCGACTACATCATTGCAGAAAAACCCTAAAATGAAAATAAGCTGGATTGGAAAACAAGCTGCTAGCATATGCTATAGGCAGAACAGAGATAAAACTGTGAACAAGAAGAATATTGTTTATAATAAAAATAAGCATTGAGCCTAGAGTAAATGTGTATCTAGCCAGATACTCATAGACTGATAGAATAAAATTCTTAAAACGCAAACAAAGTATAATTAGACTTTTTTGGTCACTGTTGCCCTTCATTGGAAGGTTGGGTTTTTAGCTCGACTATTCGGAGAATAAGGAGACTATTGCACTCGCCCCGGCGTCGGTGTCTGCGTTGGTTAAAGTTTTTAATGAAGTCAAATATCTTGAATACTATCAAAGGTATTGACTTGAAACTCAAAATATATCTTTACCATCAACATCTACACCTGAGGAAACAATCCCCATAACTCTGTTTTGATTTTTGACAGATTTATGCCCCTTTTTAACTTAGAATTTTTGGTTAAAGTTTTTTATAAATTCAAATATCTTGCATATTTTCAAAGGTATTGACTTGAAACTCAAAATATATCTTTACCATCAACATCTACACCAGAGGAAACAATCCTCATAACTCTGTTTTGATTTTTGACAGATTTATGCCCCTTTTTAACTTAGAATTTTTGGTTAAAGTTTTTAATAAAGTCAAATATCCTGAATACTATCAAAGGTATTGACTTGAAACTCAAATTGTTTGTTTACCATCAACATCTACACCTGAGGAAACAATCCCCATAACTCTGTTTTGATTTTTGACAGATTTATGCCCCTTTTTAACTTATAATTTTTGGTTAACGTTTTTTATAAATTCAAATATCTTGCAATATCAAAGGTATTGACTTCAAACTCAAAATATATCTTTACCATCAGCATCTACACCTGAGGAAACAATCCTCATAACTCCGTTTTGATTTTTGACAGATTTATGCCCCTTTTTAACTTAGATTTTTTGGTTAAAGATTTTTATAAATTCAAATATCTTGAATACTATTAAAGGTATTGACTTGAAACTCAAAGTATGTGTCTACAATCAACATCTACACCTGAGGAAACAATCCCCATAACTCTGTTTTGAGTTTTGACAGATTTATGCCCCTTTTTAACTTAGAATATTTGGTAAAAGATTTTATAAAGTCAAATGTTTTGAATACTATCAAAGGTATTGACTTGAAACTCAAAGTATGTGTCTACCATCAACATCTACATCGAGGAAACAATCCCCATAACTCTGTTTTGATTTTTGACAGATTTATGCCCCTTTTTAACTTTAACTTTGATTTTTTTTATGGACTTAAAATGTATGTTTACTGTCAACATCTTCACCAATGTTTTTGATTTTTGACATTTATGCCCCTTTTAACTTAGAATTTTGTCACAGTTTTTACCAGACTAACATGGAAATACTCGAAATGGCTTTCTTTTGAAATGTCATAGAATAATTATGCAGCATGCAGCGGTCATGCTTTTTTAATTCTATACATTTCAATTTTGAAAAGTTACAGAGTTATTCATGATCAAATTTACAAGGTTATGTATTTCTTTGAAATTATCCCCTCCTCCCTCCACTTGGCTTACAGAATCCAGAGTAAGGCTTTGAATGTAATGTACATTTACAAAGGTCTTTGAACAAGTTTCATATCTTTGACCTTAATTCTTACAGACAATTACACAATACTCCTGTTCTTTGACAAAAAAACCCATTTTACCAACAACCTTTCGAATAGTCAAGCGTGCTGTCATGTGACAGCTCTTGTTATCAGCCATTGTTAAAATTTCTCCAGTGACAGCTGTCAAATTCATTGTACCGTAAACAAAGTAGAATGTTACGAAAGACTGAAGCTGTGTTTATTTCAGGTAAATCTACTGGGCGTAGATCTGACAGTACGTGTTTTGACTACTGGGTACTGGCCGACCCAGTCTGCCACCCCAAAATGCAATATACCACAGGCTCCAAGATCAGCCTTTGAACAGTTTAGAAGGTGACATGATATAGTGTTTATATATTTTTAGTGAGGGAATATCTGAGATAACTATGAAAGTTAAATTTAATTTTACCAGCGAGCTGCTGGCAGTAATTTACATTTGCCATGCTGAATTTATTTCACTTAAATTTGGACTCGCATTTGGTAGAACTTATCATAAATTCTTCAGGAAACTTTGTATGAAAATTTGTAATGGGGAATGAGTATTATTACTAAGTATATGATGTAGATGTGCAGGTCAATCATGAATGCAGCAGTCTCTGACCTTGACATATCACCTTCCATTGGTGTGAGGTTGATGCTGAACCAAGTGGAATAGTACTTGGTAGGAAGACCTTGTTTTAGAAACAGATTTATCCAAACAATGCAGACATACTTCATTCATAAATTGTTACCTTAGTTTCTTACTGTGTGCAATTTTGAAATTCTTACGTGTTAGATTTAGTGATCAGTTTACATAATGCATCAAACCTAACATTTCCGTTGCCTTGTTGTAGATTTTACTTGGCAAAGCACAGTGGTAGACAGTTGACTTTACAGCCTCAGCTTGGCTCTGCTGACCTAAATGCAGTATTCTTTGGTGTCAAGAAAGAGGATTCCAGTGAAAGTGTGGGCGCTAGTTCATCAAAAGGTCCAAGAAAACACATAATACAAGTTTCCACCTATCAGATGTGTGTACTGATGCTGTTCAACAATAGAGAAAAATGGACATACGAGGTTTGTTTGCTTTTACCATGTTTACTTCAGATATATATTATTACACCTTTACTTCATTTCCGAGATCATTCCGTGAGATTGCTTTCAATTCTATATAAGGGGTTAAATTTATGGTAACATTAGTTTGAAGCATGATACAAGCATCATGTGTAAGCAATTTTAGTTACTTTTCGAAATGTGTGTTTGGCCAAAAAATGTTGACAGATGATTATGACTTTTCTATTACCTTATAGTCAAGCCCCCCTGTCAAGTGGTTAAGGCTGCTAAGCTTTAATCACTAGACTCCCTCACTGATTGATAATCGTGGGTTTATACCCTGCTACTAACCTGAATCTATATGAGGTCAGTTGCATGACAAAAGTCTAGTACTGGTCCCTCTCGGGTAACATTTGTGCCTGTAAATCACTGAAATACTTCTAAACCAGATGTTAAACCCCCAAGAAAAAAGTATATACATGTACAGTAAACTCGGTATATAACGACTCTGGATATAGCGAAAATCCGGATATAAGGAAGATATTTTCACTGGCCGAGTTTTTATGCCCCCGAAGGGTGGCATATTAAAATCGCACCGTCTGTCCGTCCGTCCGTCTGTCCGTCCGTCCGTGCGTCCCAACTTACAAAATGGTGTCCGGACTATAACTTTGTCATGCATTGAAGGATTTTAAAATAACTTGGCACACATGTCTAGCACATCAAGACGACGTGTCGCGTGCAAGACCCACATCCCTACCTCAAAGGTGAAGGTCACACTTGGAGTATGAAGGTTATGGAATCCTCTATATATGCACACATTCGTGTCCGGACTGTAACTTTGTCATGCATTGAAGGATTTTAAAATAACTAGGCACACATGTCTAGCACATCAAGACGACGTGTCGCGTGCAAGACCCATGTCCCTAGCTCAAAGGTCAAGGTCATACTTAGAGTTTGAAGGTAATGGATTCCTCTATATATGCATATATGCACACATTCGTGTCCGGACTGTAACTTTGTCATGCATTGAAGGATTTTAAAATAACTTGGCACAAATGTCTAGCACATCAAGACGACGTGTCGCGTGCAACACCCAGGTCCCTAGCTCAAAGGTCAAGGTCACACTTAGAGTTTGAAGGTAATGGATTCCTCTATATATGCATATATGCACACATTCGTGTCCGGACTGTAACTTTGTCATGCCTTGAAGGATTTTAAAATAATATGGCACACATGTCTAGCACATCAAGACGACGTGTCGCATGCAAGACCCACATCCCTACCACAAAGGTCAAGGTCACACTTAGAGTTTATAGGTAATGGAATCCTGTATATATGCATACATTTGTGTCCGGACTATAACTTTATTATGCTTTGAAGGATTTTAAAATAACTTGGCACAAATGTCTAGCACATCAAGCGGATGTGTCGTGTGCAAGACCCAAGTCCCTACCTCAAAGGTCAAGGTCACACTTAGTGTTTAAAGTAATGGAATACTGTATGCATGATTACTCTGTCATGCATGGAAGGATTTTAAAATTACATAGCACATTTATTGAGCACATGGAGAGGACACAGACTGTGAGGCACCTCTTTCGGGGGCATTCGTCACTTGAGAGGGACAGCTCTTGTTTTTCTTTTTTTATTATATATGAAATGTCATATGGATATAAGAAACTCCGGATATAAGGAACACATTTAAATGGTCCCATGGAGTTTGTTATAAACAGAGTTTACTGTAGAAAGTTTTTGTTTTGTTCTACAGGAAATTCGCAGTGAGACAGATATACCGGAGAAAGATCTGCTGAGAGCGATACAATCTCTCGCTGTAGGTAAAATAGCACAGAGAATTCTACACAAGGAACCAAAAAATAAAGAAATAGGTAACTCCTACTTTTCTGCAAGATTTTATTGATTTCTTTTTAGATTGTTTTATTTCTACTGTCTTAAAATTGAGTATTTTGTAAATTTATTGTTTGTCTCTAGTACTCAGTATTTAACCCACTTGGAGTATTGAATGTATTTTTTTTTTTGCACAGAGATGTTTATATGAATTTGTTAATTGATGCTGTTGTTTCAAAAGTATTTAAAACTGCTTTAAAACTTTACTGTGAATGTTCTTTCTTGATTTTAGAACCAAGCCATATATTTACTGTAAATGACCAGTTCACCTCAAAGCTTTACAGAGTGAAAATACAGACAGGTAATACATGTATGATTTCTGCAAAAATAATTGCACCTGTGTACGTTTTCATTTGTGATACACAGTCGTATGTCTTGAAAGGCCAATGCCATAATAACCCAAGCAAATGTTTCGGGAAAGATGTAACTGTATTCAATGACTTGCTTTTATATACGGCTGTTTTTGTTTGAATGTCCTTTGCTGGGTGCTCACTGTATGTAAGTTATAAAATGAAAGAATTTCAGACTTCCTTTTGAGTAATCATTATTTTGTTCATTGGGTGAGATGTTTTTTTAAAGTACGGTTTGGGAGAAAAACAAAGTTCAGAAAAGACTTCGAAGTTATTGAAGTCACAGAGCACTGTCTACCGACCCACTTGTAGACTGCTGGTAATGGGTTTGAGCCTCATTCACGGTACTATAAGCTATCAGCTGTTGACTTGTCTCTTTCAATACTGAAATGGGGGTATATAATCCAATCATAACCAGGACAGAAGCAAATAATTTCAGTTGTTATTTTTGAAGGGATGGAGAATATATTGGGGATAATTAAACCCGTATAAGTTCATAAGTACCAATGCATAAGCTATGATGGTTTAATGTTTCATTAATATTGCAGTTGCTGCAAGCAAAGGTGAGGCGGAACCGGAGAGGAAGGAGACCAGGACTAAAGTCGATGAAGATAGAAAACATGAATATCCTTTTTGTTATTATATAGTGACTGTCAGATCAAAATCAGTTATTCACAGTATGTGTCGTAGGATAACACTTGAAACTATACTGTAAATTTCGTTATTTTCACCTGACAAAAATTTCGCTATTTGTGAGCCGACTGACTTGAAAAAAAATTTAATTCACAAAAGGGGAATTCTGGTATAGTAAATCTGTGGGAAATGAATCTTTAGCAAGATTTTTAATTTATCAAAGTGGGAAATTCATGAAAATAGCGAAAATTGAATAAACGCATGTCATTATACATGTCCACAATGATAGCTCTTCTTTGCAAATGTGAAAAATGTTGAGTTTTGCACATCAGGACCTTTATTTAAATCACTTAAGGCTAAAAGTAATTTGATCATATTTGCATACATATAGGCGTGATTTAGGCATACACTTGATGTGAAAGTATGTAATACTATGTGTTTATCTGTGTATTCCTTGATCTGAGGCTGCAGCATGTTTATGGTTGATTGAGAAGGAAGTTTATACTGTGTAACATAATATTTCCAGTTTACGAACATACTGTCAGATAACTCAAGTGGTGTTATGCAAGTGCAATGACTGAAAGAAAAACATGGAAAACACAACATTTATATGACATTGAAAAATACAAGTATATATTTTCTTTAGGGTCATGAACAGTACAGTTACTGTATTTGATTTATGCTCTTTCAAGCAAAATTTGATTGAAAATGATAGATTTAGGCTTATAAACCTTAACCTTTGTCACGATTGAAGCAGCCATCGTAAGAATCATGAAGGCAAGACGAAAACTGCAGCATAATGTTCTTGTTACTGAGGTATGTAGATTTTCTTTCCCTCTGAAAATTCTTAAGCAGAGTATTGTTTGTGAAAATTACCTACTCACAGGACTAAGAGTCTAAAGTCTTTACAACATGTCAGTTTTCTGTATTACCAGAGTAAAGGAAAATTACTGATTGAGTAGAGATACCAAATACTGGTCAATCAATCATTGTCACATAATCTTACTGACATATTTACATGTTTAACTTGGAAAGTTTTGCAGGCATCGTTTGAATTTAGTAGCTTCATAAGCAAGCAGTAAAGACAAGTATGGATGAGTAGGCAGAAAATCAAGCTTTTTGTAGAGTGAAAAATTGAAAATAGAAAACTGTTTATGAGTCTCTCATTGGTGTTTTTAAGTGGACTGTTTTAGCAAAAACTACAAATATTGCATCACAAGTTATAATATTGCCAGAAATATTTTGGCCTTTATTGGACAACTTCTAATGCACTTTTTTAGCATGATATATAAAATGATGGATGGCTTTGCCAGGGTGGGCTTTTCTAGTGGATGATTGTACGTCATCCATCAACATTTTGATTCGAGCAACATCTCTGAAACCACTGGGCCAATGTTGATGAAACTATGCTAGGCATGGATGTTCCTTACATGAAGCTTGTTCAAAGAATTCCATTCCATGCAAAACTCTGGTTGCTATTGCAAAAAATAGGAAAAACTTTAAAAATCTTTTTCTCTGAAACCACAATACCTAGAGCTTAGATATTTAGCATGTAGCATTGTCTAGTGGACCTCTACCAAGATTGTTCAAATGTGCCCAGGGTCAGGGGTCACTTAGTTTAACATCGGCTTATATAAGAAAAACTTTAAAAGTCTCCTTCTCTGAAACCACAGGGTCTAGAACTTAGATATTTGGCATGTAGCATTGTCTAGAAGACCTCTACCAAGATTGTTCAAATTATGATCCCCGGGTCAAATTGATCCAGCCCGGGGGGTCTCTTGATTTTACATAGGAAAAACTTTAAAAGTCTTCTTCTCTGAAACCACAAGGCCTTAAACTTAGATATTTAGCATGTAGCATTGCCTTGTTGACCTTTACCAAGATTGTTCAAATCATGACCCCCCGGTGAAAATTAACCCTTCCCGGGAGGGGGAAGGGGAGGGGGGGAAATCACTTGATTTCGCATAGGCTTATATAGGGAAAACTTTAAAAAACCACAAGGCCCACTTTGCAATTGATATACAGGTAAGTGATATAGGCCCATCTTGGCCCTCTTGTTTTTCTTTTTGAATGTTTGTAGTCCTGGCCAATCCTGTGGTTTTCTCCTCTTGTGAACTCCCTTAGACCCCTTCTAATGAACTATTATTAGCTTGCCTTGAAGAGGAAAAATTCAAAATGTATTCAGATTTTATAATTCAATTTCAACGTTCATGGTTAAGCTCTCTAAGTAAACTTAATCAAAGTCTGGTATTTTTCATTATTTCAGTGCACAGAACAACTGAAAAGCAGATTTTTACCCAGTCCTGTTGTTATAAAAAAGAGAATAGAAGGACTTATAGAAAGAGAGTATTTAGCTAGAACTCCTGAGGATAGGTAAGCGTCAGTTTTCTTTTTCTGCTCATTTAAATCAGGTGGCTCTGCACTGGTTGAGATTGTTTGATGAATGTCTACATCATACATGTACAACTGTGACTTGGCAACAAAATTTAAGAGGCAAAATTTCATCGCCGAGTTCATTTTCACAGTTCTATAGAAGTTTAATGCTCGGTGCATTGGTTAGCCCTTGTGATTTTTTGTACTGTGGTGGAATTTTGAAAATAATTTATACAGATGTTCCTTATTCCTAGCTGATATTTCAAACATAACATCTAGGTCCTGAACTCAAAGGCCAAGAGTACATTTTTGTTCAAAATGCATGTTGTATGAAAGTTTGTACCTAGGTTTTACTTTGCCACCCAATGAGTCTCATTGAATGAGAGATATTGATATATCACATAAAACTGAGACTCGTGTTCTATCAAGTCCTTTTGTGGGCTCGATATTGGTCAGTGGCAAAGAATCGTGTGAGCTTTTACTACTGTAAGAAAGGGTTTCTGAAATCACTGGTAAAGTTTATTAAGAACTGTACCCCATTTATTAGAAATTAGTTCACATTTTATCGAAAGCAGTTTATTTTAACGACGAAGGAGTCTTTGAAATACTTGCAAGGTAGCAATTTTTTTGCTGTTTTATTACAGGAAAGTGTACACCTACGTAGCCTAAATGCCACACATACTTCTGTCGACACTGTAACTATGGTAATGCTTGTAGTGAAACACCACACCCGGAGTTGGGAGGCATGTGCCACCGAGACTTTCCTCTTCATATACTTTGTTTTTGTTCAACTGAGGAGAATGAGTCTGTTAGTTTGGATAGGATACAAGTTACTGGAGATTCTTGTTGGGAATTTCGTTTATGGTGTTTCAGAAGATAGCGGCACGATTTCTTTTCCGCAGTGTTTTTAAACTTGTCCTTGTGCGGTAAAGAGGAACAGCTGTGATTTGATTTCTGCTTTTAACGATACCGCGGGTATAAAGCAAAAAGGGGTCACTATGTTACAATAGTCGTAGAACGGTTTTTGCTTTTTGCCCATGAATTCTGGTACGTTTTATGTGTATATGAGAAGAATAAAAAAACAAATGTCGAGTTGGAATGACGACACTGTAGACATACATTCAGTTTAAGAAAATATTGATCCCCCGAAGTCGTAATAGATCATCTGTTTTGTTTAGACACATTTTGGAACAAAATTTAATGGATTTCATAGTAGTAGAAAGAAATTTAAATGTCCCTATCTAGGCATGTTTGTTTGATAAATTACATTTTTAGTTGAAAGTTTCTGTTTTTATTAAAATGTGTTAATTTAATCAGTTTTTAGATCTAAAAAAAATTGAGTTTTCTGAAAGTCATTCGAATCTGCATGCTTGGGTATAGTTTTATTTTTCTATGAAATATAGATTGAACAATGTCATTCATTACTTATGTTTTCTTTGATGTGTATTTCTTGCTTTAACTCTAAAGTTGAATGGTCAAATGCAAAATAGCAAAGCAAGGTAAAGGCTTTCCTAGAAATATTAACATTGAAATCATATATATCACATCTTGTGAAAGGACAAATGTTTATGCTCGTATATATAAAATTGACTATTTTATGTATGTTACTGATTAAAAATATGAACGTACTAACACGTTTATGTGAGTATTGTATTACTTCGTTTTTTATTTGCCACACTTAAAAGAGGTGGTTTCATTATGAAACAATACATGATGTATGCATGATATAAAGGTTATGCTGCTCATAATAAATAAGTAAAACATTCAATGTAGTGTTGTTTTAGCCCCTTTTTGTACTTAGATTTTTGTCATTCCTAAAGGTCCAATACGGAGCACCTGATAGGTATATTTTTTTCTGACCTATCTAATAATTTGCTGAAACATGTTATATAGTTAAGACTTTGGCAGGACTGCAGAGATATAAACATGACTGTTTTCAACAAAATAGCAAATGACCACCCAGGTCTTTTTAGCACTTTTAAGATGGATGAATCTCCATTGCCCGTCAACATTTTGCTTCAACAACATCTCTGAAACCATTTGGCCAATATTGATAAAACTTGGCAGGAATGTTCCACGCATAAAGCTCTACCAAAATTGTTCAAAGAATTCCATTCCATGCAGAACTCTGGTGGTTGCTTTGGCAAAAAATAGAAAAAAATCTTGTGTTCTGTATAACTACAAGGCCCAGAGCTTAGATATTAAGCATGTAGCATTCTCTGGTGGACCTCTACCAAGAATGCTCAAATTATGATTCCTGGGTCAAAATTGACATAGCCTGGGTGGTCACTTGGTTTTACATGGGCTTATATATATATGAAAAACTTAAAAAATCTTCTCTGAAACCAGAGGGTTAGAGCTTAGATACTTTAAACATGTAGTATTGCCTAGTAGGCCTCAAAGTTAATATTGGCCCTGCCCAGGGGGTTTCTTGTTTTACAAAGATGTATAAAGGAAAACCTTTAAAGATCTACTCCTCCAAAACCACAAGATTTAAGGCCTTGATATTTAGTGTGTAACAGAATCTAGTGGACCTCTTAAAGTGTGTTCAAGTGTCTAGTGGTCTTCCACCTACTTTGTTCAAATCATGCCTTTGGGGTCAAAATTGACCACACTTACCAGGCAAGTGCACTTGTACTCGGATGAGCGATATAGGACCATCATTTCTACTGTGAGTTTCACATTTCAACTGCTTTTTACCTGCATTTCAAATATCACTTTCTCGTTTTTCCCTTTGTACTCACTGTCTCTGTTATGCTACTCGCCCAACTCAATTTATTCACTTATGGCAAGTGACAGTTTTCCCATGATTCTCTTTCACAATTTACTTTGCTGTTACTGGGCTATTACTCAGCTACTCCATCAATGTATACCTGTGTATACCCTTAGAATTTCCGTTTACAAGCAGACTTTGTCACAAGTTAGCAGAGACATTCTTCATTCTAATGGAGAAACTTTGAAATTTGACAAAACAGTTCTTGCCAAAAGATGATGAGAAATGACCAGTGATAGCCGGCAGGATTCTAACCAACATCGTCCAGTAGACCTCTAAATATAAAATACAAAATTGACCCCGCACATGTGGTCACTTAGTTTTGCATAGGCTTATATAGGAAAAACTTTAAAAATCTTCTTCTCTGAAACCACAAGGCCTAGAGCTTAGATATTTGGCATGTAGCATTGGCTAGTGGAACTCTACCAAGATTGTTCAAATTCTGACCCCTGGATCAAAATTGACTTAGTTTTACATAGGCCTATATAGGGAAAACTTTAAAAATCTTGTCTGAAACCACAAGGCCTAGAGCTTAGATATTTGGCATGTAGCATTGACCAAGATTGTTCAAATTATGACCCCTGGATCTAAATTGACCTTGCCCTTGGGGTCACTTTATGAGATGAACATTTGACCCCTTGTCACATGGACCATATATCTGCGAGTATAATGTAATTGTCTCATAGGTGTAATGCTGTTGTTTGTGTCTCTAATGTATTATGTTAGTGTCCTCTTCCTGTTGTAATCTCGTTATTCCTTAACACATTAGTCATATCATTTTCCATCTTGTTGGTATACTTAAAAGGTGGCAGACCTCATTTGCTGTCATCCAATGATAATTGGGTGCACCTATGCATCTGGGTTTATTGTTATTCACTTCTCTCTGAGAAATTGCCATTGGATAATGTGCCAGAGTGTGTTTACAGGTAAAATGTCAATATTTCATTTATATTCATTGCATTCATGTCTATGTCATATGCATTTTGCGTGGATTGTTTTTGCATTACTTTTGTGCTCACTGATAATAGAGATTCTAAAGGCGAGAGCCGTGTATTTAATTTTCTTTCTGAGAAATTGCCATTGTTTTAGTGCCTGCGAGTATTTAAAAGTTCCATCCTCACTCTCCTTTGGGGTCGTACCGATTATACACCTCGACCTAGGTTGGTAGACCCAATAAGCACAAAATACAAATCTCCTTTTCCCTAAATGAGAGCTCGAGAGTATCCGTGACACCATGTTTTACGAAAATTGCAGAGCAGACACAAACAAACAAATTCAACAAAGTATTGCATTATTCTCAAATTTTATTTGTAACAGTAATAAACTAAATAAAAACATATGAAAAAGATAAAGGGACATAATAAAATGCTGATAAAATTAAAACAACTATCTGAACTAAATCTCATCACAACAATACACTTAGTGCTATAATTGAAATGTGACATTGGGTTACAAGCAGTAGTGTGTCCAAGATAGCTTATATACAATGCAGAGAGGCAGTGTCAAGGATATCCATAGACTTAAAAAAAAAAATGTTTGTTTCAGGTTTCCCAACCCACCCTATTTTTTTGCCCCGACCCTAGAAAAAAAAAAAAAAAAAATTCCCTACCATAACCTACCCATTTTTGGGGGGCATGAAACCTGAAACAAACATATTTTTTTTAGGCCTAATTATATCACCTACAAGAGGCAACAGAAAACAACACCAACATATGATCACACCAGTATAACTTGTATAGGTATACAACAGATCTGAATATGAAGAAATGCGAGCGTCTTGAAGGTTCTGTATCGCCCACCTGAGTCACACTTCTATCCCATGATGCCTCAAAGCCAACAAATGGTTAATAACAAGTTTCACAGGTTGTTGCTGATCACCGGGCAATATTTCACCAAAGAAACTAAAAACCACTGTAATCATGTAATAAAGAACGCCTATGTAACAATGGTTGTAACATAAACTAGTGAATGTGAAGCTTTAACAGATACAGTGGCTGCTACAACAACAGAAAACACTAGCATTGTGATTTTGTATGCCCTTGATTCAAAATGTTCAAAATAAATAAAAGGAAGAAACAGAATGCAATGATGAGGTAAGATGCAAAATGTTAAAAACCCATGCAATGATATTAAGATACGACAATATTTTATATGTTAAAAATGGTAAAAGAACACAGAAGCTGATACCACATAGATACTGGCATTGTAATCATAAAATGCTCTTAATCAAAGAGGTTCTATGACTAAATGAAAACATGGCGACATATGCCATATGCCATAAAAAGATAATATGCATAGAGTTTAAAACTTGTGTATGTATTGACAATTACTCAACACTAATTCACAATTATATAGTATAAACAACTGAACTTTGGCACAAAAAAACAATATAGAATAATAGTGAACATTAACTTAGATTACACAAATTTTCGCATGATATCTGAACTACTAATCTAAAAATTTCAGGCGACAAACAGTCCTGCTCAGTAAAACCATCATGTTTAAAGCAATATGTTTTAGTGTAAGAATGAATCTCGTTTCGCCTGCTAGAACACAATATTTAAAAACATGTATCTAATGTGATATGAGGAGTCTAAGAGATTTTCTGTTGAGTATTTTCTCATGATATGGGATTAATACGTTGTGCATGTGACGGGTCATTGAATGCATACGGTTCATGGGGTAAAGCTGTTCTTCTCGGGTAGAAGGTGTGCTCGACTGAGTATTGCAGCAGGTTGGTGAGGGATGACGTGTAGATGTCCGCAAATCTTGCCATCCGTCGGGAAAAGTAGGTGGGGTTGTGATGCGTTCTGAACATACTACCAAATCTTTCATTGCACATTGATTTTAAGTGAGACCTGAAAAATCATATTTTATATGAATCAGCTTGATAAAAAGCACTCTTTTGGTATGTATTAAGTGACTCCCCAGCAGTTATCTCTTATGCTGAAAACCTGCTTATATTAACACAGTCCTCTTCATTTTTCTATCCACTACTTGCTGTATATACCTATACCAGTATACACATAGGTAAGTGGCCAGTCTTTAAACTATTCTGTATGTTTCAACGGGTTTATAGCAGCTTCTGTGCATATTTACCCTTGACCCGGCTGGCTGCGGTTCATGCTGCCTATGTGACCAGTGCAGATCATGATCACCATGTATGAGATCTAATCATGATCTACACTGTTTGATACTTCAGTCAGTAATTATTTCATGAGAACTCCTCTGAACCATTAATTTCACAGTCAAAATTTAAGGGCTGACAGACAAGGCCATCATAAAATTTAGGAAGGATATATAGATTATGTATTAATATATAAGAAGTTTGTTTATTTGGACCACAACCCTTATATAAGTACATAATTATATGCTTACGATTTGGGGCAGGCTTAGGGCCTCTCTGGTTGCTCTTTAGGCAAACAGATTTTCAAGAAATGCAAATACAATATAATATAGACTAAAGTTTGGGCTGTCCATCCAACACAACTCTTAAATTTTCAGTAGGTTTCTGAAGATGAATTATACTGGAACATTAACTTTGTGTTGGGCGGCTATTGTTCACAAGAGATTAATTAAAACTCGAATCACACACTTACAGCAACACACATAATTGCCTTGTGAATGGAGACTCTGAGACTTAATTAGCATTGGAGATTCAATATAGCTGATCAAGTGAGAAATTACACAAGTCACTTCAAATTTGAATATTTAAACAAATATAACTACCGTCTGCAGGCTTACCTCAATTGTTCCCTCTCCTCTAGCAGCTCCGGTATCATATCAAGGCTTTCTTCACTACCAGCATCCTATAAACACAGGGGAAAAAATGATAAAGTTAAAGACTACAATACAATTTTCAGGGATATGTCTTTTTCCCATCATTTTGCTATAAAGAGTGACTGTAAAATTTTCAAGTATCTGTCTTCTGAACTTATCATCCACTCTATGGACAAAGTTCGAACAGAGGCCATATTGTTTTGCATTTATGAACCACTTGAAACTGGTTTCAGCAAAAACTGATGTAAGAGAATACCCGGTGCATATCAAAGTTATCTCTAAAGATCAAAATTTATTGACAATTACTCAAATGTAAATGTATTTAATTCTATAATCTGACTCTGTAAACAATCTAAACAACCATTTTGTTTCAAGAGTTTGAAATTATTGAATTGTATATTAGGGTTCTATCATTGGTACCGGTTTCCAACATGACCAACGCCCCCAGAAGAGGTTAGTTATTTTAGGTTTCCGAGGATAGTTCAAGATACAGAAAGCGTCCTAATTCCAGAGACACCCCTGGTTCTTTAAGCATGCCAGGCGTAAAGCACCCATACATGAGACCTCGGTTTAAGTCTCATGCAAAAGACTGTTAGCAATTTTAGCTGGGCAACCCCGGGAATTGAACCCGCTACCTCGAGATTAAGTCTCATGCTCTACTGATTGTGCTAACCGGGCATGTTTAGAATTATAAGCAGACACATCTATTATATATGTTTATAATTCCTTGGGGTATCATACAAAGGGGCCTTACGGCTATTTTCTCCTTATACAATATAAAAAACTTAAAATTAAAGCTACTAAATGCGTAAAGAAAGATACTGGCTTCTATGTACATGTATAAGCAATCTTGTTCTCTAGCAGATTTTGTACAGTTATGTACATGTACATTCTAAAAATAAACTGATAGTTATTTTTTATTTTATATCTAAAGGGGGCATGCCACATTGTCATTTAATCTAAGGAGCATGAGGAGTGAGATGCTGCACATAACACATTGTCTTGGTACATGGTTGTAAATAATTAATTAAAATGACATGGTGATGCTCAAAACACAAAGTAATGTGTTATGTGTAATACAAATCATGCTATAGGAATCAACTTGGTGAACTTATTTTAAACAAGGCTATGGTTGGAAACAATGGATGCTCCCTGAATTAATGCCTTTATCTAAAAGTCTCCAACGTTGACAAAGGGAGACAATAAAAAACTGGACAAGGTAGGGTTATGGTCCTCTCTGACAGTGCACTTGCTCTCACCATTGTGTGAAATATCAAGTCAATCCAATAAATCATTTTCAAGTTATGTTCAGGACAAGAAATGAGTTTAAATTAAAACAGGAGACAATTCAAAATTTGTGCAAGGAAAAGTATAAGTCTTTGAATATTTCACTTCCCCTTAATGTTCTCACTGTGCGAATATCAAGTGAACCTGTTGAATAATTTTGGAGATAAGTGCTGGAGAAGAAAAAATTCAGATTACAATCATATCCAATGGTTATAATTATAAAATTGTGCAAGGAAGAGTTATGGTTCTTGGTCACTGCACTTCCTTTAAATGTCTTCTACTACCTTGTTAAATATCAAGTCAATCCATTGAATAGTTTTAGAGAGTTATGTGCCAGAGTCGCGAACAAGTATAATTTCATTTAACAAAGGGGGATGATTTTAACAAACTAAAGAAATGGTAACTAGACAATGCTACACACCAAATATCTAAGCCCTGGGGCTTCCAGTTTCAGACAAGAAGATTTCCCTATATAACTAAATGTAAATCCAGTGGCCCCTGACAGGGGTCAAGTTTGACCCATGGGGCATAATTTGAACAAACTTAGAAAATGTTACATAGTAAATATCCAAGCACTGGGTCTTACCATTTCTGAAGGTTTTCCTATAGAACTCTATGTACAAGTTATCCTCTAGGGTGAAGTCACTTTTGACCCCAGGGACATGATCTGAACACTCTTGGTAGATGTATACTAGATAATGCTACACACCAATAAATATCTAAGCTCGTAGCTGTGTGGTTTTATGTGTTTCATATAAAAGTCTATGTAAAACAAGTGACCCTTAGGTCAGAGTAAATTTTAATCCTGAGAGCACGATTTGAACGCTTTTGGTAGAGATCAAAATAGACAATGCCATACACCAAACATCTAAGCTCTAGGCATTAAAGTTTTGTAAAAGAAGATTTTTACAGACAGTTGGGGTGGGGGCTGAATACCCTTTACCAGCAAGAAAAAGAAAAACAAAAGTACACTAGCCTACTCACAGGAGTATGACTTAAAAACTCAACTAATCTATTTAAAACAGCTGGAAACCTCACAAAGTTTAATACACGATTATTCTAAAAAGAACCGCATGCAATAGCTCATCTAAGCTTGAATAAAACAAGCTAAAAACGATGTATTTGGTACATCATATATCTACCAACAATGTATATCAGATTAAAAAAGTTTCTGAAGTGCTGGTTCTGCGATTATGCAGGTAAAGCAACAAGAGACACATGCCTTATGATGCCATCAAAATGCAAATACCCACTGTAAAACAAGTTTCAAACCATTGAATACATTGTAGATATATTTTAAGAATTCATTTCGCCTTTTACTCAAATACATTAAGAGTTTCTTAAATTAAGTCCTTCGTGTAAACACATGTACATTGTATATTCAATCTAAGGTCTGAAACTTGTTTTACGTAGTATGTCCACAGAACAAGCTTCAATAATGGGAAATAAATAAGGGTGCATTATTCCTAAATTATGTTTGATCTAGAAATACACATGATATACTTAGAAAAAGGAGCCAACAAATTCAATAGTACACTAACAGGTATGGATGTTGCAGTTTTCCCTTCAGTTAATCACATAACAGTTTGTAAAAGTTAGCTTCCCTCTACTCACTTCACTGCTGAAGCAATTTCAAAGTAGTTGAACATACAGAAACCATGCAGTCAAAACAAAATGCCATTCTTTTTAAAAAGTCCGAAACTGGGATGTGGAAGGGGTGCATTGGGTGTGATCACATTCCCCTTTTATGGCAGACAGTACATATTTTGTTTTGGCCATACTTGCTGAAGTGCATATTTCTAGATCATTGCAGATATACATGTAGAATCTATAATAGGAAAAATATGATAAATGAACCTGTCCACAGTTCTGTGCTTCCTACAAAAGCAAAAAACATCCAACCATACAATACCTGCACAAATCATACTTTACTTGAAGCTAAATAATAAGACATGTACTAAACACATTTTTCAGCTACTAAATTTTCTTATACCGTGAATGCATGAAAACTTGTAAAGGCATTAAATTTTATGGATTTTTTCATATAAACTAGATGGGTGTTCAGTAGAACACTTGTGTCGCCCTCTTATACTTTGTCAGAATAACTAACAATTTTGTGACAAAATCTAAGTGTAAAAAGGGACATAACTCTGTCAAATATGACCTTGACCTACAAACTTTCATGACGTCATGACCCTTATGTCATAAGCAATACAATTTGAAAGTTTGATGAAGAAATCTTAAGAAATGGCAAAGTTATAGCCAACATTAAGTTTTCATGCCAAAATCTAAGTACAAAAAGGGGCATAACTCTGTCAAATAAGACATTGACCTACAAAATGTGGCGGCATCACAACCCTTTTGACATAAGCAATATAATTTGAAAATTTGATAAAGAAATTTTAAGAAATGGCAAAGTTATAGCAAAAATCAAAGTATATAAAGGGGCATAACTCTGTCAAATATGACCTTGACCTACAAACTTTGGCGGCATCACGACCCTTATGTCATAAGCAATGCAATTTGAAAGTTTGATGAAGAAATCTTAAGAAATGTCAAAGTTATACCCAACGTTAAGTTTTCGGGACAAAATCTAAGTACAAAAAGGGGCATAACTCTGTCAAATATGACCTTGACCTACAAAATTTGGCGGCATCACAACCCTTTTGACATAGCAACAATCTGAAAGTTTGATAAAGAAATCTTAAGAAATGGCAAAGTTATAGCAAAAATCTAAGTATAAAAAGGGGCATAACTCTGTCAAATATGACCTTGACCTACAAACTTTGGCGGCATCACGACCCTTATGTCATAAGCAATACAATTTGAAAGTTTGATGAAGAAATCTTAAGAAATGGCAAAGTTATAGCCAACGTTAAGTTTTCGTGACAAAAGGGGCACAAGAAGTTAATGCCTTGTGAACAATGTTTTCTTGCTTCTATTCCATAGATTTATAGCCAGGAAAACACAACACGTGATATGAGGGCACAAAATTTAGCTTAGTGAATCATGCTGTTTGCAGCCAATATTTAAATCTTGCTACATTTACTGTATTTATCCTATTTAACACGCTCACTCACTCTACTAAATGCATCTACACATATTCTATAAGTAACAATGGAAACACGGGAAAGTGCTTCAGGACTTTCATTTTCAAATTAATTGGGATTCAAACCTGGCACGGCTCCTTGTGTTACAGCACACTCTTGCACCTTAATGGAGATATGCAGCCACTTGTCTTTAGCAGCCAAAATCTAACCCAAATGGACATTTGTATACTAACATATACTGTACTAAAGAGTCACCTAATATAAATATACACTCTTAATGCAGTACTTGACTGATAGCTTAAAGTCCCAGAATCTCTTTCAATATTCAGATATAGTTATATTTATTTATTGACAGGATAGCGATAGAACCACGTTCTATTCACTCTAAAACAATGTTGACATAATATGCTTTTCTTTAGTATTCAAGATGTTTCTTCAAGAAAGAATTGCCAGACAGCGTTTCTTATGTTATGCAATATCATTAAAAAAATACTGTGCTATGTTTCTAATAGGTACTTATCCATTTAAGGGGGGTCACTGGTGAGGTTTTGGATTTGTGCACTTCCGGAAATTTACATTTGTTGTATTTCAAAAATGATGAGTTAACTGGAAAAAACAATTAGGTAGTAGTGAACTTAGGCACAATAGGAATATTTTAGCGTAAAAAAATTGAACATTTCTGAGAAAAAATATTTTGACCTCACATTTGGTGACTAAATTGACAAATTTTGTCATATGCCAAAAATGGGGGTAGGGGGTACAAAAATAGTCATTTCTCAAAAACCATTTAAGATATTTACATAATTCAAACTGTATTATACGGAGAATTGTTAGGATATAAAAATTCATTAATAACTAGTTTATTTTACAGTTCTTGGTCACAGACATATGCCGTCATATCTCAAAGCTACGAAATCTAAAAACACTTTTTTGTCAGTTTTTATTGAATTTCTTTCTTATATGCACATTGACCCCCTTTTTTATTTTTGCATTCTAAAACAAAGGTTTTTATCAAACTGCAGACAAAATATCTGAAAAAGCTTGTTACTCCTTATCATGAAATATTCATTTATCAAAAATTGAAAAAATGAATTTTAGTAAAGTTGGTGGGGTAATAACAAGGAACATAATATTTATTCAGATGATGATAGAAATACCACTATCTCTAATTTTTCATCCTAAAGTATAATATACTACATAAGAAAAGATTAGAAAGTGATATCCATTCTGAAACATACACCACATACATAAACGTTTATAATACCAAAATTCTAGCTAATTCTGCATTAAGCACCTTGATCTGATAGTGTATCACTAAATATTAATATTGCGAAAAAGTTAAGTCATTGACCCATCATTATTTTTCCAGAAATTAACTAGCAAAATATTAGTCTCCATCAAAAACAGGGTCAATAAAATTTCTTGTTATTTTGAATTTCAGCAGTGACCCCCCTTAAAAAGCAAAGTTAGGAATGCTTTTGGTACAAATAAAGGTCATTTCTGTCAGGAAGACATGTCAGGAACACATCTTTCTTGATAAAATGCGAGCTACTTGTAAATGTGATCCTGGGACTATAAGACTGGTTTGACTGTATATATTATGTAGTAGGTTATACATACCTGCATTTCCTCCAAGAGATGCTGCAGCGCGATCAGCCAGCGAACAGAAGCTTTATAATCTGGGGAAGTCATTACTTTAATCTCCGACTGTAAATCAAAAATCAAAATCAATGAGTGCAATTCCTCTTATTTTAGTTCAGACATATTCATTCTACATTGATTGAAGAACAAGTTCTTGCAACTTATATTAACTACTCTTGGAGACTGCTGCCTGGAGTTCTGACCAGTACTTGCACCTAAAGAAGGGGTCACAGTCAGACGCCACTGCAAAGATTTGAACCCACAACCTCTGAGTTATGAGTCTGACACTCTATCCATACACCATCCCAATTTTGAGTTTATGGTGGTACCTTCTTTGTTTGAATGACCAATCTACCGAACAAAAGATTTTCCCTGTTATGTAATGAACATTTTCTTCTGTTTTAAGCCACAACTCTTCCCACCTAAGCATCTGTCATTAGCATCTAACTGTACAAAACCCATAAAATGAATTTATGTTATAGTAATACAGATACTAAAAGAATATTTGTTACATTCAGGGAATGTCTTACATGGCCCACTCATAGAACTTTACCTATCAAACAGTGCTTAGACAAGAGGCTAAGAGTACTGAAAATCACTTTCAATTCACAAATTCACAAGACAAAAAGTTCACAATTTTTTTTAATTCACAAGATTCAAATATTCATGAACAAGCAGATTCTTTTTCAAAGAACTTTGAATAAGCAAAATGATAAATTTACAAACTAGTGTTCTCACGATAGAAACAAATTTTTGCAGGTAAACATGAGGAGCAATGTATGTTCACCTACCGCTAATTCTGGAATTATTGCACCTGTTCTCCAGCTGTGCTTCAAAGAAGGATCCTATAAATGGAAAGTAACATGGAAACTGATTTTTTTTTTTATCAAGTTTAGGAAATCTGTGAATAGAAATGAGTGTACAGTTCCTGATTCTTGTGTATGAACATACTCATACATGTGCTTTCTCTATTTGGAATATCTTGTATTGTTTTGTTTGCATTGTATGCTATATATATGGTCGTAGTAACCATCTAAAGATTTGTACTTTTGCTTGATGCTTAATTAAAATAATTTCAGAAAGTCAGGTTCTCAATAGCTCAGTGGTAAGGATGTTTGTCTCCAGAATAGTAGGCCCAAGGTTCGAAACCCAGCCTGAGCAGGAGGAGGTGTTTTGAGCACAGACACTCAAACCACATGTGCCTGTCTCAGTCCACCCAGCTGTAAATGGGTAGCAGTGATAAACTTGATGGGTGTTCAGTAGAACACTTGTGGTGCTCTCTTACACTTTGTCAGAAAAAACAATAATTCAATGCAAAAATCTAATTACAAAAAGGGGCATTACTCTATCCAATATGACCTAGACATACAAAATTTGGCAGCATCATGACCCCTTTGTCATAATCAATAAATTTGTCTGATGAAGAAATCTTCTTTATTATAGCCAACGTTAAGTTTTCATGACAAAAACTAAGTACAAAAAGAGACATAACTGTCAAATATGACCTTGACTTACAAAATTTGGCAGCATCACAACCCTTTTGTCATAAGCAATACAATTATAAAGTTTGATGACAAAATCTTAAAAAATAGCAAAGTTATAGCCAACGTTAAGTTTATGTGATGGATGGACCGATGGTCAAAGTGATCCCTATGTATCGCCTTTTCTCCAAAAGGGCGACACAACAACTTGCTGCCTCTTTCATGTGAGCTTGGTAACATCTGGAATGAGTGTTTGACAGACATTCAATAAGTTAAGGAAGCTGTCTTTGTAATACACATGTTATCAAAAATATATTCCCAACAGTAACCTGGTTCTATGATTCACAATTTACCCTAATGGAATGACAGGACATGAGAAGCATGCATTCACACATTCTGAGAAAGATGTATTGTCTTAACTTTTATACTTACAGCTAAATCTGTATAAACATGATCGCCAAAGTACAAAACTTTAGAACCATACCAGCCAGTCATATGCCGAAAATCATGAAAGTTCCCCTGAAAGAAAAAATACAAAAGTATAAGCATTGGAAAGGTATTTTTCAAATACCTGAAAACAGATCATCAAAAACTGTTCTCAATTAGTTTTAGATTTCAATCACTTTTGTTTCCCACTTGTATTTAAATAGTGTTTCATGCCCATTTCAACAGTATTTCAAATATATGTATGTGCTTCCAGGTAGTTTTACTATAATAATTTGTTCCTGGAAGGAATCAGTACTAGACTCCTATCCTTCATTAGTAACTGCCAGCTTTGAAACGTAAAGTCTTCGCTTAGAATGAGGGTTCAAACCCATGACCATAATGTGCGAGATTTAATTTTACAACTGAAGTTTCTCATGAAACCAAGAAATGAACCGTATTGAAACATCTTAACACTCTGTTTTGCCTTTGCTTCATCAGATTCTATTCTTAGAAATGACTACAGATTTTGAAGGCCTAAATCAAGGGGTTAAAATTCATTAATTATTTAATGCCCATCATATCACAACACAGTAAGACTAGCGCAGAATCTTTTAAAAAGAAAACACCTTCCTTTAATTCAATAAATGAATCAGAAACCAACCTGAATATAAACTTGACCTTTGTCCAGCTGTTTGACTCTGTCCCAAGATTGTTCATTCTTTGGGTCATATAATCGGAAAGGCCTGAAGAATAAAAGACAATTTAATTTTCTCAATTAAACTGTACCCTGCTAAATTTCAGAAATTGACATGTACATGTACCATCAACTTTTCAAAGGGTAAACTAAAGCAAAAACGCCATACATAGTTGACATAGAATATCACATTGATTTGAAGTTAAATTTAGCGTATTTACACCATGTGCACATAACTGTATAATGGGACTTTGTTGAGTTACAAATTATCTCCCTTGTTGGATAAAGTCCAAGATAACAAAATTGCAAATAGGTCCTATCAGTTGGTATCCTCTGACTTTATCATTGTTTCTTATAGAGGTAACCAAGTTATTGTGTGTGAAACGTCTCACATCTGTATTATACTGGTATTCATTCTTCTTTCAGAATGGTCTGCAGAAATTCAATGTGGCATCCTAACCTTGTCATATGTATATAGTTATTTCATACATTTTTCTTGCTTGTAACAACTATTGGTATAATAATGGTATAATAATTGAACTATGAACTCACCTAGAATTCTCATTGAAAAACTTGGGCTTTCTTGCATTAACCACAACTACATCAAACAATTCCATCCAATCTTCACCTACCATGTACTTCATACCTGCATTACTGTAATATATAGACATCAAACATAGAAACTTGTACTAACTTGTGCAATGTAACATGTAAATCCACCAATGGAATTTTTTTTCCTTTGGTTTTAAAGCAGTATTTCAGTCGGTTTAACTAACCTTTTGCATGACGAAAATTAACACTGAAGACCTTCAACAATCGACATAAAAGAAAAATGTAGACTATGCAAATCTGAATAAAAACTACAGTTAAGACAGTCTTCATATATGATCAGCTCATACAAATGAGCATTGCACACCTTCCCCAAAGTGCATGAATACTTCAAACAGTGTAGGGCATTGCACACCGTCCCCAGAGTGCCTGAATACTGCAAACAGTGTAGGGCATTGCACACCGTCCCCAGAGTGCTTGAATAGCGCAAGCAGTGTCGAGCAATGCACACCGTCCCTAGAGTGCTTGAATACTGCAAGCAGTGTCGAGCACTGCACACCGTCCCTAGAGTGCTTGAATACTGCAAGCAGTGTGGAGCATTGCACACCGTCCCCAGAGTGCTTGAATACTGCAAACAGTGTAAAGCATTGCACACCGTCCCCAGAGTGCTTAAATAGTGCAAACAGTGAAGAGCATTGCACACCGTCCCCAGAGTGCTTAAATAGTGCAAACAGTGTAGAGCATTGCACAACGTCCCCAGAGTGCTTGAATACCGCAAACAGTGTAGAGCATTGTACACTGTCCCCAGAGTGTATGAATACTGCACACAGTGTAGAGCATTGCACAACGTCCCCAGAGTGCTTGAATACTGCAAACAGTGTAGAGCATTGCACACCATCCCCAGAGTGCTTGAATACTGCAAACAGTGTAGAGCATTGCACACCATCCCCAGAGTGCTTGAATACTGCAAACAGTGTAGAGCATTGCACAACGTCCCCAGAGTGCTTGAATACTGCAAACAGTGTAGAGCATTGCACAACATCCCCAGAGTGCTTGAATACTGCACACAGTGTAGAGCATTGCACAACGTCCCCAGAGTGCTTGAATACCGCAAACAGTGTAGAGCATTGCACACCATCCCCAGAGTGCTTGAATACCGCACACAGTGTAGAGCATTGCACAACGTCCCCAGAGTGCTTGAATACTGCACACAGTGTAGAGCATTGCACAACGTCCCCAGAGTGCTTGAATACTGCAAACAGTGTAGAGCATTGCACAACGTCCCCAGAGTGCTTGAATACTGCACACAGTGTAGAGCATTGCACAACGTCCCCAGAGTGCTTGAATACTGCAAACAGTGTAGAGCATTGCACACCATCCCCAGAGTGCTTGAATAATGCAAACAGTGTACAGCATTGACAGATACCATACATGTATATTTAACAGCAGCTATAAGCTGACATGTACAAAACAAGTATCTATCCAGTAGATTAAGAATAAGACTTACATAAATGGAAAGCCACTGTTTGTGATGATAAACATTCGTTTCCCAGCATCTGATAATCTCTCTAAAAATGTTTTAATTTCTGGACCGTTCTCAAGAAATCTTTCTGAAAGAGAAAGTACAACTGTATCTCAACACCACCTACATTAACCATAACAAAATTACTGAGGAACCGCTAAGTTTGTAATCATACAAATTAACTTTAAATTAAGCCAATGGCATCATCTAAGCACGAACAGCCAGAGGGGGTGTTAAAAAGATATATTTCTATCTAATTAAAATGGTTAATTTAAATTTTCACACAGAGTTACTTAATACGTGTACTTATTAAATGTAATTATTTCTACAGCTGGGAATGGCATTCCATTAGTAGTGGTAAAATAACTTTTCCAATTAGGATATATCATGCAGACGGCAATAAATTTAAATTAACAGAAATACACAACCCGCTGATTTTTTACCAATGGAAAAAAGTTAGGGATATACTGGGTTTTCGTCTGCCTCTGTGGCGGAGAGTCAATGACTTGAAATCAATGTAACCTCTTAATAGATTGAGGGTCATGCGTTCAAACCCTGCTACAGAGTGACCATGTCTGTGAATGTGAAAAAGTTGGCAGTTTCTTAAGGAAAGAGATGCCTAGTACATGTACTGGTTCTTCCCAGGTTCTTCCCAGGAATGATAGTTAGGTATACTGCCCTAGCGTTAACATGACCAAAATACTGTTGGAACAGGCGATAAACTCCTACAACAACAAAAACAATTCATGAAGTTCTTTAATGTGCGCTAGTGGTTACATAATTTGCCTTACAACCTTGGTTTAACCCCTGGCCAGATCACTTGAGGTTTTTTCTTGGTACAAAGTGAAACTTGTGTTGTTTGAAAAAAAATGTTTTGTTTTATCAGAGCCCTGGATTTCATTTATACATCGCCAGGAACTTACTGAGATCTTGCATAATAAATCCGTGTAAAACACCTGTCGTATGCACACTTTGAACAGCATTCTGAAAAGAAATATGAAAGGGTCAGCCTCTCTGATCTTAAACATGATTCCAAATTAAGATCATAACAGTTTATGAATACTGACAAAGTGTTCTATCTCGCATACTATCTAGTTAGTCTTAACTTTGGATATGGGAGGGGGATGAAAAATTTATACATCTTTTTTATTCCGCAGTAAATTTCCTTTAAAATTTTCATATGAAACAATGAAAGGATGCAAGTAATGTAAACGACAATAATTCACACCTTTGAATATAAGTCATTATGCCATCACTTACTAAAACAGCCAAGCTCTTTGCAAGAGTCTAAATTGGGAAAGTAATAGATGGGTCAAGGACTAGCATTACTGGGGGATTTAAACATTTAAAATGTAGGTTTCTGGTGGGTTTCAACCACTGAAATGCATGTTCTTTGGGTTTTATACCAACTTACCCTAATATCGTAGAATACATATTCTGGATCATATGGTATATTCTTTTCAATAAAGTACTGAAACAGAAAAAAAAGAAAAACAAAATGAAAGTCTGCTCTTTTAATACAAGCAATCGTATCAAAATCAACATATGATAATGGTAATAAATTCAGTAGCTTCTTGGTCACATCTAACATGTCTGATGTTATTCTTAAATACTCTATTAATAACTAACATGCTTAGTGGACAATTACATCAAAGCTCTGAATACAGTATAGGTCATCTAACAGTTGTCAATTGTGTAGAAAGCTTGTAGCTTATCGAGTCACTCTCGAGTCCACTTCCTGGAAAAACCAGTACTGGTGTCATATGAGAAAGTACGGTCGTGACCCCAGTGGGGGTCTAACCCGCAACCTCCGCGATGAGCTGCTGACACCATAACCTCTACACCACCGCTCACCTCTTACAGTTGAACTTATTTATGACAGGTCATATGTATTACGTAATCTCTTGACTAAGACAGCTGGTGTTGATGTATTTAAAAAATGAACAGTTCCTTCGTCAGATAAACTTTTGATGAGAAACCGCCTGCTTTAAAAGACCATCTTTTAACTATCTCTTGGTTGGCTGCTTTAAACACAAGTTTGACTGTTGTGTAAATTATATAATATTCGCGATGATTTAGTTAACGCTATTTTCCCACTTCACTAATTAAAAAAGCTCATGAAAGATTTATTTCACACAGATTTCATTTTACTATTAGAGGATTCTCCTTTCACAAAATTTAACTTAAAATTCTCAAATAAGTCTGTCCGCTCACAAATCGCGCAATGTTTGTTGCATAAAAATTACCAAGTTTACAGTATATACGTGAAACAACTTGCTATGATGATGAACATGTCTAGTGCTCACTAACATTATTTCAGTACTGAAATCACTTTGAACATGACCTTTTGCCTACTATAAATTTCAAAGTCATGTGTCATAGCATTTCAAGCAAACTTATTCAATCTAAATAAACATTTATCCTGATGTAATAAAATTTCCTTACATTTGCAAATGTTCTCTTTTCTCTGTCTAAAGATTCGAAACTAAGCATGTTTGTTCAAACTTAAAGATCAAAATATATTGTAGGGTGAAGAATTAACCAGTTTTTAGTCCCGACCAACCCATGAGCCACAAGTCAGACTGTCAAAGACTCCAGCAGGACTCCCTTCATGCTGACACCTAACATTTTTGTTTTTGAAAGTTGAGATGTTATTGTAGAGAAAAAGCAATTAAATTCCCAAATTTGTGAACTGTTCCAGTTGCCAAAGGACTGCATCCAGATTTGAGACAGATGCATAAAACAGACTTCAGACTTGTCAACTTGATTCGTGCCGTGTCGCTGCAGAATGCAGGCCACAATCTCAGTTATAAACTTTACATGAGCGCTGCTGTGTGAAAGCTCAATTTTTTTAAAAGATTATCATCACTTCAAAAAGAACAAAAATCAATGTTATTGTTGAGGAACAGAACTATAAGTACAGGTGCTATATCATTACTCATATTGTCTGTTACTTAAATTGTCTGTCATGGATAAGTGAAGTATGTGGATAAAGATCAGACTGCATGGTTGCACAGGCTGTTTTGGATCTATCCTGATTAGTTTATACCAATTTATTCTAGCTTGATTGTGAAGAAAGCTTATCAAGTCACTCTCGAGTCCGCTTCCTGGCAAAATCAGTACTGGTGTCATATAAAGAGGTACGGTCGTGACCCTAGTGAGACTCGAACCCACAACTTCCGCGAGGAGAGGCAGACACCTTAACCTGTACCACCACCTCTATCCTGGTTGCAAATGCTTATAACACTGGTTTTCATACAGTGGGGCTCAAATGTTGGTAGATGAGCAACCAAAACGGGACTTACGTCTGTAACGTTGATGATGAGATTCATTTCTGGAGGAGCAAACATGTCTACTAACTGATGCATAGGACCCTGAAATGTCAAACAGATTGCCTCAATACACAACACTTTCAGCCTTTCAAGTTCGTTTTATATGATACAATTGTACATGTATAAGCTATGAGTGTAGAGTGTTACAAAGGTTTAAGATGCACAGCTAACACAGTAAGATGCAAAACATGGTGCAAAAAAAACTGCTATACAGTAGTTATCTCCTGTGTATTACAGTGCTTTAAGTCTTCCTTTTTATCCCCCTGCCGAAGGCAAAGGGGATATTAGAAATGGTCTTCGTCCGTCCGTCCCAATTTTGTCAGGAGCATAACCCCAAAAGTACTTGAGCGATTTTCTTCAAACTTCATACACTGACAGAGCACATTGGGAGGAAGTGCAGTGTGTAAGAACAATAACTCTACCTTGCCTACTTTTAGAGTTATTCCCCTTTTATCAGATTTACTTGAAAAACTTTGTCCGGAGCATAACTCCAAAAGTGGGTTCGCTCCCTGGCCGCATCATACCAAAGACGTAAAAAATGGTACCAGTAGCTCCCTTGCTTGGCGCTCAGCATTAAAAAAGGGAAAATGGCTTCTCTTCTCTCATACCCTCACGGCGATGGATACCATCAGGAATGAGGTGTCGAGAGTGGTTATTATAAGTTGGATAACTTGTTTCACAATCGACCAAAAATAAATTAGTATAAACTAACTCCAAAAGTACTTGAGGGATTTTCTTCAAACTTAATACACTGACATAGCACATTGGTAGGAAGTGCAGTGTGTAAGAACAATAACTCTACCTTGCCTACTTTTAGAGTTATTCCCCTTTATCAGATTTACTTTAAAAAGTTTTGTCCAGAGCGTAACTCCAAAAGTATTTGAGGGATTTACTTCAAACTTAATACACTGACATAGCACATTGGTAGGAAGTGCAGTGTGCAAGAACAATAACTCTACCTTGCCTACTTTTAGAGTTATTCCCCTTTATCAGATTTACTTGTCCGAAGCATAACTCCAAAAGTACTTGAGGGATTTTCTTCAAACTTAATACACTGACATAGCACATTGGTAGGAAGTGCAGTGTGCAAGAACAATAACTCTACCTTGCCTACTTTTAGAGTTATTCCCCTTTATCAGATTTACTTGAAAAGTTTTGTCCAGAGCATAACTCCAAAAGTACTTGAGGGATTTTCTTCAAACTTAATACACTGACATAGCACATTGGTAGGAAGTGCAGTGTGCAAGAACAATAACTCTACCTTGCCTACTTTTAGTCAAATAGAAAAATATCATACCTATACTGATAATGAACATTAATATAATTTTGCAAACCTTCTCTTCACTGCCTTATTCTTTTTCTTCTTACTTGAAAACTGTACTCAGCATGACCATAACTATACAGCTTTTTAAGGATTTCCTCTCACCAAGTAAAATGTACGAAAGTACAACCTTCAGGTAACTTCTTCCTGGCGGGGGGATTAACCATGTGTAACATGGCTCTTGTTACTATGTTGTTTTAAAAGAAGGGAAGTGGTCATGCCCAAATGTACCAAGTTCAAACCCTACGTGGGTTTACCTACTGAGATCCTCATTAAGCATTAAAAAGAGGAATTTTATGCTTGGGGTCAAGGGAGTCATAAGGCCCCTTTTGGGTCAAGGGCAAATTCCTTGTGGGGGGACAAGAGAGGGGGGGGGACCCAAAGCTCCTGGGTTTTAATGAAATTCAAAGACTTAAATTCAACTTTCAAAGACATCACCTTTGCTTTTATGTAAACCATTCAATGCATTATTTGGAAGACAAACAATAAAGGTTAAAATCAAATTTTCAAGAGTCAAGGTGGTTATTTTATGGGTCAAGCCATGTGTCATAGGGTTCCGGTCACTATACTCTGGGCATGCATATCATATTTTTTCATAAATTTTATTGCTGTTTTTTCCTTGAAAACAAAAAGATTCCAGAGTGATTACATCAGCTGCAAAGTTTTGTCAAATCTAACTCAGTCAACTGGTAAATGAACTAAACTATGCCAATCAAAGGAACAATCCTGCCGTTTAGTTGATACTAATTTATTTATTCTTGATTGCGAAACAGGTTCTTACAACTTATATTAATCGCTCTCAAGACTCGTTTCAGATGAAATCAACCTCGAAGAGAGAGAGGCAATGTGGATTTATTTGTGTCTTGCCTAAGGACACTTCCGACATGGCGATGGTAGGGATCGAACCTGGGGCCCTTCGATCATGCTGTTAATACTTACAGTCCCATAAAACCTGTTCATATCACTGATAGGTACATGTGTCCCATGGTACGAGTCAAGTACTTCCTGATCTGACAGCTTTGTTGTTCCTCTGAAACACCACAAAAATATAAATGTACATGTTGGCATAATCAACAGGAATTGCTTTATTGCGCTAACTGTTTTGATCTACAGACAAAACTACAAAAATGAAGCTGCATGATGCAAGAATTTCAATTACAATGTACATTGTCATGAGGAATCTTTGTCAATGCAGTAAAACCCGACACATCCCACATCCTTAGGGACCATTTGACTATTAAGGCTGATTTTGCCGGTAAAAACAGGTTTTGCACAAGACATTTTATGCTAACAGGACCAAGGAACAGTGCCATATATGTCAGTTCTCTGCTAAAACCAGGTTGTGGATAAGAAAGCCTTTACTGTTATGTATACTGATCCTGTAAACTAAACATTTGCTTTTCCAAAAGCAAGTGTCTGAAACTTTTTATGAATTTAAGCCAATTTCTTGCTTATACATTGCCTATTACTAACCATACCCTGCTAGAGAAAAATGACAAATGCAGATCATTTTCTTAAATATCCATGCAGTTTAATCATGATCTACACAATTCACTATCGAGTCAATACACTTTCAGCAAGCACCTGTTAGACCAATTCATTGAACTGTCCATATTGCCATTTGGAAGACTGACGTGGCCATTAAAGAAATTCACCAGAGTCAGAGTTAAAACTAATCCTTACACTACAGCCTAGTCCTCAGTGCTAGCCAATCAGTTACACCTTTAACAACAAGACCAACAGATTACTGGGTCATTTAAAACATTAATATACAACCAAATTAGATTCTAATCAGATTAAACTACACGTATTCATAAAATTATATTCCCCTTATCTGACACTGGTATTCTATACATGTTTTCAGGTAATAAATGCACTACAGTACTAAAGTCTTGTAAATACTTCACCTGTACACTGTTCCAAGCTGTATGTTATGATAAGAATCAATCTTCATAAGCAAACCCTGAAATGATCAAACAAGACCACAAATGAAATATTTGAGACTCTTATGCTAAATGAAAGAGTTTGTTACAAGTATGTGCTTATTGAACAGTATTTGCCAAGTTGGTCAACCTTACGCATTTGGTTTTAGGTCTGTAGAGAAATAGTGCATATGGCAATGGGAAATGCTCTTTATGAAGTACTACATACTTTCCTGACATCATATAGATTTTGATATCATTTAAGGAACTCCATAAAATGACTCCTAACATGTTGTTCTGATACTGCTGAATGCTGTGAATTAAAATTAGAAATCTGCTTGTGTCAGAATTACTTTTACACGATATACTGATACAAGAAAGTATACAGTAAATATCATATGTAACGCCTCTGGATATAGCGAAACTCTAGATATAAGGAACAAATTTTCTCTGTCCAATATTTTTTCTTAATTTTTTTTATATGAAAATGATACATGGATATAACAAACCCCAGATGTAAGGAGCAAAATTAAATGGCCGAAAGGAGTTCCCTATAAACATGGTTTACTGTATTAAATTAATGTTCTCAAAAACTACCATACATATAATCGACAGTGTTGGCCGGAACCCTTTTATTCAATACATACCTTTCTAATATCATAGTGAAGACCTCTCAGTATAAAATCTGGGTTGAAATGCTGGTTCCTAATGCCCTCTGGATACTGCATCATTATGGAAAGACAAAATACTATAAATCATCTTGGGAATATCTAAATCCGAGGGTGATTCATACCACCTACTATGCCAATTGCACACATTGCCAAGCTTTGGCTACAAGTTTTAAGTGTATAATTTACACTTATAATACTGTAGATACAGTGCTAGTTCTATATTACTTATTTTTAAAGATATACATGTATATATGTGACTGAGGAAACTGTAAAACACTAATTATGCTCTGAACAAAAGTTGTATATCCACAGATGAAGGCAATTTTTTCCACTCTCTATCTCATACATTCACATTTTGAACTAAGAATGTTTTTAAAAGGTTAGTTATTGCAGAAACCAGAGTAACAAAAGATTCAAAACTGATTCTACAGGGAATCACTGGTTTCTGCATACATACATGTATATAACAAGTTGAAATAGCAAATCTTCCTGTAGCTCTGATTTAATTTTATACCAGTAAGCTTAAAACCTTTGTCCATTCTACAAATTTCAAATTTTATTACTACAGTAAAGGTCTTCAAATAGTATGGTCCGGAAACGAGAGTAATACGATAAATAACCCTGGATCACGGCAACACCGGGTACCGCCATTTTGGAAAAAGAAGAAAATTTGCTTTTATCTCGAACTCATTTTTCCACATTGACCAACAAAGAGATCCTTAATACAATTTGCTTCCTTATCTATATGCTTTTTTTTCCGATGTTTTGGTTTGATGGTTTACGTTGGAAAGTTGACTTGTATGACGTTTTTTTTTTCAAACCGCCAAAAACCGACCTCCAATTTTAGCCTTCTTCCTACTTCATGGTGTCAGGGGTGCCTTCTCATAGAAGCCTAATGCGCTGTTCTTAGATTTTCGTTTTTCCCCCCCTTTTTATTTTTTCTGCCGGACGGTAGATCCGACAAACAAAAACGCCCTGATTTTCATTGGTGATTTTGTGCACGTTTTCCTGTATTTTAGGGTCAATGGAATGCTATTAATGAATTAGGGTTTTTTTGTTTGTTAGATTAGTTTTCTTTTTATTTATAAAATAATACAGTTTAAGACCAAACGCAGTCAATCCACCACGCAAACGCCAAGACAGACAGCGGACCGTGCTCGCTTAACAAAGTTTTTATATATAAAGGTTTTATTCACGTTTTGGATTTTCTCAGCTTTCCATTATACCTTTTTAAATTAAAATTGGTATTTAAATGAAAAATGGGGAGTTGCAACACTAGCAATCCAGTAACGCGCGTGATATCGGTGTGATAATGCCCAGGAATAACGAGACAGTTATCAGTACGAAAGCGGGGCGTGCCATCTACAGTAAACGACTCCGGATATAAATAAAATCTGGATATAAGGAACAAATTTTCTCTGCCCGAGTTTTTTTCTTCCTTTATGTAATATGAAAATGTGATATGGATATAACAAACTCCGGATATAAAGGACACATTTAAATGGTCCCAAGGAGTTCATTATAAACGGAGTTTACTGCCTTACTTCGTACTAAATAGAAACAGCTAACAGGCTTACTAGCCCAACTAATTGTGCACAAGGGTTTTTGCTATATACAACGGCCACCCTAAAGACAGACATACATGTATATATGTAATGTCAATTTGTAAAATGGGTTGGTCTTGCAGTCGAAATATTGACGTTAAGTTAACAGGCTTACCTTATAGTTTTTGATGAGTGATTCTTTTCCCAGATCATACAGTACATGGTGGAGATCCTGTGTGTATGATGCTAATGTGTAGTCATAATCAAACCCATATACTTTAGTATCTTTAAGGCAGATTTCATTGTTTGCAAATACACCTAATTTGTTTGTTTTCTCTCCTGTTTCCAATGGAATGTCTGTAAAAACAATGTAAGACTATCCAATATACCAGTAAGTATTGTACAATATAGACAAATGTTGACCGTAATGTGTAGTTTTATATTTAAACTGGGAGTGGTTCTGACCGCCCAACATTTATTTTGGTTATTTGTCATAGGGACCATCTTGGATTTGCCAGGACTTCTAGTAGAATAGCAAATTGTGAATAAAACAATTCGATTTTTTTTATTTTTCAAAAATCAGCTGATCACAGGTTGGAAGTTATATTACCCTTCAAAATGGTCTTATTGGTTTAAAGTTTAGAATGATGCTCAAAACACATTGGACGCTTGAAAAACATATAAGAAATTAGTTTAAACCTGTTATTTCTGTTATTGACAAATCAAAATTAAGATATACATAACCGAAAAGGTGGATTTTTTATTTTTGACTAGTATGTCAAAAAAGGTTTGTACAGATTTCCTCTATATTCAATGTGAATGAAACTGTTATACAGATCGCTCTTTTTTTATAACTAAGTAATGTTTATTATTCCAGGAGTATAAATCATTGACTAATGTTTTATTTAAAATTTTGGTCACTTTGAACGGTAATATCACTTTAAAGATTTATAAAACCTTTGAAAAGAAATGCATCTGCTATACAAAGTATTCCCCTTCTTTGTCGAATGCCGAACTAATTAATGCAACTCTCCCATTGTAAGGTAACTGCTGCATGAATTATTTATAAAGTGTCTGTGATAGTGATCTGTAGCATTGCTGAATTGATGTCATCGAACCATTGATTGAAATTTAAAAGGTGGCTTCCTTTACTGCTTTAGCATAATTATCATTGTGAGGTTACAGGCCTTGAAAATTCCACTCATCCGCTCATCTTTACAAGTAAGTGTCGAGGTCGGGCAAGTAAAAATTTGCTAGCACTTGTCCGTCTGGGCGAATGATTTTTCTGAACTGAAAATTCATAATTGGATGCAAAAAAACTACAAGAAAGAAGCAATAATCAGTGAAAATATAGACGAAAGCTCGAAGGGCGCAAAGCCCGACCATAGGTAAACGTATAAACGAGTAATTAACTTAATACTGAAAGCAATAAAATAAAGTTGATTTCATATACCCATGCGAAATAAGAAAGACTTAAGTGTTGACTCTATGACGATAACATACTTATATCGCTGCACTGTCTATACAACTTCTGCTGCAAAAGAAGTGACGTCATTTATCAAAAGAAATTGTGACATCATTAAATGTCAGCCATTTTTGTTTTGAAAAAAAAACCAACACAGGTTTGTACTTTGAAATGTAAAGAGATCCTATTTACACACATTCCTAAAGTTTAATGCTATTTCTTGTGATGCCAAAAAAAACACCATTTCTTCTCGCAATCAACCACTTGATTCATGACTCTATGGATATTTAGTAGCAACAACTTTTGCAACTTGAAACGTTCTTGCGTTCCCTAAAATTTCATACCATTTCTAAAGTTATGCTTTTGCCCGATATAGGTATTACCTATTTTCATATTAGAGCTAAACCATTGTGCGGAGTTTACATCTTATGCTTTCGCCCTATATTGCTTGCCTATTTTCACAACAGGTCACTTATTTCTTCATTCCCCACCCATACTTTCTCAATGTAGAGGACATAAACAATTGGTCATTTTCACCTTTAATGTGTTTTTTCCTTTCCTGATACACTTTCTTCCAGTTCTGTGAAAAACATCTAACAGAAACAGACAGTTGTCTTTCCAATCGCATACGACAACTTCTGCAAACTTTGAAATTTGTAACACAAGTTTGGCTTAAAATTCTTGCAGTCGCCATATTATTGGTGTACGCATAAGAAAAGCAACCCATGAAACGTGTCAATATGGGATAAAGTTTCGTGTTCGGTATAAAATTACTAAAACTGGAGTAATAAATTTGAATAGTTTGAATAAGATTAGTTATAGGACTAAGCATAGAAAATCCTGTTTATCGTCGCATATATCAGGGATCTTATACCTGGAATAATGAATACTTCAGATTTAAGAATATTCTCACAACACAAGTCTTGCTCTTTTTGGGACAAATAGGATATCCAGTACACGTACTGTACAATTCTTATTTGCCCAGATATACAACTTTTCTGGATGCAATTTATCAAAATTAATGTGATCGATGCTATGGAAGGGTTATTTTAGTTCACTCATCAGGAGTAAATGATTTACAAGTAAGTCATTTGACAAGTCAGACGCTTCTAAATGGTCAGATCTAAGAATATCGTCACAACATAGGACTTGTTTTTGATTGCTGTTACCCAATTTTATTGCCGTTTCACATGAGTGTTTGCGACAGAAACCGGATTGCTTTGAATGTATGACAGACCTGCAGAACACCCTTGGATGGAGCACCCTTGAGAACAGGCGTCAAGCCTCCAAATTGGTTATGTTTTACAAAATATACTACAATCTTGTAGCAATCTCCTGCCCAGTTACCTAGAAGTCCCAAACAGGTTAACAAGACATATGCACCCCTTAGTCTCCGCCAAACCCATGCAAATTCGGACTTCTTTAAGTCTCTTTTTCCCCCATACCACAGTCCTGTGGAATAGATTACCCACACATTGCGATCCTGCCTGATCTTGAATCTTCAAGCAGGCGGCCCAAATCATTTTAGTCATACAACAGTTGTTTTTACCCTTTTCTCTTTTTGCTATTTTAACAGTTTTACCGTCTTGTTTCTCTTGACTGTGGGCTATCTTGCAGTAGTTTTATCTTTTATACACCCGGCGTTCACCCTGCCCAAATACTCTGAGGGGGGCGTTACAGTAATGTAATAAATTATTTTCTTCTAAGAAGCTTTTCATGATAAGTTTAAGCCTCATCTATGTCTCTATTTTAACCATAAAGAGAGTCTAAAACAAAGCAGCTACTCTTCATCTTGTTGGCTGTCTGGTTAGCGTAGTGGTTTGCACACTCGCTTTTCACAAATACAACCCGGACTCGATCCCCGTTCTGTGTAGTATGTGAGATGGTATCAGACAGATGGGTTTCTCCGGGTTATCCGGTTTCCTCCCACAGTAAGGCCACCATACAACCACATCTGTGCGATTGGTTCAAAAGCTCGCATGAGCTACCTACCTAACTACCTCACCCGCCTACCTTACCTGCCTACCTTACCTACATTCCTATCTACCAGTACCTACTTACCTATCTACCTTGTGATAAAGAGATAAGAGAAATATTTTTGAAATTTGATTTGATATTACCTTTATGGAGTCCTTCTTGAACCTGTTCCGTTCACTTAATACACTTACCTTGATGTGGACATTCAAAATATCATATCAATGTTCATATTAATAGGTCGACAAAGAAATATGATCAAAGTTTAAGGTCTCTTTCTGAGACCCTAAAGTCCAAGGCTTACTGGATTCTAGTGAGATAAATTTGTAATGTAGCGCTAAAGCCCTTAAAGATCAGATTTAGATCGCCCATAGAAGAGCAGCCTGCAAAATTAACAGTTGGCATTCACTGAACACACAATGTATACTTCAGTGATGCACACGTGAAGGTACATCATGGGTAAATGGTTTTTCATAGACATACACTATTAGATTTTCGACTGATGCGACTTCCCAAAATTTCATACCTATAGAATCAACTAAATAACAATGTTTTTTATGTTGACCTTTGACTTATATCATCTTAGCTGAAGGAGACTACTCTATTGCCACAAGTTACTTTTAGTGGTCAATGACCAGAGTAGACACATATTTCAATTGTATATTTCATACAGACTTTTTCTTACCATTATCTTCATGTCCTATCCTTTTACGATTATTTTAACGTAAATTTGCTGTATGCATCTCCTTAGTTTTAGACAAGCAGCAATCAAATACATAGTGTAGGTCCGCAATTGACCTAGACAAAATAGCCTAGTTTGGAGTCCCAACTATTTACCATACTGGTACCTAAATATCGAGACATTTATAATAGAATGTAATTCGTAGAGAACGTAAAGAGCTCGACTGCATGATAAACAAATGGTGCGGAGTGTTTTCTATATTTATTGGAAGACAATGGATTCTGGTATTCAATGATGGCATCGGAGTTTCAGACAAGATAGAGATGTTTGCGCTTTTTGTGTTCTGGTCAGGTGATCACCACTTAGACCATTGACAGAAATTATCGGTAACACACAGTCCATTTGATGAATGAAAGCTGTGTTCGGTTGTCGGTGCACAAAAATCTTCTCCCGACCACGACTTTAATCAATTTTAATGTCAGCTTGTATCAATGGATATCTCTTGAAAGGTGCATAGACCAATACAGTAATAAAGACCTTGTCAATGCCCATTTAAAATTATTAAAACAAATTACGTTTCAAATATATTGAATAGATCCTGAATCGCAAAACAATCAGTCATATAAATTTTGTCGTTCTAATTCCCCCTTCATATCGGGAATGTAATCACACACACAACATTAAAGATAACTTAAAGTAGTTCTCCATGATTAAATATCGCAAGGGATTTCTATAATCAACAGCAAAATGAACAGCAAAATCATTTGTTTTGTTTGAAGCTGTAGGGCCCGTATATAATAGGAAGGAACCAACAATGTTTTTTTCTCTTTAATTTACTTATTTTTTGCTTTTCCCTTATGTGAGAAAAGAAAGAATTTTACAGGTTGACACTATACGGGTGTGAAATGAATGCCTTGGATAAAAAATTACTATCATTATTTCTTATTGCACTTTAATATTTTTTTGTAGCTAAATGATTAGAATCTCTATGTTTGCTTCAACCGCCGCTAACCTACATTCTTTTTTGATTGATACTAGAAAATCACAATGTAAGACCATACATATTGACATATGTTTGTTTGATTTACCTAACGCAGCTGTAAATATTATGTACTTATCAACAAATTAAGATCCAAGTTAGATTTATCCAAGTCACTTGAAAACCATTTTATGCTGAATATATATCTTCATTAAATAATATTGACATACGAACATGCAATACATTCACTAAATAAAGTCTTTGGTCTTACAGCTTAACAGCTAACAGCATAACTGTTCGGGCTTATGTGTATAGAGTGTAATATATTCAGGTGTACCTTTAGTAACATTCGACAGACAGGGTTAAGCATATCACAAGTGGTTGTATGAAGCAAATGACAGAAGTCAATGTTTTTCGGAGATTTTCACGCATACTCGCATTGGTGCATTCGAAAATGTTTGAAAGATTATTGTGCATTTCAGGAGTTTCGAACTGTAGCTTAGAACGGATATTTATTTACAGTATTAAATATTGTGACCATGGATTTAAAACAGTAGTGGTCAGCGACCCGAAATATTATCAGCCACCGGCTGTTTTGTTGAAAATATAGAATATAGTCTCATACGGTAGTTGGCTAATGGCATAACCATCAGAACTATGAAGGTGCAAATCAAACATCACTATATTAAGCTATTACTATAATTGTGGTTTAAGACAAAATTGAGGTGTCTTTTTTCCATGATTATAAAAGGGTACGGATGCCTTCACTAAACAATGTGACTTAACTACCATAATTGTGTTAGAAAAGTTGTTGCTAGTTTGATTTTTAACTTTATGTATCTATAGCAGTATAGTGTGTAGATTTGACCTAGCAAAAGGGAAATTAACCAAGAAATACTTTTTCTTAATATTTGAATATTAACCTTAAACACTTAACAGCGAAATTTGCTTGATTTATTTTAGATGCTAACTGAGCTCTTATGTATGGACTGTATAAAACCAACCAACTCTCCAGTCCTGAAGTTGAAATATCAGTCTTTGTTTTTCATTTATTTCCATCTGATCTGAGGACATGATTGTGCCAGCTGTAAAGAATCTAAACTCTTTTTATTTCGGAGAAGCTGCTTAACGCTGCCCATTGAGACTAGCTGGCGATATATATGTCAGGAATTAGTTTTGCATTTGGTTTCCTTTCCTTGCCTAAGCGTTTTAAAATCAAGAAACGCTGCATGTACACTTTTTTACTATTTTTAATACAAATCCACGGAGCAGCTTTTTTATAGTGACATGTTTAAAATTACTGGGGCGAGAAATTTCAAAACAAATATATATAGAACATTGTTCCGATAAGACATAACTTCAATATTCAGTGTAATTTGTATGTCAGTACTGAAATTATTATTTTAAAGCCAAAACATAGTTACATGATATAGTGCACAGTGCCTTGGGATTTATCCTAACAATGAGGTTTTGAGAGGAACGGATTTTATTAGCTTTATAACATTAGTTAATATTAAACATTTTATCAATCACTTCCAACCAAATGAATGCTTACTTAGACGCAGTTACTTTCATTACAATGTTTCCTGGAACGTCCGACATTTGCATCCAAGTTGGCCAGCTTGCGAATGTGCCAAGTGTACCGGAGAAGTGCGCGATACCTGGTTTTGGCTTATTGAGCTCAGTATAAGGAAAAAGTAAGTCAATAAAGTTCACAGACCAATCATTGCCATCGGCTGAATCACCGTCAACCGACTGGGCACCAAGAAGACCAACTGCTTTGACAGAAGGAATATCGATGGTATAGAATGAATCACTTTTGAATATGAAATCTACCCCAACTGCAGATTTCGGAAGTGTGTTCGTCTTTCCGGTGATGGGATTGGTGAAATTACCTTCAATTGATCTTCCGGTTGTAGGATCATGTAGAGATAAAAAGCCGTCAAGTTGTACACGATAGCCGTCTTTTGTTGGAAGCTGCTCCAGGTCAAACTGAAAGTCTCCGAGAATGTTGAAAAAACACACAGACTCTTTGCCTGGGATCTCTGACCATGCTGACCCATTAACTGCAAAACTTAATGGCCACGAGTAGAGAATGTTAAGTACCCGATCATCAACATCGTATGTCATAGTACGTACATTGGTACTGGTATTGACCTGCGGTATAATTATATCCGGAAGCCCGGCTAGACGTCTTTGATCGATTACTTTTTTAAACACGGTCCACGATGTTTCATTTGGTACTTCCTCTTGTGTGGGTGCATGCTCGTATTTTGGATAGTACTTCTTAATGAGCTGCATGATATCATCTGCAACACAGCTCAGTCCTTCGTTACATTTCCAGTACAGTGTTGTATAGTACAAACTACCTGGGTCTGTAGACATTTCCATCCATGGTAAATATTCAGATTTCCGTATCCATGTACCAGCCGCTGATACACTTGGATCTTGGGAATACCTGAGTTGTGTGTAGTTGGCAAAGAATGCAA